>JACEII010000044.1:1740540-1868450 GCA_014332785.1 Antheraea mylitta
AGTCTACTTACATATTACAAAACAAAGTCCTCCGCCACGTCTGCCTGTCTGTCTATTCGCGATAAACTCAAAAACTACTGAATGGATTTTCATGCGGTTTTAACTAGTAAATAAAGTAATTAAAGGAAGATTTAGGTATATAAAGTAGTAGTGTAAGATAAACCAGATCGAGTTTCTTGCCGGTTCTTCTCGATAACTGGGTTGTTTCCGAACCGGTGGTAGTTTTTGACGTTCATAAGTGCCTTATTAGGGCCTAAACTGAATAAAGTATTTTTGGTTTTGATTTTGATTTGATATAAGTTGTCAAGGTTTTTTTTTATTATTTATTACATCCGCCGGACCTGCTAGATGTAGAATATAATACTATTATCTAAAAACTTACTTTAATTAGGCCTTAGTAAATGTAAAAGATACGAGGACTAATTCATTATTACTTCTAATGTATAAATATAGTAAGTCGTTTACAAATCTAAGTTTAAGGAATATCTACTCAATTTTCTAACATATTTGACCTCGTATAAGACTGTCACATTCTTTTATGTTATAATGAATTACTAGATATACATAGTTATATACTCTGTCTTAGTATTGGAATTACCTACTTTAAAAGTCTATTACATACATACAAAAATAATTTGTTTTAATTTGATATATCTAAGGGAATTATGCAGAATCAACTATTTATTGTATGTGTTTAGTTATAACACATATGTGATAAAACCGATCCAGTACAATATTAATTATAAGGTTACATACAAATCTTGTTTACCGTGACACAAGAAATCCGCCGTACAGAGCTATCTAGTTTTATTTCTACCTATATACTATATATATTCAAATGCTACATTTGTGAAATATAATTTCTTGTGTTTTTATATCTTCGCGAACTTATTTAATTTGAGTAAATTTTTTTTTTTCTCGAACTGACTACGCTATTGACCTAGCAAGGTCTTAACAGCTTCACCGGATTACGAGTAAAATTATTAACTACTTTTATTACGCGAAAAATCTGTAATATTTAATCAACTAAATTTTTTTATAATTTCTGATTTGATGTTTTAAATCACGTGAATAAAAACTAGTATCAGATACTTTCTCGGACTAACGTCTAAAAAGGATGAACCGACTTTTAACATAATTTTGCATGGAAATAAAGGACCTTTCACACTTTTATGAAGGGGATAACTAGGCATAATACAATTTTACCGAAGTAACTAAAAATCGATAAAAAGTTATAGGAATTATATAGTGACAATAATGTTGTCATTATAAAATGAAAGATAAGCATCAAATCACTAGGATGAAATAGCTAGATACCTCGTGCGTGTTGTACCGTCCGTATCATGGCGAGTTATTCAATTTAATCTCTTCAGACCAAGAATCAAGTAATGTTCAGCGGAATGCAATACAAAAAATATGATTAGACTACAAAATTATTTCTAATTTATTAAACACACCTAAAATCAAGATTGTAATGTAACAACTCTAAACGGAAAAACTTGAAAAAGGTTTATTCAGAAATATCAACGAAGGAACACATACGAATAGCTTAATGAATTATGCATATAATATACATTGACAAATTTGTCTGGCAAGGAAATAAAACATGGCATATCGTGTGTTTGATACTTACTGAACTATATGATGTAAAAAATGAATTCCTCTTAAAATAAACTAATTTCCACCAAGTCTCTTTATGATTCTCAACAGGCTTAAATCCCAAATTAGTTTTCATATCTAAAGGTCTTTATTAAATTTAATTACTATTCATATAAACCTAAACATATGACTACGCTTCTCCAAAAATTGTTCATGTATTTTAAGTCTTCTTTAGTACATCACCTACGTATAAAAACACTACTGGATATGTCAGTTTGCATATCAATTTAGGTATGTCCACGATGCCGTCTGCGAGGACCTCATTGAATCGCAAATATGTGTAACCCCAATCGGTAAGACATGTGACCTTCTAGAGTATCAGAAGTTTAACAAGCAAGCAAGGTTGCAAAATAGGTTTATTTATTACTAGCCTCTGCCCGCGATTTTGTTCGCGTGGATAGATACTTTGGGCTAACACGCAACGGAAGCTCTCACGAGGAAACAAAACACCGTTTTTTAAACATTCTTCATTGGTGTTCTGCTTCTATGTGTCTTAGCGTGATGACATATAACCTATAACCATCATCGATAAATACGCTATACAACATTGAAAGAAATTTTCAAATCGGACCAGTAGCTCCTGAGATTACCCCCTACAATGTCACAAACTCACAAACTTTACCTCTTTATAATATTAGTATACATTTTCTCTAAATCAATCTATATCACAAATTTACGCACTTTTTACTGGAGGTCAAAAAACTGGTTTTGAAAAATCAAAGTAAAAATATTTCATTCAATTTAGGCCCTGAGAAGGTGCTTACGACGTCAAAGCTACAAGGGGTTCGGCAAATAACTCAGTCATCGAGAAGAACCAGCAAGAAACCCGATCTGGTTTAACCTTTCATGATACATATTTTTATTTTATTTTTATTTTATTTTTTACGGGTGCTGAGGTAGACACCATATTTTTATTACAAAAACGGGCAGTTCGAGCAATATATAATATGGGACCTCACGAATCATTAAAAACGAAATTCCAGGAATTTGGTATCTTAACTCTACCCAATACATGCTTGATAATTAAATGTATGTCCGTAAAAACTTTGAAAAACTGAATTTAGTAAAAGACCGGCAAAATGTAAATACTAGAAACTGTAATAAACTGGTCGTCCCAAGTTTCAGACTTAGTAAAACCAGTAATAGTTTCTTAGGTAACAGTGTTAGGTTTTACAATAAAGTCCCAAAACATGTTACCGATTTGCCGGACTGCAAATTTAAGCGCCATGTCAAGCGGGTGTTAGTGTCAAAAGGATATTATAGAGTGGATCAGTATGTGAACGATAGTGATGTCTGGAATTGACTCCTCTCTGTGCATCCATTATAAGCTGTATGATGTATTTAAATGTATGTAAAAAAAAATGTGCCCGATCGAGTTTCTTGCCGGTTCTTCTCGATGGCTGGGTTGTTTCCGAACCGGTGGTAGTTTTTGACGTTCATAAGCGCCTTATTAGGACCTAAACTGAATAAAGATTTTTTGATTTTGATTTTGATACAAAACATACATAGTTACATTCGTTTTAGTGGATGCATAGAAAGGAGCGTCATTTCCAGACGTCAAAATTGTTCACATACTGATCTACTCTATAAAAGCCTTTAGACAAAACCCGCTTGACATGGTGCTTTAACTCCCTATCTGGCAAATCGGTAATGTGCTTTGGAACTTTGTTCTTCTTCTTATTTTTTCTTTTTGGCAACCAGTCTTCTAGTAGACTATTACTGCCGTTGTCAAGTTAGTAACGATATTACAAGTTTCATGATATCATTACAATGAACTAACAAAATGGTGGCCATTTTGTTAGAACTCTCCTGGGAGTTTTTGTGGCAAGTCGGAATCCATGCTCCGTGGTGTTATTTCCGATCCACTTCACTTGTGCACAATAAATAAACTATATTAGGTAAAGCACCACCAACATTACACAATATAGAGTCCAATAACACAAGATTATGGATAATATATAAAGGTATTCCAAGATCCCGCCAAAAACTCAGAGACTATATTATAAAACCCAACACTATTATTGGTCTTATTGAACCTGAAACATGAAATGACCAATTTGTTGATATTTCTAGTGTTTAAAGTATGTTGGCCTTTTCTAAATCCAGTTTATCTTACGTTTTGAGTGCATACATTTAATTATCAAGAATATATTGATATCAGAGTGAAATAAACTAAGTCATACTTGATTTCACCCATGCAAATATACTTATCTTCAAATTACACTTAGAAATCTTTTAATAAGTCACAAGACCAGTTACTACCAAACAAAAGATAAAAAATAAATCCGTTAATAAAGAAGCCCGAGCTATCACAAAGAGATAAAACGAAGCAATAAATAGAGCTAATAAATTCTCCGTTGCACTATCAAAACTGTAATGTTAGGAGGGCTCTAGTATATTCCCTTGGCGGACCCCAATCTTCTTTTCATACGTTACCCTATTGTTACGCTGTAAAGGGCTTGTCGCCCTACGTGAGAGTCACAAAGGGCTTGAGCATGGGGCCGTATGGTGGTAGCAACAATAACGATGAACCAAAGCTCTTTTATATGAAATTGAATCGTTCAGTTTGACATTTTGTATTAGTTGATAATTTTGTGGCAGTGCTGTTAATGCTAAGCAATTAAAAATAGTATACTTTTTCTACTGGAATACTTTTCATTCTGCTCTAACCTAGCATCAAACGCGATCCGTTCTTTAGTCTATCTATTGAAATATACTAGGTGAGAGATTTTTTTTGCCTTTGCTTTTACCTAGTAAGAAAAGTCTAGTAATGATAGAATTAATAGTAGTATTCAAGAACACTCAAACTCATTCACAGGATTTGCACCAGTGTCCATCAGAACAACATATGAGTGTGAATATAGTAAAACTAAAACAATTCAGTACGCGTATAAAGTTGCACAGTTGTGTAATCATTTCTTAGAAATAACAGATAATATAGTTGGCTTTAGTCCATTTGGAGTCTGTTCATATTCATAAGTACTAACACACAGACAAAGACGGTTAAGAACGGAAAATAAACCAGTGATTTTTGTTAACGCGTCTGACTAATGTATTAAATGTAAGTCATTGTCTGAGTTTGACAAAGTGATGAAAAGCTGATATCTTTTAAGACAAGTAAGCCATTTGTAAGCAATACCCTTTTTAAATATTAATTCCCCACATAACAATCAAGAAAATAAAAATTTAGTACTAACGAATGGGACAGTTACTAAGAAGCACCAGAACGCTTCTATAGTGTTCTGTGGCAAATAAAAAAAAAACAAAGATCAATACCAATAACAAAAAAAAAGAAATGAAGGTATTATTACTTTAAGTTTTAGCATTTAACTACAATCTCAGCTGATGTTAAATAATGATATAGTATAAGGTGATAATCACTAAATCTAGAGGGCCAATGGCTGTCAAATGCAGCTCTCACATCAACTTGGCAACAAATTTCCAACTTAAAAATGGTAGCTAATTAGACGTGCTTAGAAAAAGCCCTACTACCATGTGTGACATAGGTATACCATAAATGTTAAGAGATAAAATGAAACAGAAAATGGGCAAAGAAAACAAAACATAGTAATATGCATAAAAGTGTAAATTGACTATATTATAGGACAAAAAGAAAAGAACTTACTATACATCAAAAACTCTTGGACATACAATGGGCCGTTTGCAGAGGACCTATCAAAAATGAACAATATAAAAGAGAGTATTAATATGACATTTCATGAAATAGATCGTCTAACTAAAGTGATAATTGGAGCATAATAAAAATTAATAATAAGAACGTGGATATATAAACTTCAAGCAATCGGTGTCCAATTTTAGATGCCAAACATATAATGCGGAGAAAAGTACAGGCTGAAAACATTGTACAAGAAAAAGAAAAGAATTTATTGTAAATCAAAAACTCTTTGGTATAAGCAGTATGCACAGGACTTCCCAAAAAAATAATAAAAGAGAGTATAACATTCTTAACCTGGACTAATTAAAAATACATAAGAACTATCCGTATTAACAACTTCAGAATTGGTAAAAGAAACGACTTGAAGATTAAGAAGATAAAAAGATAGTTAAAATTTTACGAAATGTTATATAGAAGATATGGCGCTTAAGCTTTACTTTGACTTAGACGTAGAAAAAAACTGGCTAAAGAATACATAAGAACTACCTATATTGACAACATCAGAATTAGCAGTATGAATTAATTCCTTCGCCTGTCCTATTGGAAAAATATCATTACTATTACTACTAATATGTTATTCTACGGAATACATCATTTGACTAAATGATAATTGGAACATACTACGAAGTGATAGTAAAAACGTGAATGAAAAAAAAAAAAAACAAAAATAAAAACTTAAAGCGATCCGTATCCAATTTTGTTAACATTTCAGTCACGGAGTACTCGTGTAATTTGATTTTCGTATTCCAATCTTGCTTTAACCTCGACCTTATCTTTCACTCCGATTTGCATTTTAGATATCTCATCTATCTTAAACCGACAATATGTTCTCTTCCGACTGAGAACTAATAAAAACTTATATATTTCGAACGCATACAAAACTCATGATTTTTTCCTTGCAGGAAAAAAATTACGCATAAGCATTTTAGTGTGACTATGGAACATAGCCTAAAGTAAAGCCTATCGCTGTGATTTCCAAGGATGTTTATCAAACGAAACTAAAGGTCAGTTACGATCGGAATATCGAAAATATATGAACACTAGCCTCTGCCCGAGACTTCGTTCGCCTGGAATAAATATACTAACACTAACACGCAGCAGTTCTCAAAAAGAAAGAAACATCCTGATTTTGAAACATTTTCCATATTTGCTCCACTCCTATTGGTTTTAGCGTGATAATATATAGCCTATAACCATTCTTGATGAATAAGCTATATAACACTGAAAAAATTGTTCAAATCGGACCAGTAGTTCCTCAGATTGCCCCCTACAACGTCACAAACTCACAAACTTTACCTCTTTATAATACATTATCAAAATTAAATATTATAAATACGAATATAAATTTGTTTTATGTTTTCTGCCTTAATTACTGAACCAATTATAATTAAATTTGTAAAATACTTTCATATTCACTATTGACTTAAAAATACCTAGAAAGCTGTAATATTTTTTGCAATTTTATTCAAATAAAATAATATCCAATATATAATATAGAAAAGACGAAGGCTCGAAGGATGTGTATTCGGACATGTTGAACAACACTGATTCACAATATTAAGACGATAAAAACAACATCTTATATGTTAAAAGACATTGAGCTGTTTACGCTACAAAAGGTAATAAACATAAATCCGATAAACCTTACCTCCTTTTTTTAAAAAACTAGACATTCACAAAATAGACGAAACTAAAAGAATTCATTATCTTTTTCTCCACTTTTTGACCACCGATTTTTTTTTGTATATTTAAAAGGTCACGACTAGTTTTAGTGTTTTCGACGAAAAATATCAATTACCTTTTTTCCCTACCAACGATTACGCACATATCCCAATTTCGTTCTCCAAAAATGACAAGACTGCTACAATTGAATATATTGATAAGATTATTCTTTATGAAATTCTCAACAGACAATAAATTTTACGTATATATTGAATTATAGATCCTTTTTTTAAATTGATTAATCATTACATTCATTTATTTTGGGATAACTTTCGATAATTATTATGGTCGAAATTTGACTCGTCGACTTTTAATATTTAAAAAAAATTGTAAATAGTACAACGTCGACGAATCGAAACTTTTCGAAGTCTCTAAATGTTACGTCACGCTTCTTACTTTTAAAATATTTGTACAGTTTCCGTCATTCAAAGAAAAAGGAAAAAGCTATACATATAAACATATCCATATACTAAAATGTGAAGAAAATTATTTGTGTATAATTGATACGGGTTAGAAGTGAAATTGTTAAAAAGAAAACGAGAAGAGAGTGTGCCTGTTCTCCAATATTGGAAGACAGGTAGGATACATGACACCCTTACCACTGTTCGGCACACAAAAAAGTTGCGGATAAGAATTTTAAAGTCCTCCAATAATAATTTTCACTACGAAAATGTTTCATACCTTGTTATGATCAATCTTTGCCCACGAGTTAACCTAAATACGCTAGTCGATTGATTATAATCATAATCTTTCTGCAATTCCCAAAATATGGGCAACTATTGGTGAGCTCTACAAAATAAGATCATGTGAACATTCTGGTTAATGCACTGTTTTGTTCTTCGAGCAGACCTTCAATCATATATTTATGCCATTTTCTTTTTCATGCCAACTAGGAGGCGTATTAAAAATTTAGAAGACTTGTTAGATGATTCTCGGCCTATTCAACTTTACGAAGCACTATTCCAGTCCACTTTAATCTCACAACAGGTAATTTTCCAGTACAACTTCAGTAATTGTTAGTAAGAATAACCCTAAAAGCCAAATAGAATTACGTAAAAGCCAACAAACACCAGCACAAAGAGATAAAACACCGCAAACCACAGTTATGTAAACAAAAGTTTAACAACAGCCATAACATTTTCACGGCCATGCATAAAGTTTTAGTTAACGCCTTTAAACGTTCAAATAAATCTTTCAGGAACAACTGTTAGGGGAACTGTTAAACTGAAATTCGGTTTTTAAATATATCTGAACACAAAACTGTTTGTTTCAAAGGGATTTCGAAGTTATATTTGTTTTGGCGCGTTAGGGAAAAATGATGAGGGTAATTTTTACGATGCGCGCACACACCTTCACGAAAAACCTACACCCTGAAGATATAATGATGCGCGTGCACACCGTCACGTAAAATCGACACCCTAAAGTTAGCTACTATCAACATTTTGTTTCTTAGTATTTCTTTGTATTAAAACTTTCAATATATTAAATACCTTTTTTCTATTGTTAGTGTTGTTTTTTCTACAAACTTAGAATAAGGCGAAAGATACAATTTTTTGAAAAGATTTTTATCTTGTTAAGCCAAAGAAGTATAACTTCTAACGCGTGTACATAACACACACCTTTTTCTATTTGACACGATTAAGACTTGTTCTGAGTATTTACATGAATTATTCGGTGTAAAGCTTGACCGGTGGAATGTAATTGTGATGTCAGCAGGTTCGAACTTCAACGTGTACCAACGAATATTTCGGGATTCGCGTACATTTACTAGTTGAAATTGGTAACTCTATCGGCTGACGGTGAAGGAAAAACGTCGTGAGGAAACTCAAACTTGAGAAATGTTCTTGTAGTACTACTTGTATGTGAGAAAATATAGAACTGTGTATTTCTCAGGTTTTAAAAACGCCAATACGTTGTGGGCTGGTGTGATTATTAGGCCTATACTTTCTTTCGGGAAGAGGCCTATTACAGTGATTTGGGTGACTCTTACTGAGTGATGGTGATGATTATGATTCAGTGTGCTCGCATTTTAATTTTTAATTTAATTTTTACATATTCCTTCCCTATAAATTTCTATAGCTGCCATTTTCTATATCAGAGAGTGGTAAAGCTTGTGTAAGGGTGGCAGTGGTAAGGTTCTACCGCGGAAATATTACCACCCTTTTTCAGTAGTTCGCACCAGTATGTTCCTTTGGTTATAGTGTGAATAGCAACATGCATATCACATAAGTAGTTCCAACTATTTCCACAAGTGTTGCTGTTATAACTGGTCTCAGGATTACATTTCTTCCAAGATCGGTTAAACATAGCTATAGACTGCAAACTACTTCACACTATGAGGTTGGTTTAGTCATCAGACGTGTACAAACATAGTCAACTTTTTAACCACTCTGAATGTTTGCGGGGAACTTAAATTTATGTATGAATATGTATTATATTATATACATAACATCGAGACAACTTGAGTATTTAGCCAATTTTAGATTCCTGTAATAACATTTGAAGTTTGATTTGTATTACACTCTTGACTGTATTACGCGCAATCCTGAACTTAGAGCTATATTCAGAGCGGCCAAAAACCTTGAGAAGAATTTCAGGTCTAATTAAAATAAATGAAAAAAATTAAATGATTTACATATATGTTTGCTGTTACAATGCAAGCACTGTTACTCTTTTTTTTTATTGTTGCACGGCAAAGTGACTGCACTATGCCTAATGGTAAGCATAGTACAATCCAAAAATAATAGCGACCACCGATTGACACACTGTCCATCGCCGGTCGCCACTATCATGCCGGCCTATAAATAAAGCTGGATATGCACAGGCTGATCCCGAAACGCGACCCGTAGAAGCGAATCACTATTACGGGCTTTTTCGCCATATACATGGTGGTTGCGACCCAGTCGGGCTGTAAAACCCTACCACCCCGCAAACGTACTCCACGTTGATTTTCTGTGAAAGGGTGGTACTACCTCGAGCTAGCCGACTCATACTGAAATCAGTTATAAATTCAGCGTGCTCTACCACCTAAAAAAGACTACTAGGCCCAGACAGACATTTATACATACTTAGCCACAATTATATACTAAAGTGTTGGGGTGGTACATTGGGGTGTAAGGGGTGTCGAGTAAGATCTTAAGACTTGTGACACCCAAGCCAACCTCACCTGCACGTGGTGCACCCTGCTGATCAACGAACGAGGCAATGGCGATAGCGGGGTGGTAGGGTTTTATAGCCCGACTGGGTCGCAACCACCATGTACATGGCGAAAAAGCCCATCATAGTGACTCGCTTTTGCGCGTCGCGTTTCGGGATCAGCCTGTGCATCCAGTACCAGGTGACTTTCGTCATTATGGCCGGCATGACAGCGGCGACCGACGATGGATGATCTGTCTCTCGGTGGTCGCCACTGTTTTTGGATTGTACTATGCTTACCATCAGGTATAGTGCAGTAACTTTGTCGTGCTACAATAAAAAAAAAGTGACACTTAACGCTACACGTTAACGTTACATCTAACGAAGATTCTTTGTTACCACAAATAATCCACTATAATAAAATACCTATACTAAAATTATTATGTTAAAGGCCTGGTATACGTAATTAGAAATTACAAAACGCGTAAAATAAATTCTATTAATTTACTATACATACTGAAAATCGACTCATCCATACAAATATTTATGAAGCCTATTATTAAAGATGTTATTCTATAAACGAACTTAAATTTATTTTACGTAAATAAGAATAAGGCATCCCCTATACTGTCAGTTGTAAAAATAATTTTAATCCGGTAAGCGTCTGAATTTAGAAAAAAAGGGTCCGGTATTCCCATGGCGACAATTTGCTTGCAGGGATTTTGATTCATATACAAAATTAAACGAGACTGTAGCCCCGTAATATATTGTTTCCCTTGTCGAGACTGATTCGTGTTAATGCACTAATAATAGAGATATCATTAACAAAATATATGATACATGTGGTTTTTTATTAGCATAATATTTAATGAATAAAAAATTACAAATGGTAAATAATAAATTAAGAAATACTTCCAAACTTATAAAGTAATTTGAGATAATCATTCAAGATACGAAAAGTAGTACTTAGAGAATTCTGATGTGTTGAGAAAATTTTGTACATGTGTATTTTGTATCAAAAAACGACAACATTAATGTGTTCAAAAAGCATTTATATTAGAAAATACACATCAATATTAGCTATCTTATGAATACACGCATACTTTTAAAATATATGATTAACCAAAATATACGAGATAAAATTATATTTAAAAAAATATTGGGAAAAAAGCGCACGCGTAATAGTTTCGAGCCTAAAATATTGTGTCTATTTATGTTTTAGTTAAAAACGACAAGTCATCATGCAAAACGGGAACTCAAGCATCAACCCGACTTGAACGTATATATAATGCCTTAAACTCACTTAAAATCGTGACCTTCCGCCGTGTTTATCAGAAAAGCACCACTTTGTTTACACGTCACTACGCACGGACAGTCATCTTACAACTGGCTATGACAAAAAAGCCTTTACCTATCTGTGACGTGTGTTCCATTGTCTCGGCTAATTGCTGCGAGCGAGGTCCATGGCGCGTTGATGCGAGTGGCGGGAATGTGTGCACTAGTAAGTAGGTAACGTGCGTCTCATACGACGGTCGGGACGCAACTACGGTCCCCGCCCAGCCTCACGGGATGAGCCTTCGATGGGGCAGTTATTTCACCGAATATACTAAAGTGACAGTACATCAATTTTTTAAAATTCTATCTGATGAGTTAGATACTGTAACTTTATCGCAAAATTGAGGCTGTGATTTGACCAAATATACAAAGTAACGATACTTTAAGTTTTCTTGAATTTCTACTTCTCTTGGCGCGATTGAGAAAAAATATGAGAATGAAGTTTTACAATGTGCGTGCACACCAATATCTAAAAGCGACACCATGAAGTTGGTTAGTATTTTTCTGTAAAGACTTCGTTTGAACTGATGAATGATTGAATAACCATTCAATATTTAAATATACATGAATTCATTCATACATGATTCAATATTTAAATATACATGAATCTACAACAGGTGTGTGTATCAGTGGAGATAAAAGAGATATATATATATATATATATATATATATTATCGAAGCACGACATAATGACTACGCTATGCCTGATGTTAAGCATAGTACAATCCAAAAACATCGGCAACCACTGAGAGACAGATTATCCATCGTCGGTCGCCGCTGTCATGCCGGCCATAATGACGAAAGTCACCCGGTACTGGATATGCACAGGCTGATCCCGAAACGTACGCGCAGAAGCGAGTCACTATGACGGGCTTTTTCGCTATATGCATGGTGGTTGCGACCCAGTCGGGCTGTAAAACCCTACCACCCCGCTTTCGCCATTGCCTCGTTCGTTATTCAGCAGGGTGCACCACATGCAGGTGAGTTTGGCTTGGGTGTCTTAAGTCTTAAGATGTTACTCGACACCACTTACACCCCAAAATTTAAACATAAATATACATGGGTATTTGTGTGTGATTTTAAACTACATATGTGTTTACACATAAAATGTGGTGAATGATGATTTATGGTAAGTATTCGGGATAATAGTCATAACCATAAAGTGGTTTATTATATTATAAGCTTTTTGAGTGGATTTATAAATTTGAGCTTACCTCACGGTACGTACCTTTTTTATTTGTTTACATTTAAAATTACTGTTATTACTTTATAAATACACAGTTTATTCTACTTCTTTCAGGTATCTTACTAGATTCTGTGTACAGATATATAAGATTAATTTTAAAGACTTTTAAAGTTAATTATAATTTTTAATTACAATATTACGACTCATGGATTTTTAGACTGAGGAAATATAACTTCTTACGTGCATACTTAAGTATACACAAACGTTTTTCCTTTATTCTATCTGTTTAGTCAAATATGATATCTTATTTTATAGGTTACTACACTTTGAAGAATGTTTAATACACACCATACAATTTTGCACTTTTTCCGCCACAGAACAACTAAACAACATGGACTGTTTATTATTACTTAGTTTATATTCCCAAAATTCAAATCTTTTCATGTTTCTTTTTTTTCATGTCTACGCTATTGACGCAGCAAGGTCTTAACAGCTTCACCGGACTACTATGTTCTCATATGATATTTCACATTTCCTACCTTTTATACTTAATGACCCCTTTGTCTGTCTCCTCCTCTACAATGTGTGTACATTTTTTTGGTAAAAAAATACAATAATATTAAATGTGATATTTAATTAATTATTGTCAAATTTGAACAACTGGACGACCACTAATAATATATAGGATAGTTCTAAATTCATCTAAATAATCAATTTCGAAGTTACCATACTGTTCCACTATACCTTTACAAATTTGCCCTTATAATGAAATCAGCCGCTAGTTGCGCGTCCTCACAAATTACGCCTATTTTCTCACAAAATTGTTTTTCGTGTTTCATTTGCTGTAGTCTAGATTATATTGTGAGTGATATAGTTATTTTTTTGTTTGAATTAATTTATTGTAGATACGTAAACAGTTGTTTTCAAGAAATATTAATGTTATGATGATTCAGAGGTACTTGTGTACTTGAAAACTACATGAATAGATCTATGTAATTAATATAGGAAACGTCGTATGTAACCATACATGATGCCATACTTCAGTAATTATATAGCCAAATACTCCATGAGGACTAATCCTTATTCTAACCTTATTCTAGCGTTCTATAATCATGGAATACACTGTTAATTTATATCAGCTGAAATTATGCGTAAAAACTCAAAAATCGAAAAAAGAACTACACTTTATTTAATAATTAGGGATGTCACAAAAGCGCATATCGCTCCTTTAATAAAAACATGAAGTAACTTAAATATTCGTTTAAAGTTTAACCACATTTACACGTTCAAATTAACTTTATTTTAAAAACTAGCTGACCTGTGCAACTTCGTCTGCACAAAATCGATTATTACCTGTTTTAATTGTGTTGTTATCCGCGAAAAATCTTAATAAAACTGAAACGCGATCGCAGCGACATCTACCGTTTTCAATTGTAAATCCGAACTATACAGGGACTCACTCAAATGTAGTTGGTATATGAGAAATTTTCTAAAATAAACCTAAACCCATTCGCAGCCTCGCCTACCGGATTCAATTAAGGTAAATACTAACCTACATATATTGCCGATAAATGTCTTCCCAGTATTGGCGATAAATTAATATTTGTCAATTTAAATTACATTCCTTGTGATTAACTATTGAAAATAATTTTCCAAAATAAACATTATCTATAACACTGAGGGATAATATAATATACCTTTCTAACATTGAAAAACAATTCAAAATCGGATCGGTGGTACCAGGGATTTCCTGAATACAAAACGATAAAAATATGAAGTATAACTTAAACATTTAGCTAATTTGTCTAAGTGTATCTATATATAACACATAGAAAATTCACCAAAATCCGTCAAGAATTTCATTGAATACAAATTTTAGTCTTTCATCCGTTACCCTAGAGAACCTCTTGTGTTTTATGGGACAGAAAGTATCCTAAATGTAATCTTGTAGTATTAGTTACTACTGTGTCAATTTCGTCGAAATTGGTTCAGTACTTTCAGAGTGGTACGTGTTCACAGAGACCGACAGACAGTCAGACAAAAATGGTAAATAGACTAATTTTGACTTCTATATCGATAACATAGTTCACCTCGATTATAATTATCAAAAAATATTTAATGTTTTAAAGTTTTGACCTAGTTACAGTTTTATTATAGTAGTTATAAGACACTACTTTGAAATGGAATTTTGCAGAACTGGAATAAAACGAATGCGTTGCTCTGTAAAAAAATAAACGACATTTAAAGAATAATTAATAGAATATGAGATATTCTTTACAATCGTTGTAGTTTGAAAATGAATCTTACTGCTTTATATAACACAAAGAAAAGTTACCAAATTCCATCAAGAATTACATGAACTACAAATTTTTAAGTTTCATCAGTTATCCTGGAGAACCCCTTGCGTTTTATGGGACAAAAAGTATCCTGGATGTAGCTTTGTAATATTAATTATCAATGTGTTAAGTTTCGTTAAAATTGGTTCAGTAATTTCCGAGTAATACGGGTTTAGATTTTAGACTTTAATCCTTTATCCTGAAGAACCCTTTGCGTTTTATGGGACAAAAAGTATATTTGATGTAATCTCGTAATAATAGCTATCACTATGTCAAGTTTCGTCAAGATTGGTTCAGTACTTTCAGAGTGATGCGTGTTCATAGGGACAGGCTGACAGACAGACAGACAAAAATTGTAAAAAGATTATTTTTGACTTCTATATCGATAACATAGTCTACCCTGATTAAAATTTTCAAAAAATATTTAATGTACAGATTTCGGCTTGTTATAGTTTTATTATAGTATAGATAAATGAAACTCTAGAAGTAAGTAAATAGTTGAATGTTACTAGTTGGTAGATTTAGAAAGTATCACCATTACTATAACAGAAATACATTTAAATAAGCATTTTTTTAAATTTCGTAGTTAATTCATTTTTTAGCGTAACAGAGTAACGTAATGTCACGGAAAGATATGCGTAGATTTTTTTTTAATAAATTTACTTTTTATTAAAACATACATTTATTTTCTTTTACTTCACTTTACTGACTACTAGCTTCTGCCCGCGAATTCGTCCGCGTGGAGTATTTACTTCGGGCTAACGCTAACACGCAGCGGAAGCTCTCAAAAGATAAAAAACGATTTTTAAACATTCTCCATTGCTACTCCGCCCCTATAGGTCTTAGCGTGATGGTATACAGCCTTCTTCGATAAATGAGCTATCTAACACTGAACGAATTTTTCAAATCAGACCAATAGCTCCGTAGATTAGTGCGATCAACCAAATAAACACTCCAGCTTTATAAAATTAGTATATACTAACTACTCTTCTCTCGTACTTAACTCGAGCAGTTACTGAAATTAAAATAACTTTTGAAAGAGTGGACCAATTTTTATGAAACAAATACCAGATGTTACTCGAAGATATTTTCTAAGATTTTCTTTAAATAATTTATTGTGGACGCTGTTAAAGAACAGTGATGCGTGTTCAAACAAACAAATAGACAGATAGACATTTCTAAAAATGATTGAACTGTGTTTTATTACTTATTCCCAGACAACTACAACATTTTTTTCACAAACATCTAAAAAGTCAGACACATTGGATTTACATTATTATTATATGTACGCTTTGCTGTAGAATTTTTGCAAGTTTTGTTGTTCGTATTATGATCTCAATCTGCGTGTGATTAACACGGCTATGGACCAAAGTCTCAATTTGCATTTCTTTTTAACTCAAGTACACAAGAATTATTGAGTACATTAATTAACTATTTTAAAACTCAAATCTTTAGTTAGTTTTCTACTATCGACCAACCGTGGTTCCGTAAATGTAAAGATTAAAAAAATCCGTTTTAAATCGTAATAGATATTTAATCTTAATACCGTGAATGACTTTTTTAAGATGCACAATTTTGTAGTATATTATTCTTACATATCTCACTATGTATGTGTTTGAAAATTCCTGTATACAATCTTACTTAGGTACATGTTTTTTTCTAACATATATATATGTGAATATGTGTATATGATAATATATACATGTACCATAAATAAAATCTTTAAAAAAGACTCGTAAATTACAGTCAAAACTATATCAAAATCCACACTTTGAAATTTTAGTAAAAAGTATTTACTTCATGACTATTGTGTATTGATAGTATCACTAGTATTCAACTTACTGGAGGCCACACTTGTTAGAACTTTTCAGTGGGTTTTTGAAGCATCTTAGAAAATATGATAACTGAACTATATTACGTAAAATGAAACCAACATTACAAAATATAGAGTCAAATAACACAGGATCATGAATAAAATAAAAGAGCCACGGCACAACAGATTGAGATCCTGCCAAAAACTCCGATAACCGAGTTCTCTAACTAATATATATACAAAGCCGGATCTACTATTTATTTCTGGGAGTTATACAAGGATTAGACTAGTAAGAGGTGTCCGCTTTTTAGTATTTGTGGTTAATTCTTTATAGATGACATACATTGTAATTCAATAACTATAAGAAGTAACGCTTTTTTTACAAAATTAATGGAATAAATTACACATAAATTAATGATATGTTTTCTGTTGAAGATCTAGTACTCGTTCAGGATTCATCAACGAAGTAATATGTTAATGGACAATTATTAAGGGCAGTCTATTGAGACGATGGCTTCTTATACTGCTGCGAAGATAGGTCTTTAACCGGCGTGACGTAGGGAAAGATCATTCGGTAATTCTGATTACCACAGGAAAATTTCCAAATAGTGCACACAAGGTTAGTATATTAAACGGTGTAGTTTCTCTTTTACAGGTATATTTTCTCGTATCTGTCAACAATTATATAAATCTCCCTAGAAAATTAAAGAACAACCTTCAGCACCTTACAAATTATCCTATATTTTACGATAACTTATATGCGACAGTAATTTTTGTAGTTTTTTTGTTTCTGATATTTTACGATTTGTTTTTTGAATGGTTTTATGTACGTAAAAGGAAATTGTATAGTCTGTACTTTCAGCTCCTTCATTTATTTTAACTGTCTGAGGGACATGCCCCTGTTTGTCCGTCTGGATCAGCTCCTGCCAACATATAAGTACGAAAGTTATATTTTTTAAATTATGCACATTTTAATCTACGAACTGATGATTTAGAATTAAATAAGTAGGTGTATTTTTTGATGTGCGAACTAATCGAAATATTTAAAATTCGTTACCAAAAAAAGTAAGAAGACTGCGTACATAAATAACTCGTAGTTACAAATTATTACAGAGTCCACACCCCTTACAAATAAGGGGTAGCTAGGTCAAGGTTTTATTGTGTCCTTCACAGTCACTTTGTCAAGTACTCTATTATGTTATGAACTTAAACAAAATTCTAAATTAAGTTTTAAATGAAATCATGACTGATTATTAAAAAACCTTGTGGATGCAAAACAATTACATATTAATTCGTTTCGTTGCAAATTGTTATAGTATTTTTTTTACATCATCCGCCATAATAAACTAATCAATTATGTAGACCGGTGAAGCTATAATCAATTATGTAGACCGGTGAAGCTGTTAAGACCTTGCTAGGTCAATAGCGTAGTCATATCGAAAAAAAAAAACTAATAAATTATAGTTTAATTAAGTTATTTATAAGACAGACATCAATCAATAACTTCTATGATTGCATCAGTATATACGAGCAGTTGCTTTTTTTTTATTGTACTATGATAAACAAATATTTCCCTATTCTTTAGTTCGTTCGTGATAGTTCAAAAAAATCAAATCGATATATACTGACAGTGACATCTCTATTATATGAGTAGTACTTTTATAAATATTAATTGCATTCATTTTGATATGTTGCAAAAATATCGGTATAGATGGCGCTATTACAAGCTTCAGATAGAAAACAATGAAAATCCAAAATTGGAATTTTTGGCGGGATTTCAGTCTGTCATGTAGTGGATTTTATATTTTATTCATAATCTTGTGTTTCTTGACTCTATATTGTATAAAGTTGGTGGTGTTTTATGTAATATGGTTAGTTTATTGTGCATAAGTGAAGTGAATGGAAAATAATACCACGGAGCATGAAATTCTGAGGTGCCACAAAAACTCCCTTTCGTTTCGTTTTCGTTCTAACAAGAGATCCACCATCTTGTTAGAATATTGATTGACACGACGCTTGATATTGTAATGATCGTACGACGCTTGTGATATTATTGATTACTCGACAATGGCAGTAATAATCTGAAAGATTGATTGCCAAAAATAAAGTTAAAAAAAAAATCCAAAATATTCTACAAGGAATGTCAATATATTTCTTGATTGATTAAAACAGACAGAATACTTGCATATTTTTATGAAATTTGGAATAACAATTCTGTCACAAAATAAAAGTATTTTTATTGCGTACATAATTTTGTAATCACGATAGACAGCTTTAATTCTGTAGTAATAATGTTGCTATGTACTAAATCTGTGATATATAGATGATTAGGTATATACCTACTCTATAATATAAACTGAACACTGTTAAAAAAATTGAAATTAAAAATAATATATTAAACTAGCTGTGCTACATACAATATAAACTTTCGCGATAAATACAATAATAATGGTGAATGTGTTTTTTGCATTTTAACTCGTTTCGATACTCAGATCAACTAAACAAAAATTATGAATACGTTTATTCTTGTCTTTTAATGTCACAACAATGTCCTTTAACAATAATTTGATATCCACAATATTTAATGTACTTTTTTAGGTGGTAGAGCCACACTGAAGCTTTTACTGGTTCTAACATGAATGGGTCGATTCGCCCCCGATACTACCATCTGACCCACAGAAAAACGACTTGAAGTAGCAGTGCTTGCATTGTTGCGTTTCGTTCGGTCAGTGACAGCGCCGGAGACCCACCTCCTCTTTCCTCCCCTCTCCTCTCCCCCTCCTTCCTTCCCACCATTCCCCCAGTTACAGGCAGGCAACGGCACTTACGTCTCCCCTGGTTTTGCTAGTGTCTATGGACGGCAGTGATCACTTATCATCAGGTGACGCTCCCATTCGTTTGCCTCCTATCATATAAAAAAATTACCTCAATTTTTCGTTTATTTCTTTTCCTATATATTAGGTTGCACATTCAATAATAATGTTATTAGGCTCCCCTCAGCAGCGGCTAAAGCCTAGGTCCGTTCCCTTGCCGTGAAACCCTTGAGTGCGCTGCTCGCGCGATACAGTGACGCAAAATCTTACATCATTGCGACATCATTACACATATAACCCCCACACAAGTGCACGCATACACGCTTACGCATGAAAGTGTATTAAACTGAAATAGTTTAGAAAATTATCCGATACGAAATATATATAAGAGTTGTTGAGGTATGTATACTTGGTATACATATATGTTTCAACAACTCATATATGTATGAATAGTTAGCTTAGGTTAGCTGAGATAGGTTGCGAATTGCATGTATCAGGCAACAGCCTATGCCAAGGTGTGCCGTGCACCTTTGAGCCAATTGTCAAATAAAATCGGCTGAGTGCCTTAAGAGCTCGCCTTAGTAGTTCGATGAAGCTATTAAGACCTTGCTAGGTCAATAGAGTAGTCAGATCGAAAAAAAATAATCAATAGTAATACATATGGTTGGGACAATATATCAGCATCGGTTGTTAAATTTGCTAGGAAAGCACTGTTTCCTGTGCTTGTACATGTATTTGACCTATGCTTAAACTCGGGTTGCTTTCCTAACGTCTTTGAGAAAGCTCTTGTATATCCAATTCATAAGAGTGGAGACCGTAAAAATACCAACAATTATAGACCAATAGCTGTTCTTTCTACATTTTCCAAGATATTGGAAAAAAATTTGAATAAACAGTTGTTAAACTTCCTTTCCACTAACGATATCATAGCGAGCAACCAATTTGGATTTATGCAAGGTAAAAGTACTGAGGATGCCGTTATAGATTTAACAACACTTATTGTACAAAACCTCGAATCCAAATTAAAGTGTATGGGTATTTTTCTGGATATATCCAAAGCTTTTGACACAGTCTCTGTTCCTATCTTGTTAACTAAATTAGAATATATTGCCATCAGGGGTATTACACTACAGATTTTTCAGGATTATCTAGTGGACGAAGTCAACGTACCGAAATTCATAATATCACTAGCGATGATGAATTTCTCACTTATGGTGTCCCTCAAGTCAGTGTCTTGGGTCCGACACTTTTTCTTATTTATGTATATGACCTGTGCAAATTAGATCTGCCTCATTGTAAAATTATTGCATATGCTGATGATACCGCTCTGATCATTTACGGTAAAAATTGGATGGAAATCCAAACATATGCTGAAAATGCTTTGTCCATAGTAATGAATTGGTTATCTACCAATCTACTCACGCTAAATATTGTGAAATCTAAATTTGTTACCTTCGGATTTAAAACATCGTTATTACCTAACAATGATTTTAATATTTAAGTACATGCATGTGGACATTACATGAATAAACTTTGTAGTTGTCAGTATTTAACTCGAACCAACTCTGTTAAGTTCCTCGTTGTTTTCATTGATAGTGTTCTTTCCTGGCATGATCAAATTAATAATGTAATTTCACGGATAAGAAAATTGATCTATGTTTTTAAAAACCTGCGTTCAAGTATTGATGTGGCAACGCTACGAACTATTTATTTTGCCCTTGCTCAATCTATTTTGACTTATTGCATCACAATCTGGGGTGGTTCTTGTAAAACTTATTTTATTAAAATTGAAAGAGCTCAAAGAGCATTATTAAAAGTTAAAAGTTCAAAACCTATTCTTTTTCCTACTCAGGAACTTTATTCAAATTGCAAAGTTTTATCTGTTCGTAAATTATTTATTCTTCATGTTACACTTAGGAAGCATGCATCTATGATCATAATCTTATTAGTTCAAAGCATAGATATGATCAAGTATGTCTTAATGTGCCCCGAAGAACAGAACTAGCTGGTCACCATTATCGTTATTTGTGTCCTATGCTATATAATAAAATCAATAAAGCTATCAGTATTTATCCACTTATCAAAATTAAATGTAAAAAATATATTTTAAGTTGGCTCTTGGGGCTAACGTATGAAGAAGCCGAAGCACTTCTATCTTTTACATAATTACCTTACTTGCAAACATTTCTTGTTAAAATATTATCAAACCACACTTAAATTCTATACATGCATTTCACTCAACACGACATTAGCGCTTGCTTGCTCAGCAGCATCTCTTAATTTTATTAAAGTATTTCCCATTGTTGTATATTGCGGTCACAGGTATTTTTATGTGTTAACAATTTCAATTAAAAACCTTAGTGTTGTCCAGCGGTGAGTGTTAGTGGCTAATACAGTTATTAACTACAGCAGTCACTACCGCTCATGTAATTATAACCATAATATAATAATATAGTTATAAGTACCATTATAATATTTTGCTTTTGTAAAAATTCTATATGTATAATTTGTATTTGTACCTGTATTTGTATTTTGTAAATTAATAAATAAAAATATTATACATGACTTTTAATTAACAATGTTTAAAACACACTATAATCAGCACTATCAGAATTGAATACAATAATTCAACTAAATAATAAATAACAATTCAAACAGTGATGCAACATTAACAATTATTATCATGTACAGTGCATACTGAATGATAATGAACAAAGTATTTCAGTTCGAGATCAAAGAGAAGTTGTTTTTATTTTAGGAGATTATAGCGGTGGCATAATCGGACAACGCATTGATCGATCTAAAGTGATGCCGAACTTTCGTTTAAAGAAAATCTATGCTAATATTATAATGCTGAAAGGTTTGTTTGCTTGTACGCAGTAATCGCAGGAACTACTTGTACGATTTTAAAATTTTTTTCAGTGTTAGAGATAAGTGAAAGAACACGTAACACACTGAATATATTCGCCAAATATTAATACTTAAATAGGGTGTAACCACTTGCATATTATCAAGATACAACACATAGATAGCTCATTTATCGAGGATGACTATATATATCATCATGCTAAGACGAATAGGAGCGGAGCATATGTGGCTTGTTTCAAAATCTTTTTTATTTTTCTTTTGAGAGCTTCCGCTGCGTGTTACCGTTAGTATTACCAAAGTAACTATTGCACACGGACGAGTTATAACTCGTGGTATACCACAAAGTCAACGTTTTTGACGAAGGCTTCCAGACGGTTTGACTTTTTCAACGTTTGTCGTTATAATTTAACCAATTCACAAAAAAATCTTAAAAAATTATATACCTAAAGCTTCCTCGAGATTATCTCTATCTATTATTGACAATCCACTAAGTCCTTTGTGAGTTTATAGTTTTAGTAGTGATGTTAAAGTCTCTGTCGACTTACAAAATAATATTACAGACTGACTTTTGTCCGCAACTTCGTTCGCGTGGAATAGTTACTTTAGGCCAAAGCTAACACGCAGCGGAAGCTCTCAGAAGAAAAAAAACGATTTTGAAACACTCTTCGTTGATACTCCGTTCTTATTAATTATAGCGTGGTGATATATAACCTATAGCCTTCTTCGATAAATGAGCTATCTAACACTGAAAGAATTTTTAAGATCGGACCAATAGTTCCTGAGATTAGCGCGTTCAACCTATGTATTAGTAAAGATTAATACTCTTCTCTCGTACTTAACTCCAGTCGTCATTCAAATTACAATAACTTTTCATAAAGTGGATCGATTTTAATAAAACAAAAAAATAGTTACTTCTGAGGATACGCTTTATGATTTTCTTGCTGAGGTTTTATTGTGAACTCGGTACTTTAGAAGTAATGCGTGTTCATACAAACAGACATTTCTAAAAATGATTGAAATGTATTCTATTACTTATTACTAGACACCTGTAATATTTTTTTTTCCAAATTCGAAAAAGTACAGGTTAGATTTAAATTCTTATTATATTAGATATAGGTATAAATGACGTAATACAAACAATGATATTACAAATATATGTAATATCATTGAATACAAATTTGTGATGCTTGTACATTTAATACCACTTGCTACATATTATATTTGTTCTACAACTCCTACTTGAATGTCTTGGTTAACCACACAGCTACTAAAGTGTAAGTTTTTAACATTATTTATTACAAAGATTGAATATATTACAATTTTTAATCTCATTTCTTGTTATATATCTATACACATCTATATCTACTAGTGGTCGCCCAGTGGTCGACATTCGACCATAGTTATTTGATATTTTAAAGTTTATTAGGGTTCTCTTGTCAAAGGGTTATAACTTCTATAATCAAAGGTATTCATCATAAATACTCAGTTATTTGCCATGATCTTTAATTGTATAAACATTAAAAAAAAATCTATGTGTAAATGAAAATTGAATTTAATTATAAATTTGAAACAAAAATCACGTGGTAATAAAGCTCTCAAATTTTAAGCAAACATAACTTCACGAAAATAAAGAAATTTATCGCAACCCATGACATAATTTTTAATTAATTTTACACAACACCATGGATGGTTGGTATTTCTGGGTGATATTGAATTAAATGTAGTCTGTTCATTATGAGAAATAGTAATATGCCCAGTATCACTGTTTGGAAAAGTAATGCATCCACAATACAATCAAATTGTGAATCCAATACAAAGATGTTTTTAATACTACCATTAGCTTTTGAAAATAAATTCTTTTTTGTTGATACATGAGGTTGAATTGCAACATTGTAACCGCGAAGGTCTAAGTCATGGATTACTTTTATGAACAAAATTTTTATTTTGATTATACAAAGTATTATTTGGCTCATTTTTTTATTAATTCATGATTTGAAGTGAGTTCACCATAAAAAATAATAAACATTACAATAATAGTTATACTTTATAATATCATTGTTGAATGTAGGATTAAAAATGGTAATTAGAACGTAAGAGTTAAAAAATACATATAGCCGAGCATAGCAACCTCCTTCACAACATTGTTTGAAGTTCGTAATTATTGACGGCTGTCAAAATGTCTTTTTTATTTACATGTGTGTATATGTTGTGTAAAATTCGAGTAGTAGTGTGAGTAGTGCATATTTTAATAAATGTAATGTACTTCTAATGCATTTTATATAAAATAAACAGCTTCCTGAACTTCTCCGCCATATAAATTTTAACTATGCCAAATTTCAAGTTCACCCGTTCACGGCAAATAGGTTAAAAAGGGGTACAATTTTTTTGCTTCACGTATTAATATATAGATACATATAATAAGAATGTAAATCAAATGTGTCTATACATTTTAGATTTTAGTGAACAAAATGTTGCAGGTATGATGTATCTAGGAATCTATACTAATATTATAAAGAGGTAGTTTGTGAGTTTATGATGTTGTAGGGGGTAATCTCAGGAACTACTAACCCGATTCGAATAATTCTTTCAATTTTATATAGCTCATTTATCGAGGATGGTTATAGGCTATATATCGTCACGCTAAGACATATAGGAGCGGAGCACAGATGAAAAATGTTTCACAATCGGCATATTTTTCCTTTTGAGAGCTTCTACTGCGTGTTAGTGTTAGCCCAGAGTAAATATTACTACGACGAAGTCGCGGGCAGGGGCCATTAAGTTCTCAGGAGAGAGCCAGATCGGTTCCTGGCCACTCTTAACATGCGGCGGACAGTACACGGTGGGCTTTTAGTCCATGCGAGTCGGACATAACCCACTCTCTCCCCTGAGAGGGTGGCATATCCATAAGGGATTTCCCCACGTAAATAAAAAAAGGGGGCCAGTGAGTAATAAAATGCTTTCGATCATTATTAGGTCTGTCTATCTGTGTGTTTGGACTCGCATACAACTAAAGTTCTTTTTCTTTTTTTTTTATTGTAGCACGGCAAAATGACTGCACTATGTCTGATGGTAAGCACAGTGCAATCCAAAAATAATAGCGATCACCGATTGACACACTATCCATCGCCGGTCGTCACTATCATGCCGGCCTACAAAAAGCTGGATATGCACAGGCTGATCCCGAAACGCGACCGTCAGAAGCGAATCACTATTACGGGCTTTTTCGCCATATACATGGTTGTTGCGACCCAGTCAGGCTGTAAAACCCTACCACCCCGTTTTCGCCATTGCCTCGTTCGTTATTCAGCAGGATGCATCACGTGCTGGTGAGGTTGGCTTGGGTGTCTCAAGTCTTATGATGTTATCTGATACCCCTTACACCCTAAAACTTCTACGTTCATGATAAAACCTCAGCAAGCTACATAATCTCGAGTAAAATTTTGTTTTGTTTTTGATTAAAATCGTTTCACTCTATAAAAGTTATTGTAATTTGAATGACGGCTCGAGTTAAGTTGGTAGTCCAGTGAAGCTGTTAAGACTTCCTAGGCCCATAACGTAATCAGTTTGAGAAAAAAAGAGGCTCGAGTTAAGTAAATTATGTAAATTGTTGCGGTAGATAAAATAGTAGCTTTAGATTAAAAACAAAGACAATCAGCTACATCATTTGTTACTTAGATATCGCGTGAACAGTGCAAGAGTTAGATTTTTTTTTTTAAAGTAAATCTTAATAAAAACTATAACAGATAGACTATATAGATTCAAGTAATTTTTTTAGCGACCAGTAGCTTTTTGCTTCCTTTACATTTTTTTTAATGTTTTACAGCCATGCGCTTAGCCACAATCTCACCTGATGGTAAGTGATGATGAAGCCAACGATGGATCGCGCTTACCTGCTAAATGCCTGATCACACTACTCTTGAACACTCCCATGTTATATGATGACGGGAAGACATACGCCGGGAGTGAATTCCACACCTTAGCCGTACGTATAATAAATGTAGAAGCAAATCGCTTTGTACGAATCTCGGGAATATCGACCACATAAGAGTGGAAGCCCTCACGACGTCTTGTCGTCCTCTGATGGAATGGGGACGGTGGGATTATAGCATGCAATTCCTGTGCACACTCTCCAAAGTGTAATCTATAAAACACTGAAAGACTAGCTACTTGCCGTCGATGTTCTAATTTGAGCATTTTGGTCTCCCACAGCGTTTCGGTGTCGATAAGCCGACGAGCACGACGTTCAATGGAGTCAAGAGCGGCCAGCTGATATTTGACTAATCTGTCCCATAGGTGACAGCAGTATTCCACACATGAGCGTACCTGTGCTTGGTACAGGCTGAGAAGCTGTTTCGGTGTGAAATATCGCTTCACCCTAAAGAGGATCCCAAGTTTCTTCGCAGCTGTTCTTGCTTTTTGCTCAATTGAACGGCCAAAGTTGAGATCAGATGTTAAATGGATCACAAGAAGCTCGAGGTTGTTAACTGGTAGGGAAACCGCTTGGAAAGCAGGAGTTAAGTTGAACGTACTTCGTTTTGTAGAGAAAAGACACACCTGTGTCTTTTCTGCATTAAACTTTACCAGGTTTAAATCACCCCAATCAGCAACAAACCTAAGATTATTATTTAACCGTTCGATCATGGCTTCTCTCTCATTAAGGATTTCCGGTAAGCTGCCCCGAGGACTGGACAAATACCTCTCAGATAGCTATATATCAGATAACAATATCTCCATCCAAACCACAAAATAATGACGTAAGGCGTTGCTTGTTAGTTATTTTTTTAGTAAAATAGAACAGGTGTGTTACAGTTCCCAAATTAAAATATGATAAGATTTATACAACATAAGGTAGTTAAACTAATTATATACAAGAGCATTCAGTTGGCACGCCTGACCCGACCTACATTCGGTCATATCGCCGATATAAATTGACCTTCTCCCCTCCCCGTAAACGCAAATAATACTATGAGTTTAGAGGCAGTATCAAACACTTACGTGGTTCAAAATAGAATGGACGCTGCGTGTGTGACGTTGCTCACGCACGAATTTATTCCGGAATTGACTGTCGTATTGCAACTCTTTTAGTTTATTGTATATATTTTCACGATTTGTTAATATTATACAGGAGAAGTTTGTGTGTATGTTATGTTTGTTACTCAGGTAAAAGCTAGTAAACGGATTTTGATAAAAATGTATACCAATATAGCTTTAATTTCAACGTCATGCTATATGCATCTGAGTTCTGGGCTACAAAAGAGACGGATGAGAGAAAATGACACGTGGTAAAAGTGCGAATGTTAAGGTGGATATGTTGTGTGAGTAGAATGGATAAGATTAAGAATTAGTATATCGGAAGAAGTTTAAAAATATCACCAGTGACAGAGAAGTTGAGGAGTAATAGGTTAGCATGATATGGGCATGTCGTGGCGAGAGATGATATAACTAGAAAAGTTTATAGTATGATGGTGGACGGATATACGAGTAAAGGAAGATTTAAAAAGGTGTTAATACTGAGATCAAGATGACATCTAACAGGGAGGGGTGGAAAAGAAAAACATGTTTTTTCGATCCTACTTACGTGGAATAAGGGTCAGAAGATGGTGATGATAGCTTTAACATCTAAAGAACATAGGCTATAATTTAAAAGGATACTAGTTTTCGTTCGCGGCTTTCTACGACCTATACTTCGGGAACAGTTTTTTTTATGAACGGTTCATACTCTTCTTTTTTATATCATATGAGGAAAACGAACAGCCGGGTCACTTGATGTAAAATAAACCTCGCCGTCCATAGACACTAGCAACACCAGGGAAGTTGCAAGTGCGTTGCCAGCCTGTGTTTAGGGGAAGGTGGGGAAGGGGAACAAGGAGGGGAGAGGGTTAGAGAGGTGGGTCTCCGGCGTTCTCACTGACTGAAGGAAATGCAACAATGCTATCACTGATATTTCACGTCGGTTTTCTATGAGAGGGTGGGTCTACCCCGGACATGGCGACCCTTTTTTTTCGAAATGACTACGCTATTGACCCAGCAAGGTCTTAACAGCTTCACCGGACTACGACGAGCCAACCCATTCGTGCTGAAACGTGTTATAGCAAGCAACATTACATTAACGCAAGTGAAGCAACGAGCTAAAGTTAGTAGGGTACTATTAAGTAGTATAATTGCGCAGAACACAAATATACAACTTAAGGATTATTAAATAAAATATTAGAGATGTAAATAGTTACTTTAAATACTAGAAGCAGTAACAAATTGTTAATTCCATGTTTCAGACTCACTAAAACCAATAACGAGATAACACTATTAAGAGTCATAACAAAGTCTCAAAACTGAGTTTAAGCACCATGTCAAACGGATTATAATATCTAAAATTATAGGATGGATCAATATGTGAACGATGATGACGTCTGGAAAAGATGCCCCTCTCTTTGCACCAAAAAAAAAAACGAATATGTCTATATATTTACGTTTGTAAAAATATCATGAAAAGATAAACCAGATCGAGTTTCTTGTCAGTTTTTCTCGATGAGTGGTTGTTTTCTAAACCGGTGGTAGCCTTGTCATTCTTAAGCGTTTTCTCAGGTCCTACATTGAATAAAGTATATTTTGATTACAATTTTAGATTACGTTACGATAAGTATCAGTTTTAGATTCTTATTATAATATTTAAGATTGTTTTGTATTAAGCTCTAGACTACATTATACTCAAGGCCGAACTTATGGTTACATTCAGAACGGTCAAAAAGACTGGCTAGGACTGTTATTCACGGCACCAACAATAAATTAGGACGGCACATATGTCAGCAAGTCTTTCGACATCTTGTAGTTTTTAATACCCCACCTTGACCGCTAATACAAGACGACGTAATTGCGTAAATAGGACGGAATAATGCTTCGAAAAGCAAGTGTACAGCGTTCACATTTCTACAATGCTTTATGTGTGTATGTAACGCATAAAAATATCTTAACACTACCTTCTGTCCGTGACTTCTTCTTCTTCTTCTTGACGCGAGGAATTGGTACTTTGGGCTAACACTAGCACTAACAAAAGCGCTCTAAAAGAGAAAAAAAACTATTTTGAAGCATTCTTCATTGGTGCTCCATTCCTATTGATCTTAGTGGTTATATATAGCCTATAGTCTTCCTCAATAAATGAGATATCTGACACTGAAGGAATTCAAATAGGACCAGTAGTTTCTAAGATTAGTGCGTTCAACCTAACACTTCACCATTATAAGTATAGATATAAAAATCCAGTGCCATGATGTTTGTTCACGATAAACTGTGAAACTACCCAGACAATTTTCGTGAAACGTTGGCATTTCTGTATAATTTAGTGCAATTTGAGAGATACGATGATTCATTTTTTAATTATAATTTAACAATCGTACCACTCTCGTTCCACTCTGCCGGTGCCACGTGGTTATCACGGAGTCGTGTTGTACTCAAGGCAAAAACCCAGGCCGAGGCCGGTAAAAGGCCGGTGAAGCTGTGAAAGCCTCTCAGGCTAATAGCGGTTAGTTTGAAAAATAAAACGTCAATTCACCGAGTATCTCAAATAATGACCTTTCCTCTGCTCATAGTCTAAATCATTCGTTGGTCAAAAACAAAGCGTTTTTCGGGTTGACCAAATTTCCGTAAACAGAGAGTGTGACAAAAGTTACTACTTTTAATTTTTTTTATTAATAACACAACCGGAAATAGCTACTAAGCATTAAAAAAATCGAGTGGGAAACAGAAGAGAAAGAGATACTGAATTTTTATATTGGCCTTTTTATATGTTAATTGCCTCCTGTGAACTAAAATCCACAAAAAGGTTAAACTATGCCGTAACGTAACGCTGTAAAAAGAATTATTATAAATTCTAAGTGTATCTTAAACTCTGTTTCATAAGAGTTCTAGAAATTGAGTATTTATAGGACACCTACATGCAGAAAAAACGTGTTGTGTTACATCACCGTAGGCAATTATCTGTCACCGTTCCTTACACAGTTTAATTACACCCAATGATTCACATAAGTGTACCATTTGTGAGAGAAAAAAAAGCAAATGTAACAAAATAAACAGATAAATCGGTCAATTTATTAGCCATAGATCTCTTGAAACACTGGATTTGTAAAGAGATGTTAAAATAAAGAGAGAAGCGTTATTCACAGAATTAACACTAGAAAGTTGTATATTGTTTCGAGAGTTCTAAAATTGTTAGGTTTTATAAAAAGGTCCAAAAGCACATTACCGATTTGCCGGATAGTGAGTTCAAAAACCATGTCAAGCGTGTTTTAACGTCCAAAGGGTTATTATAGGTTGGATCAATATGTAAGATACTTTCCGAATGTGCTGCGTGGGAGGAGCGACGCCGCATTTTGGCTGCGGCGGTGGGTGATGATCTCTCGCTGCCGAGCGTCGTCAAAGCCATGCTCGGCAGCGAGAATGTGTGGAGTGTTGTTGCCTCCTTCTGTGAGGAGGTCGTCTCGCAGAAGGAGGCGGCGGAGAGGATCCGTGAGCAAGACCCTCACAGTGGACGTCTCCGCCAACAAAGGGCAGGCAGGAGGAGACGGCAGTTTGACCGCCACCTCCCACCTTAACCGGACCAGGGAAGATGGGTCGGGGGCCTCATCTTCCCATTGCACGGGTTCGGCGGACGGAGGAGGCGGCTGGTGTGTACCCGGCTGTCTCCTTACAGGACGAGGCCCGGCGGCGGCACTCCTGCTGCTGGGCCAACCGCTGGGGCGGCACGATGAAGTCTATAGAGATCTCGTACCGCCCCAATTATAGCGGAAGACGTACACCGTGGGGTTTTAGTCCGTGCGAGTCGGACATAACCCACTCTCTCCCGCGAGAGGGTGGGTATCCATAAGGGATTTCCCCACGTTAAAAACAAAAAAATATGTAAACGATGGTGACGCCTGGAAATGACGACTCTCTCTGTGCGTCCACCAAAAACAAATGTAACTATATGTTTTGTAAAAATATATAACAAGACGAGATAAACCATATTAAGTTTCTTGCCGTTCATAAGCGCCTTCTCAGGCCCTACATTGAGTAAAAGTATACTTCGCCTTATTAGTCCGGTGAAGCTGTAAAGGCCAAAAGAATTAAGGCCAATAGCGTAGTCAGTTCGAGAAAAAAAAAATTAAAGTATAGTCTGATTTTGATTTTTGGTTCTCGGTTTCGGTACTGCAGATGACTGATTTTTGTGTGATGAATTCGGAACCAAATGGCTTCACGTAAATACGCATATTGCACCCGTGTGAAGACCCACCGGGTCCGCTGAATATTCACCCAGCTATCTTCCACCGAGCTGACTGCTGGGATGGCATGGTGATAGCATTGCTTGATCCCATGCCGCTCCAACTAAAGCGACAGCTGGTACACCGTGTAGGTTTTAGCGAGTACTAGTCTCACACTATTCACTCTCTCTTCTGGGAGGGTGGTGTTCCGGTGAAGATTAACCCACATTAGTATAAAATAAATAAAAAAAGGATAAATTGCATGCATAAAAATGAAATTAAAATTTATGCTGTCTGTCTAGACTAATCTTTGAAATGGCTGAACCGATTTTGATGAGTGTATTACATAGGTTATGTACAAATACGCTTTTCCATAAAAGGTAAGTAGTTAGGAATCTTAAAATGACAATTACAATAATAGAATACACTCCATAGTTAATCTAGATAAAATATATTATTCTCTTGAAGCAAGAGAACAATTTTTACAACGAAATCAAAGCGCACCACTTAGTACCAGCTAGGTAGTCGTAACTTTATTTTACACAATGAATATATATTAGGTCTTTACCTATGAAATTGCCGTTTTTATGAAAAAATTTAAACGATTTTTTTTAATGTATTTTTTATTTGTATTAATCGAAGTAATCACTCATGCAATCAATGCATCTTTGCCAGCGCAGTGGCAGTTTATTGAATCTTAAAGAAATCAGCTGGACGGTAGGCAAAAAATTCTTCAAAGGCATTTTGTACTGCCTCTCGGGTGTTGAATTTTTTTCACGCCAAGAAGTTATCTAAATTCTGGAAAAAGTAGTAGTCTGTAGTTGCAAGATCTGGTGAGTAGGGTGGATGACGGAGAACTTCCAACCCCAGTTCTTGCAACTTAGAGACCGTCTGCTGTGCAGTATGAGGTCGCGCGTTGTCGTGCAGGAGAAGCGGAGACGAGCGATTGACCAATGCTGGTTGGAGATGTGCCAGCTTCTCCATCATTGTGTTCAGTTCTTCACAGTACACATTTGCAGTGATGCTCACCCCGTTTGGTAAGAAGCTGTGATGAATTACACCGCCGCTTGATCACCAAACAGTGACCATCACTTTTCTAAGGGTAAGTTTTCGTTTAGGGCATTGTTTAGGTGCAAAGCACGTCTCAACGCGTACTTCGCGCTGGCGATCAATGATTTCGTGGGGCACCCATTTGTCAAGCGTTTTTTACCTCGCCTTTAATTCGTCATTGTCCACTAAAGTCTTCGTATGACCGCTAGGTTCATTTTTCAGGTCGAAATTCCCAGAACGGAGGCGAGCAAACCAATAACAGGTGGTGCGTTGATTTGTAGTATTAGCTCCGTAAACGTCGTTGATGTTGCGTGCCGCTTGGGCCGCGTTGCTGCCACGACGGTACTCATATTCCATAATTACTCGAATTTTTAACGTATCCATGATGACAAAAAAGATTGAAATGCAATGTAAATGTAACACTAATCAATAAGCAAATGACTACTTTTGGAAAAAGAACTCCATGTTTTTAAAATAAAATTAATTTGAAATTAGATAAGCCAAACAAAAATTATTTTGATTTGAAATGGCCAGGTACTGCAGAACGGCAATTTTACTAAAGACCTATAAGACCTATTATAAACTACATTATACTGTTGTTAAAAATTGTTGCAGGTGTCTAGGAGTACTCCGTCCGCATGTAAAATTACATAAAAAAACAGTGACTAATAAAATCATCTGAAAGTATTAAGTCCATTTACTTGTCCACTTTACTCTCGTGTTTAAGTCGCGTCAAGACTACATGTTACTCGAGGATATGCTTTATGATTTTCTTAGTGAGGTTTTATTTTTTATTTATTTTATTTTTTTCGAAATGACTACGCTATTGACCCAGCAAGGTCTTAACAGCTTCACCGGACTACCAAGGCGAGCGCTTAAGGCACTCAGCCGATTTTATTTTAGCAACCAGCTCAAGGGTGCACAGCACACCGCGGCTTGACTGTTGCCTGTTGCATGCAAAATCGCGACCTATCTTACCTAACCTAGCTAACTATTCATATATGTATGAGTTGTTGAAACGTATATGTGTACCAAGCATACACGCCTCAAGGTTTTATCGCGGTTTCGAGGTTTTATCGCGAGTGCAGTACTTTAGCAATGATGCGTGTCCAAAAGTCCAAACAAACAAACAGACAAACAGATATTTCTAAAAATGATTGAGTGTATTTTATTACTTATTACACCTGCCGCAATTTTTTTCACAAATCTAATATAAAGCACAGACATATTCGATTTACATTCTTATCTATACTAATATTATAAAGAGGTAAAGTTTGTGAGTTTGTGACGTTGTAGGGGGTAATCTCAGGAACTACTGGTCCGATTTGAATAATTCTTACAGTGTTATATAGCTCATTTACCGAGAATGGTTATTGGCTATTTATAATCACGCTAAGATCAATAGAAGCGGACCACCAATGAAAAATGTATCATAATAGGGATTCTTTTCCTCTTGAGAGTTTCCGTTACGTGTTAGCGTTTGCCCAAAGTAACTATCACTATGTGGACGAAGTCGCGGGCAGGGGCTAGTTATATATATAGAAAGGTGAAACTGTGGTACAAAAAAATGTAACCGATGATTGTGTTATTTGGACAAAATTTACATAAATAGCATCATTGTTGGATGAAAACATAGCATATAATCTATTACGAAACACCGATAAAGGGGGCAAGGTCGATTATTATTGTAAATATCTTCATTGTTAATAAAGTCTAACGCTTGATTATAAATTATATGTATGAAGTTGTTTATGTTCCGAATATTCCAATATGTTATTATTTCTCTTCTGAACAAACGCTGTCTAGTCGGACGATAGACGCTCACCAAATTGGAAGGAGAGATATAATGCTGGCGTTTTCGGCGAGATTTCAATTGATCATACCGTGTTTATTTTTAATCTACAGACTGATGTACGCTATATTATGCCATATTATGAAACATTACTATTACTTTAATCTGGGCCTTATTCAAAATCTGGACAAGTGTAGTTGATTTGTGGTAATTTTTTTTTTTTTAATAAAACGACTACTGCACTATCCACATGGTTCATGCTTAATGTTTTTAACAAATAATAAAGAATGATTACTGAAATAGTTGTGAACAATTTTTGAATTTATCGGTAACGACAATGTGTATGCGTTATTGACAGTGGAAGATGTATAGATCACACCTTGATATAGTATTGAAAAAACTATGGAAACAAATTTGAAAATATTGTAATGTCTTTTGCTGGTAAAGGGATAGTCGATAATTCACTTTCGGAGTTTTTGGCGGGATTTCAGTCTGTCACGTAGTGGATTTTATATTTTATTCATAATCTTGTGTTACTTAACTCTATATTTTGTAAAGTTGCAGGTGTTTTATGTAATATGGTTAGTTTATTGTGCATAAGTGAAGTGAATGGAAAATAAAACCACGGAGCATGAAATTCTGAGACGCCACAAACACTCCCTGGAAGGTTCTAACTACGGATCCACCATCTTGTTAGAATATTAATTCACACGACGCTTGACATTGAAATAATCGTACGACGCTTAATATTATTAACTACGTGACAATGGCAGAAATAATCAGAAAGAATAATTGCCAAAAATAAAGTAAAAAAAAAAAATGTTGTAATACCAGCTGGTGAGATAGCGCTCGTTGAATGATGGCAATCGATCAGGGTCTATCTGAAGAATGTAATTCCAACCGTAATAATTTGCCAAAAAAATTCAATTTATTTATGTGGCTAATAACTAGATTAACAGTAAAAAATTATGCCAAGCAACAAGTCACCGCGTTTGGAATGTGCTAAATGACAAACAAAAATGTAATTTAAATAAACAATGAGTAAGTACTTTTTAGCCCAATTAGTTTTTAAATGACATTGGCAGGAAGTATTCTGTGACAGAACTGTGAGCTCGAATATCAAAAATAGAATTGAACTCTGACATTGGCAAATGTTTCAGCAACGTTAAAATATTAAAAAGAAGATAGTGTAATATCTACTACCTTATAACTATTGTACTTACCGTAAAGCAATATTCGTTCTGCAGCATTCCAGTATGAATGGCATATGGTAACATAAAACACCATAGGATGTATTTTAATTCAATGCTTTGGAACGAGTATTTGGAATCGCCCTTAAAGTAATTTATTCCAATTTGGAATTAACTATAAGTATCTATTGACTATAATAACCACTAGAGATAAATAAAAATTACAAAAGCTTCCTATAAACCAAGTTATCAATATATTTTTTGGATTTTACAATTAAAAAAATTATACAAGTAATCATTACCATCTCTAAGAACTTTAAATAATATACAAATAATCAACAAATCTTATTTACTTCTCTCGAGCAAACAAAATAGTTCATGAACTCTTAACATACAGTTTAGTACAGAGTAGCTTAAGAGAAATTTAAACGAATTTTCCAAAGAAGGGAAAACATTCAAGCAAACCAGCTTCAACATAAACTGTTCGCTCCGATAAATGACACCACCTACAATCTTTGCATAATTATTTTTTTGCATAGTAAATATTTTACAAAATGTCATTTCACCTTGGATTTGATGTTTCGTATAGCAACATTACGCTCGCTACTGTAGAAATATTTTTTTCGCGTTACTACACTGAACATTTTGTCCGTTATCTACAGTTTCATTTATATAAAAACCTAATTACCAATTTAAACAATTGAATCGGCATCCGGTCTGATAGTCTATTGTTGTGTTAATGAATTTTATGAGATGACACAAACATACACAAATTTTATATTAGTAGATTGGGAGCACGCGGGTGGCAATCGCATTTGGCACAATACTAATTGGTAGTGTTGCCAAGTAGTCAAAATATTCGGAAGTATTGGAAATATTGTCTAAATTACGTATTACTTTCATTTTAGAATTTACTTTAAATTTGTTCAACTTAAAAATGTATTCACTAGATTTCATCGATTCCAGTGATATTATAATCCACTAGTACCCGGTATTTGACAGTTTTTATTTAAGTGTGAAATATATTGCTTTGGAAACTATAAAGCACCAAAAACATTGTTACTATTAAATATTGATATATTAAGATACATAATTTAATTACAGGATTATTCTTACCACAGTTTGAAATGAAGTTAAATGGCTTATTTCATCTTACATACATTATACCTATACATACATTACATTATGGACACATATAAAATCACTATTTTATTAAATAGTATTTTTACTGTTTATGCCTACTTTACCATGTATTAAAAGTTTCCTCAGGTGTACACTATTAATAAAAACTAATAAAAAAGAGCAAGTTTACGACGTAGGCCCAAGGACCATCTCTCAGGAACGTAGTTACATAAATAAAAATAAGTAATAAACAAACGTTTCAGTTCATATTCTACAAAATATGAAAAAAATATACACACCCCATACTCTTATACAAAACAGAAAAGAAAAAAAGAAACAGAGCGAAAGAGTGAAAATGGTATCTATGAGCACAACACTTTTCAGCACATAATGATTTCAGTCAAAGAATTTCTCAAAAAACTTCTTTTCGACTACGTAACTATAAACTTAGACCGTCAACAACATAGGGGCGTAGCCTCGTTAAATGTATTGTGTAATGAGTATCACAGTAATCATTCTAAGGAGTAATTTAGCTTATAACTATACGTTTTTTCTATATAAATGACATAATCTGGGCTATTAAGCTACATACAAAGAAATATAAATAATTTTAACTTTACCTGTAATTAAACGCATTAATTTGTCTCGAAAGTTATTTTAACCAGTAATCCTTAGATATTATTACATTCAGTATACCCTCTTTCTTATAATATTACAATCTTCAATCGATCATCGAGACTATGTTTTTGATTGCGATTCGGTGTTGTTTTAGTACTGCACCATGTTTACACTTAAATGCTCTGCATCGGTTCTACCCAAGTAGAATGTATGAAAAATCATCTCACTGGTGAGCATGGCTTCTCTCATATACAGAAGATAGTAAATTAATATATTACACAAAACGATAACTAGTCTTTAATTTTAAACAATACTCAAGGCCAATTTAGTAAAACTCGAACAGAACAACAACAAAACGAAACGTTATTCACGATTGTTTTAATTAACGTCATAACGATAAGAACACGCTGGCGGAATATTATATAACAAAATATTTAGCAATTAAAATGTATTCTCGGAATTTCACACCGCACGTCTGGTAGCCCTATAAATAATTTCTTCAGTACCCGCGTATCGGGCGAGTGAAACGATCGTTTGGATGGTTAGTGGTGACAAAAAAAAAAGTAATAAACGAAACTATATGACAAATTTAAAGTGAACTAATGTGCATCTTGATATTTTAATTGGATTTTCTAATTCCCTTGTAAGTAATTTAAACTTTAATAAAAATGTTTAAGTTATTAATAAAATTTAACTAAGTTTTATTGACTCGTTGAAAAAACTTATTGTTTACAATAAAATATTAGGTATGAAGTAAAAATAAGTACGAATATTTATTCCAAATTAATTATTCAATCGTCGGTTAATATTCGAATCAAAGTTATAGGAATGGAATTTAGAATCAGTATCAATGGGCGTCGGTGTAATAATTTCTGATAAATCACTGTGAGTACTATTTGGATGGTGTCCAGATATAAAAATACAATGCCTAGCGTCGTCTTGATGCAAGTCTGCCTGGGAATTGGGTCTGTGTTAATTCACGTCATCCGTTCGCTCGGCCGCCGACGTCTCAGTTAGAATTGGAATGATCTCAGAATTCGACTGATGATAATCATGACGGAGCTTAAGTGTGGTCGTTTATTGATGATTTTGATATTCTATATTTATTCATAGCTAACATTTTTAACTGTTTTATACTGTTGAAGGATTTAACACGTTAGCGTCAATATTTAAATCGCTTTCGAGCGCTCATGCTGAAGTAAAATATAAAGTTTCAGAATAAAAATTGAGGGTACATAGTTAACCTTGCACGATTGGACCGTAGGTTATCGATACTTTGTTGAATTTGTTCTTTATACTTTGATAAATTGCATCAAAAGGATACTTTTTTGATAACCTATCTTGGTGAATGTAGTTACAGAGTGTTCTAGATAGGTTTTAATTTTAGATTTTATATATTTGTAAGCAATTGTACAATATGTATATTTATTATTTTTCTATTTACTATATTACAAATGATGGTTAGTGTAGAATGAATTACCTATATTATACTAGAAACTGCTATAAACTACAATATAAACCGACTTCAATATAAAAAACCAATAAAGCGCTGAAAACCGAAAATAAGTAGATTATTAAATTAACCAAATTAAGTAAAAAATATTGAAATTTTCGCTACTTATATTTGAAGTCGTTGCCAACCTACAAATGTGCTATGTAACACTGATTTTTTCAAACTAGACCAGCAGTTCTTGAGATTAGTCCGTTCAAGCAAACAAACTTTTTATAACATTAACTACAGATAAGGGTTTTAAAAGTACCAGAACATGGCGACGCTATCTAATTGCGATCACCATATAGTATGTGTAACAACCACTAGTGGTAGAGCCACGCTGAAACTATTACTGGCTTCAGCATTAATGGGTCGGCTTGCCCCCGGTACTACCACCCTCTCATAAAAAAACCGACTTGCGTTGTTGCGTTTCGTTCTGTCAGTGAGAGCGCCGGGGGCCTACTTCCCTTCCTCAAACCTCCCTCCATTCCCTCCAAACAAGTTGGCAACGCATCTGCGACTGTGCTGGTGTTGCGAGCGTCTATGGAACGGTGATGATCACTTAAGACTAGGTGACCTTTTTTTATCATGGGGAAATCCCTAACAGATACCCATCCCGTGGGACAGCTGAGGATGGGTTATGTCCGATTTGCACGGACTAAAACCCCATGGTGCCTTCATACACCTTTTTGGCGGGGGAGCAGGAACTGCCGACTGGCACTGCATCTGCTCCCCCGACAGGTGTGGACTCTCTAACAGGTCCTGACTGCGGTCTGAGAGGTCAAGTAAGGTAGACCCCTCAAAGAGGGAGTGGTTGTTAGACCCCCCCCTGACGAACTGTGGGAGTCGCATCGGCACAATGCGACTCCATCACATGGGCCCGTGCAGTTTGCACTGCCAGGGCGACGACATGCCCGTGTCCATCGCCCCCAGGCCCCATCTACGGCGGCCGGAGGTCATCCCCTACCCATCGCCTCCGTGTGGTTCGTCGACCGCGGGAGGGGAGCCTAGTGGTCCGCTCCCTCTCCCTCTCCGCCGCCTCTTTTGCAAGCATGACTGTCTCGCAATAGCAGGAAGACCAGGTGACCTGCTTGTTCGTTTGCCTCCTGTGAAAAAACTAAAGTCCTGGAATCAGACGGAGTGGTAACAGTCTTGCTCGACTACATCGATACCACCAGACATATGGATATATTGTATTCTTCATAGATTAAACATTTAACCACAATCGCATCTGATGTGAAATGACGGAGATGGTTTAATATAGAAAACACGCTAAGCCTAAACGGTTTTTTTTTTTCGAAAAGACTACGCTATTGACCCAGCAAGGTCTTAACAGCTTCACTGGACTACTAACTAAACGGCCGATTACTCTCAAGTGCAGTTTACACGAAACCTGATTCTATGGAAGCACGTATTTCTCCTACATGACGTACAGATACTCTGAACCAAAACCATCCTAACGCTCTTAAATGCAGGACTAGGCAGGGAGCTTTAGTGATTGAGGTGATCACAATAGATCATTACTGGTCGCTGTATTACAGACTTAAGGCCTGCATAGACCCGCTTTAGAATCTTTAAAAATAACGTTTGACCAACAATCTCATCTCATGTTAAATACTGGATGTGATCTAACATAACGCTAAGCCTAAAGAGGAATCGTCTCTCAAGGGCAACTGCCAGAACACACAGGTACTTGGCGACAGATTATGAACTGTATGGTGGTAGCTAGCCAGGCAGATTTGAACAGACAAAAAGCCATACCACCATTCTATGGTTTCAACATGATATTGCAAGGATTAAACTTACATCAATCGACGTGATTTCCTAAAACGCTTTGTATACTATACTTGTATACTAATATTATAAAGAGGTCAAATTTGTGTGTTTGTGACGTTGTAGGGGATAATATCAGATCCTGCTAAACCGATTTTATAAATTCTTTTACCAAAAGAAGGCCACGTTATTTATGAGTGTCACAGACTATATATTAATACGAAAAAAATCGGATTTGCAAAGTAAGTCAGAGTAAAAACATTCGAACGAAAACGTTTCTTACTAACGATGCCCTAACGATGATGGAATTCTAGAGAAAAGTTGTAGAGTTTGCTAATGCCTCCAAAAAACTCACCGACAGCAAATATGTAGCTTTTATATTTAAGTTATAAACAGTAGTTTTTATATTAAAAAAAATAATTGAAATCGTTAAATGGTGTTTATTGGTGATATATTTTTTTTTTTTTTTTTTTATCGAAGCACGACATATTTATTGCACTATGACTGATGTTAAGCATAGTACAATCCAAAAACATCGGCAACCACCGAGAGACAGATTACCCATCGCCGGTCGCCGCTGTCATGCCGGCCATAATGACGAAAGTCACCCGGTACTGGATATGCACAGGCTGATCCCGAACGCGACGCGCAGAAGCGAGTCACTATGACGGGCTTTTTCGCCATATGCATGGTGGTTGCGACCCAGTCGGGCTGTAAAACCCTACCACCCCGCTATCGCCATTGCCTCGTTCGTTGATCAGCAGGGTGCGCCACGTGCAGGTAAGGTTGGCTTGGGTGTCTCAAGTCTTAGGATGTTACTCGACACCCCTTACACCCCAAAACCATTAATGATTTTTTATCAATTTGTTATGATATAATGACTGAGATACAATAACAGCAACGCGTGGTCGGGTCAGCTAGTGTATTGATATATAAAAAAAATATCATTGGATGCACACGAACAGCTGCATCACCTGATGTTAAGTGATCACCACCGTCTATAGACATTTATACCAGGGGAGTCGCAAGTGCGTTGCCAGCCAGTGTTTGGGGAGAGAGGGGCAGGAAGGGAAGAGGAGAGGGGGAATGTGAGAAAAGGTGGGCCTTATGTGGTAGTGAATATATATAAGAATAGTTTGTATATATAAATGTCTTCAAATTATACTAGACACATTTTGTCACGGTGGATCTCTTGTGCATTGTCGCGTTTTGGAATCATAAAGTGTATAGCAAAAAATGTATAATGTACGGTATTCCAATAAAAACCACTTATTTTTAAAAAGCCTATAAAATCCCAAGTGAGCTATTTTATAATGATTTAATGAATAAAAATAACAGTGAAATGAGTTTTTTATAGTCATCAACTATGACCACGAAGTCAGAATGAGCGTTTAATTTTTTTTAATTTGATGGCACTTTATTAATACGAAAGATTGAGTTGTAAGCAATATAAGCACTATCCAACGGTATTCTTATTATCTTTTATATCCTAAGTAGCAAACGAACAGGTGGGTCGGTCACCCGATGTTAAGTGATCACCACCGTCCATAAACATTTACAATACAAGGAAAGTCGCAAGTGCCTTGCCAGCCTGTGTTCCGGGTGGAGGGGAAGGAAGGGAAGAGGCAAGGCGCGCTCACTAACCGAACGAAACGCAACAATGCAACCACTGTCATTTCACGTCGGTTTTCAACGTGTTACAGGGTGAGGAGTCTGGGGCAATATTTAGGACTTACGACCCAAGGGTAAATTTAATGAATAATCATCTAAGGGATGGAATAACCTTTAACTTTTAATACCCCCACTTCTCTCCCTGAGTTATCAGATTAAGTAAATACCACTATGGCCAATTTCTATAATTTAGTACACAAACTAGACGTCACAAACAATAAATCCCAATAAATTAACGAACAACACTACCACTACATAACCACAGTTCACATAACAGATATTTATACTGTGACATAATGATCCATCTGTACGCTATAAACTCAAAAACTACTAACAGGTTTTCATGCGGTTTTAAGCAGTAGATAAAGTGATTCATGATAAAGGTTTAGGTGTATAATTTGTCTTTTTTAAATATAACGGCGTGACAGCGTCCGCCGGACTCGCTAGTTAAATATAAAGGTTTATCTTAAAATAACGAATACCGGTTACTTGAAGATTAAAACTACACATCACAAGTCTCAACCCACCGTCACACCGTGCTTATAAATAGGCATCTAGTTTTAATTACAATGAACGCAAGGAATAACTAAACGTATTAGCAAATTGACACATGCCGTCGCATCTGGAATATAGTATATAGTTTCCCAATATTGTTTCTACAGAGCAGGGCAGTAGCTAGCACCCTCACGATGAAAACCTGTCGCCAACTGCCAAGTAGCCTTCAGTGTAATACCTACCGTATTACATGTATGAGCATACCGTATGAGCCATCGTAATATAGCGCATTTACTATCTAAGAACACACGTCATTTAACAGCAGTTGAGATTGTGTTGAAACGATAAAACATATATTATGGTATTCCAAAACATACAGTGTCGTCATTTTGGCATCTATACTAATATTATAAAGAGGGAAAGTTTGTGACGTTGTAGAGGGTAATCTCAAGAAGTACTGGTCCGATTTGAAAAATTGTTTCAGTGTTATATAGCTCATTTATGGAGGAAGGTTATAGGCTAACTAACGTTATAACGAGGGAAAGTTTATGACGTTGTAGGGGATAATTTGAAGAAGTACTGGTCCGATTTGAAAAAATCTTTCAGTGTTATATAGCTCATTTATGGAGGAAGGTTATAGGCTAACTAACATTATAACGAGGGAAAGTTTATGACGTTGTAGGGGATAATTTGAAGAAGTACTGGTCCGATTTGAAAAAATCTTTCAGTGTTATATAACTCATTTATGGAGGAAGGTTATAGGCTAACTAACCTTATAACCAGGGAAAGTTTATGACGCTGTAGGGGATAATCTCAAGAAGTACTGGTCCGATTTGAAAAATTCTTTCAGTGTTATATAGCTCATTTATGGAGGAAGGTTATATCACTAGGCTACGACCAATAGGAGCGGGGCACCAATAAAAATATTTCAATATTGGGTTTTTTTTCCTCTTCAGAGCTTCCGCTGTGTGTTAGCGTTAGCTCAAAGTAACTAGTCCACGCTGGTGATATCATGGACAGATGCTGGTTCTACAACAAAAAGGAAAAAAATATGATACCACTACGAATTGAAAATTCCGGTTTTATGTGTCGAGAGATGATAGCTTTCGTATAAATCCTATAGTGAATGAATCCTTCGGTGAAGATATCGTGATGGTATCATAGTATTAGCGTAAGGCATGTTCTAATATCCTTCTAGCTAGTATTTTGTCACCTATGGTTCCTATAGATATGTTTCGGCAATTGAGTAGCACTGTTAACGTTTAACCATCTTGAGCTACACCATCAAATAAAACCAGGATAAAACAATCAAAAGGATTTGAAATTAGGATTAGTCTTCAAGCAATCCTGGCAAGGTACGATATGTTAGCATCATAAAGTGGACACGTGGCATACAATAATTAGTTCTAATTATTACCCCTTATCAATAACAACATACTTGATTAGGATAAAAAACCTCATATAAATTCTCAGCAGTTCAGCAGTTCAGCAGTTTCAGTTTCGTGGCAATGTTCATACATGGCATAGCATTTGTTCTTTGGCAGAGCGATGTTTATTTACCGTTCCGTTAATATTGTGGGATTTTTCTTATTTCCTTATACAATTAGTCAATAGCAATCTATAAGCATTTTTAGCTTATTATTTGTATCAACGGTGCAGGAGTTTTCTGATTTACAGTTGCTGTTTTATCTAGCTCAGTACAAAACTAGGATTCTATTATATTTTCTATTTCCAAAAGAGGTATTTAATTATAATGATGACATTATTTTTCACGTATTTGGAACTAATATAAAAAAGCATCACGAACATATGCTCATTTGACAACGGTAGCTTTTGAGTATGAGATAATTCCAAATACTATCAATTGTATATCTTACTAGCTTCTACTCGCGACTTCGTCCGCGTGGAATAAATATTTTGGGCTAACGCTAACAGGCAGTGGAAGCTCTCAAACGATTTTTAATCATTCCTTATTGATACTCCGCTCCTATTATCCTATTTATATCTTAGCGTGATAACATATTGTCTTCCTCGATAAATGAACTATTTAACACTGAAAGAATTTTCAAATCGGACCAGTAGTTCCTGAGATTATCGCATTCAACCAAACAAACCCTCCAGCTGTATAATATTAGTATAGATAAAATAGTCACCAAATAACTAGTAAGCATTCTCACCAACCCTATAAATTTATGACTTAAAAATATAACAAAAAATATGTCCTGTTTGGAAGACGGTAAGATCTATACTCGACAATAATCAAATATAGTACTGATTGAATAGCAAATGATAATAACAGAACTGTTTTAAACAAATGATATAAGAGTGAGAAATAATTTGTCACAAAGCCAAATAGCGGTGAGTGTTGTAAGATCCATGCATTATGTCTGGATAGTCGCGAACATCAAAACGCGTGGGTCGTCGCGGCAATGTCTGGCCTAACTAACCGAACCACTTTCTGTGAGGAATTCTCAATACCTAACTCTACGGATTTAGATTAATTTTGACATTTGTTTTGTCTCGGGAATTTATTTGTTTGTGTTACTCGTCCGGTAATGTTCTCCGTGTGTTTAACTGTAGATTAAGATTTAGTGTTCGAACGGTTAATGGTGTTATTTGATTTTAATGGCCGCTCTCTAACAAATGTTCATCATTTATTTTTTTATTTATTTGCAAATCATGTTTGTTTCATTCGGGATGTAATGCAGACAGCTGATTTTCTCGATACTTTACACTTCGTAAATTTATCTCTTTCCGTAGTACTAAAGTTTGATCATCTTTATCGCGCATTAACTTACGATGTATCCAAATCTTTAACGTGGCTTATAGATAGATGGTTTTAATTAACTTCTTCTAACCCTTATACCACCTAAGTAGTGTCAGTACAAGTTGTTATCCTTTTTTACTCTCTCCTGTTATATCTCATTTCAGTATCCACTTACCAGATTAGGCCCCCTCGGCAGCGGCTCAAGTCTAGGTCCGTTCTCTCGGGGTGGAGCCCCTGAGTACGCTGCGCGTGCGATACAGTGACACAAAATCTTACATCACTGCAACAACATTACACATATCACCCCCACACACGTGCACGCATACACGCTTACACATGAAAGTGGAAGGGTTTCGTTTTTTTCCCCTATCGAACTGAAATAGTTTAGAAAATTATCTGATACGAAATATATATAGAAGTTGTTGAGGTATGTATGCTTGATACACATATATGTTCCAACAACTCATATATGTATGAATAGTTAGCTTAGGTCAGCTCAGATAGTTCGCGAATTGCAAATATCAAGCAACAGTCCAAGCCGTATCCGTCCTTCATATATACAAATTTTCTAGATAGTTATTCCTATCATTAGTCTATAACTGTCTTACTATTGATGAAAGTGACCTTTAACGACACGGGGGTTTCCTTTATCGGGCATAACTACGTACTTAACTATAATCTTACGTGATAAATGATAATACGCACAAGTGCGGTGACTGACTCTCAAGTAAAGTTACTTCAATATGACATTACAAAGACCGTTAAATCTCCTCTTCTGCATCATCCCAACTCGTGGTGAATATTTTTAGGTTTTCTCACGATATCGAGATTAAAACGTTGATAAAAGTTACAGATTTTAAAGCAGTGGAACATTGAACTTAAAGGCTTTTGTATTAGGTTCATTTTTATAAGAAGATTTATTATCCAATGCTAGCTTAGGCTTTTGTAAATGCTATACCAACGTATAATACCAACGTGATTTTTCTTTTACAAGTTTGCGCAAATCTTTTATTTTGTTCCTTTCTCACAGGTTAACACGAGGTAACCTTCCACGATGGACGGTATCTTCAGAAGTGAGGAGATGGTACTCTGCCAGTTGTTCGTGCAACCAGAAGCAGCTTATGTATCAATGTACGAACTTGGGGAGGCGGGTATAGCACAATTCAGAGATGTGAGTACTATTTTTTTTTTCAATATTTAAAAGCTAAAAATTCATATTTATAGAAATAAAATTCCAGAATTAAATTTTTTCCTCAAAGAATGAAAGCTATATTAATTAATTAGATTTAGTTCGCGGCTTCGCTTGCATTAATATAGATTTGAAGTACCTATCGGGAACAGTATACCTGCTTCAATTCCATTTACAAGGTGTATGCAAAATTTTATAATAATCATTTGAGTATGAAAGCGTATTAAGCAAATTCACATTCGTATTTATACAATGATATTCCAATTAAAAACCTGTAGATACATCATAAACACTTTAGCTTGTTTTTGACGGCTGCCCCGTCAATCCGCCTGTATCTAAGCAATATATAAGTATTTCTTTTTGACCACCGATATTAAGAATATGCCATGTTACATCCACATTTTATCAAAGACAGTGTGGCGTTACAATATTACTTCACGCATGTGTGCATTTGTTATGTTAAAATATCATGTATGTAACGTATCTATGATCTCTTGCTTCAAGATTGCCCTAGGTTTACCACGAAGAGACTAGGGCATACAATGTTCTTCGATAATCTCCGTATATATACATTCGATCTTTTGGGCTTGATGCAAAAGGTGTCTACAATGAAATCGTTCGATTATTTTGTCAAGCATGTGATTGCTAATCTTACATTCAACGGGCTTTGATTACAACGACTACCTTACCTACATCTAAATGTTTTTAAAATAACCACGACTTTCACTCTGACTTGTATATAATAGCTATATCAGAACTAACAAATCTTGGTGACTTAACATTACGCTCATGCAACACGTCAAAGGAGTGAGTACTGAATCGTATCAAATTGTGATCAGCCCTCCCTCCGTTTATTTTTCCAATTCCAAATGATCATATTGCGAAAACAACAAGTTTAGAAAAAAAAGAAAACGTATCTACAGATTTTAATTTATAATATCATTGTATTTATAATATTAGTTATTTGGCTTATTAAGTTATTATGAAATAAGAGCTAAAGTTACCGGTAAATTAAATCAGCTATTCATTATTCCAGTTATATATTATGTTCACATATATACCAAAGGTGAAGGAGGTATGCCAAATAAAAAAAATGCAAATAAACACAGTCGTCTCATACCGGTTTCTCTTTGCGTTTGAAATCTCTCATTCCGGTCGTAGCCTTGAAGATATAAGGGAATAAATAAACTAACGTTCCGTGAATATTAATTGTTGAAACAACCCGAGATATAATAGATGATTTCTTAGTTTTTAAATTATGCTTAACAAAAAAAGTTGTGAATGTAACAAGATTAACAAACCTTCTTCAACTTAATAAAGTGAATACATTAAAATACCAAAATATAATCGGATAGTACGTACACCATTTCTCGTGTTAAAATGTTAATTGTACCTGTCCGAAACCTGGTCGTGTAGCTAGTGGTATTAAATAGTCATACTACGTAATACCTGCGACTTTGTTTGCATCGTTATTATGTTAATTATTTACAGTATATTTTATATAGGTACAGAGGAAAAAATATTAGCTCCAGTTTTTTTTTTGTTTTAATTTTGGCAATCAATCTATTTTAATATTATAAAGAATTAGAGTTTGTGCGTTTGCGAAGTTGTAGTGGGTAATCTCAGGAACTACTGGTCCGATTTGAAATATTCTTTCGTTGTTATATAGCTCATTCATCGATGAAGGTTATAGGTTATATCATTTCGCTAAGACCAATGGGAGCGGAGCACCAATGAAGAATGTTGAGGGTTTTTATCCTTTTGACAGCTCCCGCTGCTTGTTGGTTAGCCCAAAATAACTATTCGACGCAAACGAAGTCACGGGCAGAGGCTAGTCTTCTATAAATATTATCAGTTTCATTATTATCAATATCATCAGTGACGTCATAAATAAAATTAATAAATAAAATAATAAATTAACAAATACTCATATCATCAATTACATACAGTTCGAACTTACTTACCTAATACTTATAATGAAATGAAAGCGATAGTGTAAAAACAATGCAAGTCGGAGTCTTGGTCGTTTTTGCTTATCAATAATTAAACATAGATAAGTCGTGTTGTGTTTAGTAACGAATGATAATTGGGAATTCTGTATGAACATCGGTCTTATTGACTATATACTTTAAGACAGCAATTCCTAAGTACATTTCTCAGAATAAATAATTCCGAGGAAGGCACTAGGGTTCCGCGAATTGATATATATTCGCACTGAATATGTATACACCTATATCATTATATATTATAAAAAAAGTCCTGTGAAGCGTCTGTCTGTATGTTTCGCGATAAACTTAAAAACAACTGAACGGATTTTCATGCGTTTCATGAATAAACATGAGTAATTCACGAAAAAGGTTTAGGTTGTATAAAGAAGTATACAATTCATTAAAATTTTGCATAAATTGGTTGACATATAATTGTTGGAGGTGTCGGAAGAAGTCAAGCCATCTGGGAGCTTTCGTCGAAAAATGTTAAATGTTAAATGTCGTAGGAAAATGTTAGATTACAAAATTTTTAGGAAATAGCTCACCGACATTGCAGTGATTTTCTGTCAAGCGATATTAAGGTCAGCCATAAACCATGAGTGAATCCCCTCGCACGTAATATGTTATAATAGAAAAGGACACCTTTATCCTATCATTGCATCCTTGTTATCACTGTCGAGTGTTTATTATTTATAAACTAGTGTACATGGTGGGGTTACCACTCACTAAAAATTGATACTTAAAATTATTTGAGAATAGATGTCTACTATACTGCATTTTTATTATTTTGACAAAAAATATTCTAATAAATTATTACTGTCCTTATCGAGTAACTATTGGCATTATAGGTTTCACGCAATCAATTCAATATTATGACAAGATGGTGGCGTTCGTGTTAGAACTTTCCAGGGAGTTTTTGTGGCAAGTCAGAATCCATACTCCATGGTACTATTTGCCATCCACTTCACTTGTGCACACTAAAAAAATAATATTGCAAAATATAAAGTAAAATAACACAAGATTATGAATAAAATATAAAATCCACTATATGCCATTCTAAGATCCCGCCAAAAATTGTAATACTACATTGACCAATTTACTTTTTATTAAAAGAGTGAACTTTTCGGTTATTTTTCTTGATTTGTCGGTCATCAGCTAATGTTTATTTAGTACAAATATTTCAGAGGTTTTTATCTCTTCGTATCTTAAATACGAGATGAAGTCTTAGAATTCGCCGGAGACCCACCTCCCTTCCCCTCCCCTCTCCTTATTCCCTTTACTCCATTCTCCTCCCAAACACAGGATGGCACCGCACTTGCAACTGCTCTGGTGTTGCTAGTGTCTATGGACGGTGGTGATCGCTTAACATCAGATGACCCACTTGTTCGTTTACCTCCTTACCTCGTCATTTAACATCAGATGAGACTGTGATTAAGCACTAAAATCTATAAATTATAATGATAATATGATAAATCAATAACAGTAATTATCTTAGTTTATTACATTCTGGAGCTACCAATAGCGGTGGTAGTTTTTGTTGTTCATAAGCGCCTTATTAGGGCCCAAACTGAATTAAGTATTTTTGATTTTTTATTTTGATTTTGAATAAGTTGTGGATTTCTTGACGGTCACACACAGTACAGTCACTTCACCGTACTTCAATAAAAAAGGGTATGTAGTTTTGTACACACGTGAAAAGTTATACTTCTTCGATGTGACTATAAGAGAAGCTTTATACAAATATTACACGGTCTGAGGAGTCAGAGGTCCTTAAAACGAAATTAAATGTTTAAATACACAATACACACAAATTATATCAAGTATATATTTCAATTATATTGTTTTAATAATATTAAAAAAAAAACTGTTTATTGAGTAACGTCATTATATGTTACATACAACGCGCGCAATTTTTGTTTTAAATTAAAATTATTTCTCGTAAAGATAAAATGTGATAAAAGAAGTATAGTTTTGGAAAGTGGGATAATTTGCCTATCTCCTATTTTATAAACATAAAAGTTAAATCAAACAGTTTATCTATACTAATATTAAAATGAGGTAAAGTTTGTGAGTTTGTGACGTTGTAGGGTGTAATCTCATAAACTACTGGTCCGATTTAAAAAAATTCTTTCAATGTTATATAGCTCATTTATCGAGGATGGTTATAGGCAAATATCATCAGGCTAAGATCAATAGGAGCGGAACAACAGTGAAGAATGTTTACAAAACGGGTTTTTTCCTCTTGAGAGCTTCCGCTGCGTGTTAGCTCTAGCCCAAAATATTTATTGCACGCGAACGAAGTCGCGGGCAGAGGCTAGTAAGAAATATATAGTACCTACCTACCTTGACATCTATTTATAAAATAAAATTAAGGTACCAAACAAAAACACGGCGGAAAATTCCATTAATAAAAATTAATTCAATTCCGACCAAGTTCCGTATTTTTGACGCATTATTTCATTTGGGCCAAGTCTTTATGAAACATAATACATAATTATAAACTGGAGCTGAAATATTTCCCCTCTGATTTCGCGTGCTGGCATAATTCCCGGCTAGAGGGAGTGTCTCTTTCGTGACGAGCCATCCTATCGATTGAACTGGGTCTAACTCGTATTTCATTCAGCGTTCGTTCTAACTCAAAGGTCCCTCTGCAATTAACGGTCGGTCTTGATTGATACCGCCTTTATTATTCAACGTATGATGATGAATTATAAAGATTTGATTCAACGTTTTATACATTAATAAAGTTATTGATTCGTGTTATAGTAATAATAGTAACCGATACCATTGTCTCTGTTTACATTGTTTATTCTCCTAATAAGTTTTGCATTGAAAAAAAAAAAACAAACCTAAACGTTTACATAAAAAAAAATACTTTTCCGTCTATTTTCCTTGTTCTGCATATGGGGTAAGGGCAGAAAAACATACACCGCTGCACTAGTACTGCTTATAATAATCGTAGTTCCTTGAAACTAATATCTTTTTTTTATGTCATAGGAGGCAAATGAATTGGTGGGTCACCTGATGTTAAGTGATCACCACCGTCCATAGATCAATACCAGAGGAGTCGCAAGTGTGTTGCCAGATTGTGTTAGTGGGGAAGAGGGGAGCAAAATGGGATGGAGGGAAGGGAAAAGGGTGAGTTGGGCTTCCGACGCTCTCGCTGACCGAACGAAACACTATTACTGCACGTCGGTTTTTTGTGAGAGGGTGGTACTACCCCGGACGAACCAAGCCGTTCATGCTGAAACCAGTTATAGCTTCAGCATGGCCTCTACCCCCCTACAATTTTATGAAGATATAATGATTATAATAAGGAACTCTTTATTGCACACCTTAGGAGTCTGCAATGTACCTGGTGGCAATATAAAATACACAAAAAAGGTTACAGAGAAAAAAAGTATAATAACGCTAACATTTCAATCAAATATACACTGCATTCTAAAACCGCTTGTAAACGTCAGTAAAAATTATATTTTTTTTATAGCAAGCTAACTGACACGTGCCCACTTAGTTGGTCGGTAAACATGAATGGGTCGGCTCCCCCGGGGTAGTACCACCCCTGAGAGAGTGAGAGAGCCGGAGGCCCACGTGCCTTCCTCTTTCCTGCTTTCCCTTTCCTTCCCCTCCCCCTTCTGCCATATACAGGCTGGCAACGCACTTGCGACGTCCCTGATGTCGCTAATGTCTATGGACGGTGGTGATCACTTAACATCACGTGACCCACCAGTTCGTTTGCCTCTTTTGATATAAAAAAAAAAATAAAAATAAAAAAAAAAAACATTTTTAATTTTGATGAAATTATGAATGTAATTCGATTAGTACTGAGTGCTATGATTAATTTTCATTTGAAAAATAGAAATAGTCTTTTGTTTTAAAAACTTGAGATAATAAATTTACTTATTTTAATAAGAATTGTTTTTTTTTTTATAATATGACCAATAAACATCACTTAACGATTTAAATTATTCATTTAATATAAAAAAGCTACTTTTTGTGACTTAAATATAACAGTTAGACATACGCTGTCGTTGACTTTTTTGTATGTATTATCAAGCTCTATAACTTTTCTCTCGAACTCGATCATATGTCTCTCATCGTTAAGGCAACGTTCATAAGAAACCTTTTCGTTCCACCGTTTTTTTTTCCCGATTTACTTTGCAAATCCGACTACCACAAAAAAAAAAATCTCATTTTTCGGGTTAATATATGACATGACACTCACAAATAACGTAGCTTTCAATTGGTAAAAGAATTATACAAAGTTATAATAAAAAGGATAGTATAAAACTTTCTCCGTCATTTTACGTAAAGTGACCGGTGGCCCGTGGTACATCCGGAGAGTCGATCTCCATAGAGACCTAGAGATCCCTTCTATCTGTGCGTACGTAAAATCACTTACGATTAGCTCTTTGAAAAAGCCGCAAATCATCCCAGTCCGTTAGTGGTATCCGCAGCAAACTATGAACCCGTACCTAACGCTGCGCGTTATAAAAGACGTCCGCGACACATTTTTACTGACTCTCCTGATTCAATCACGTCAGCGAACGATCAGTACCAGCCTGTCCCTCGAAACAGAGCGTGTTCACACCCACGCCCTCGTAACCACAGATCACGCCGCCGTGGTCTGGGGGTTAATTTCGCTCCTGCACACCCGATTAGGCCTCCCACGGCAGCGGCTCAAGCCTAGGTTCGATCCCTCGGTAGGGAGCCCTTGAGTGCGTTGCTTGCGCGATACGGTGACACACAAATGCACGCCTACACGCTTACACATGAAAGTGGAAGGGTTTACTTTTTTTTCCTTATCGAACTGAAAAACTCTCAATTATCCGATAATAAATATATGGAGGAGTTGTTGAGGCGTGTATGCTTGGTACACATATACGTTTCAACAACTCATACATATATGAATAGTTAGCTAGGTTCGCTAAGATAGGTTGCGATTTTGCATGCAACAGGCAACAGCCAAGCCGAGGTGTGCCGTGCACCCTTGAGCTGGTTGCCAAAATAAAATCGGCTGAGTGCCTTAAGCGCTCGCCTTAGTAGTCCGGTGAAGCTGTTATGACCTTGCTGGATCATTAGCGTAGTCATTTCGAAAAAAAAAAAATCTCCGTCATAAACACTTAGGTGGCAACTCTTATGGTATTTGGTCTAACAGCGTTGATATTTTATACATCTCAAACATATATACCAACACCCATTTTTATGTATACATCGACTGAGCGTTCTTCTATCCAAATATGTAGCCATCAACAAAAATCGTCGCTGCAGTACAAACATTTTGCTGAACAAATTTTCCAATTGTTGGGCATTTTTTTTTCAATATTCAAATGTATCAATTATTTTTCCTGATTTGTTTTTGTAATTTAATTTCATTTAATTTCTTTTCTTTCCAGCTCTAATAAGTGGTAATATAATATACGTCCAGTCTAAATTTTATATGAAAAATTGGTGACAACATTAAAAAAATCTGGCCATTAATTAAATTAAATCTAGATACTGTTACCAGCACCATCTAGCGGATACTACAAAAAGGACATCAAAATCGAATAACCAGTTATTAAAAACAAGAGTTATATAAATAACCCTTATTATAAACTGGAAAGTTTTTTGTAGTCCGTTGAAGCTGTTAAGCCCTAGTTCAAAACGCAAGCAGAGTCGCGAGCATTGCTAATTAATGATTCAGATACTTTATGTATTGAGCAAGGTAGTAATTCCTACAAATTTTACATTATTTATTTAATATCCATATTCAATTGTCCCGAGTAAAAAATTTGAAGAACAAAATATCAATCTCAACCCGTATCCTAACTACACTGTATTTAACACTGGTCATTAACAATCAAAGCAAAGAATAGTAATTATTATCCTACTACAGAACATGTATTTCGCTATTAATAGTTCAGGAAATTCTCCATAAAATTTATTAAATATTCCCAAATGAATAACGTATTTAGAGTCACCGACCTAAAACACGTACAGCGTATTTTAAAGAAAACATATTGTCATAAGCCCACGCAAATAATGGGATTGGTCGACCGCTCTTGCCCAATATCATAATAAAATAAGGTAACCCTTTTACCCTTCCTATCAGTGCCGGGTAAACATTGTTAATAGTTACTTCAAAGAAAGGGCTGGTAAGAATTGATTTTACTGCTAATTAGATAGTACGGTAAAAATCAATAAAGTTGTTAGAATACTTCTTCTGTAACGTGGAAACAACGTGTTTTATTGGAGTTTAATTTTAAATTGTTTATTAGAAATTGAACTATAATATTTAAATACAATTCCTTTGAGACTCAATCATAAAACTAGTGAACGTAACGACGTTGTATGATGACTATTTAGTTGCGAAATATAATATGGAATTTTCGTAGATGGTTGCCTACTTATATTTTGGTTTGAATTCACCTTTCGTCCTTATTTTAATTAAAGATTTATTTAATACACAACGATAAGGGACGTGTATCAGCTAGTTAACACGTGACACGTGTAGTAGAGGTGGTACACGTTAAGCTTGATCTTTAGTCCACATGTACTACCGGCGGTACACGCTAAGCTTGAGCTTTAAGCCACATGTACTACCAGCGGTACACGTTAAACTTGATCTTTAATCCACGTGTACCGCCGGTGGTACACGATTTGGTACTTATTGAAAACTGAAAAATTACTTATGTCATGTTATGTATGAAATTGTAATGTAATATTGTACGAAAAAAAAAGAAGGATAATATATCATTTTTTTGTCATAATATTAAATGACCTGAAGGACTTGTCAGGCAAAAATAGCTTAGCATGGAGCATGTTAAGAAATATATGTAATGATATAAGGTAGACGTTATAAATAAGTGTTGCATGCAAGCCTCAGCATGGAACTGCAGGCTTACAAGTGCAAGCATTACTGCGTAGATATCAGAATATCTACACAAGGTAACTGATAAGGTCTAAATCTATAAATGCACGACCGAAGTTTTACTATTATTTTAAATATAGCTAAACTATTAGGTACATGCATATTATAATATATAATCTAACTACTGCCTGTATTCAATACGTAAATTGTGAAATTACATACCTATTATTTGCTTAAAGACCGCGCATTACTTGAAAGTTCACATTTATGAACCAAAGTAGTTTTTAGATGTGCTTAATCTAATGAAAATCTTGTCACTATCCGTACTTCCTTACTAATATTATAATGTAATTTTGATTTTATTTGTTACGCTTTGATGCTTTAACTACTAAACCGCTTCAAAAATATCCAGGAAAAAGTACTGTTTTCGAGAAATAACAAATCAACATTAATATGAGTTGGACCGCGAGCAAAATCTATTAATAAAAAGTTTTTCAATTTTGCATTGAAGCTAATATGATAATTCGTAAACAAATGATATCTAGGCCATTTGACATCTTGATTGTTATTATACCAGCTAAAATATGTACTGATCACGTATAGCTTTGGCTTGCTTCCATTTTCAACACTTAAGATGTACACTTATCCTTTTTAAGTTACCTGTGTTGAACTTGTATCATTATTACTCAGCCCCTATGGAAAAGCATAATTATATGCAGAATAAACAATACTCAGAGAATCCATCTATCTACGAGAAAGCGTCTCTTTTTTATATCATAGGAGGCAAACCAACAGGTGGGTCACTTGATGTTAAGTGATCACAACCGACCAAAGACACAACACCAGGAGAGTCGCAAGTGCGTTACCAGCCTGTGTTGGAAGAGTGCGGGAGTGGGAGGGAGGAAGGGAAAAGGAGAGGGGGAAGGTGAGGAGAGGTGGGCCTCGGGCGCTCTCACTGACCGAACGAAACGCAACAATGCAGGCGCTGTTACTTCACGTCAGTTTTCAGCGAAAGTGTGGTACTACCCCAGTAGCCGACCCATTCATACTGAAACCAGTAAAAGCCCGGACAAACAACAATCACTTCGTATTTATATATACAGATTGTGTCTATTACTGACATAGGTATTTTATGCGTTTATGAAGATCACACTTTTTGTATTTAACCCTTCTGTATTAAATATGTCTTGACATTCCTCTCTATCCTTTTTTTTTTTTTTTTACGTGGGGAAATCCCTTATGGATACCCACCCTCCCGGGGGAGAGAGTGGGATATGTCCGACTCGCACGGACTAAAACCCCACGGTGTACCGACAGACCGTGATGTTGGGGCGGCAAGGGATCGTTCTATGCTATTCCCCTTGAACAGCCGCCCCAACGGTCCACCCGGCGGAAGGTTGCCGCCGGGCTCCTACCTATAGAGAGGCAGCTGGGCACACGCCAGCTGCCCCTCCTCGTCCGCCGGATCTGTGCAATGAGGGGATGAGCCCCCCGACTGCATCCCCTCAGATCCGGCTACGGTGGCAGGAGGAGTTGGGCAAAGCGCCGCCTCCTCCTGCCAGTCCTCCTATGGTGAAGACGGTTACTGAGGGGGTCCGCCTCACGGGCCCTCTCCGCTGCCTCCTTTTGCGAGATGACTTCCTCGCAAAAGGAGGCCACTGCTCGCCACGCCTGTTCGCTACCGAGCATGGACGAGACCACGCTCGGCAGCGATAAATCCTCTCCTACCACCGCCACCAGAGTGCGGCGCTCCACCTCCCACGCAGCACACTCAGAGAGAGTGTGCTGTGCGGTATCTTCCTCAGCGCCGCACTCATGGCAGGCGGCGGTCAGCTCCCTGCGAGCGATCCGGTGCAGGTACCACCCGAAACAACCATGTCCGGTTAGCACCTGCACCAGCCTGAACGACAGGGAGCCCCATTTCCTCCCAATCCACTCCCGCAGGACCGGGCGGACGGCGTCGACGGTGTGCCTCCCGAAGCGCGCGTCCGCCAGGTCCTGCATCCACCTTCCTACAGCCTCTTCTCGCATCTCCCGCCTTTTAGCTTCTATCTCCCTGGGAGCCGGAGGCTCCCTACTACGCCTCCTCGCCGCCGTGAATTCGTACACGGCGGCGAGCACCCCAGCTTCCAGCTCCCAGGGAAGGGAGCCGGCGAGCGTAAAGGCCGCCGCCGATGACACCGTGCGGTATGCCCGGATTGCCCTCAGTGCCACCGTACGCTGCGTACTACGCAGCGTGCGCACGTTGGACACTATCTGCATCTATACAATATTCATTTGTTTTTATGTGATATATTACTGAACATAATTTCTTATAGACAAAGACTATTATCTCAATTTAAAATTTTAACACAAACACATTAAAATTAATTGGTAATTAAATAATCGGTTTGTTACGAATGCATCGGTGAATAGTTCGCATTGTAATTTAGAGTAAACATGTCTTGGGACCAATTGAAGACATTCAAAAACATGCAAAAGAAAAGACGAGATATGGAATAAAAAGAAATTTACAAAAACGATGACGAAAAGGGTTACTTACAGTCACAAAGAGCGGCTTCATAAAGGACAACTTATCTATAATATTACAAAGAAGTAAAGTTTGTGAGTTTGTAATGCTGTAGGGGGTAACCTCAGGATCTACTGGTCCGATTTGAAAAATTATTTCAGTGTTATATAGCTTATTTATCGAGGATGGTTATAGGCAATATATCATCACGCTAATACCAATGAGAACTGAGCACCAATGAAGAATGTTTCAAATCGTTTTTTTTTTCTTCAGAGCTTCCGCTGCGTGTTAGCGTTAGCCCAAACTTACTGCGCGAACGAAGTCACGAGTAGAGGCTAGTTAATTATACTCAGCTTGCTAATACGAAGTGAACAGTCCGACGATGTAAGCGAAAATGCTCCCCACTCCTTGTGCACTACGCTTTTATTGAAGGGGATTAAAACTTGACCCGAGATGAAGCATAAGAACCTCTTTAACCGTAAACGGACCCCTCGCGCTGATAAATATTTTGTTTTGATTAATTACAAAATCGCTATTATGATAGTTCTACTGAACTATTTACACGAAGAAGATTTACTACTATGAGTTAGGAGTTTATTTTGCCAGTGGACTTAGGTGCTGCTTGTAATTTACATTCATAGTTCGTGATTCATGGCTCGAATACTTTGATAAGTTTATCGGCGGAGTGCACTCATGCGTAAGTAGGTGTCAGTGACTGCGAATCTATGTAGTGTAAGCCTGATAAAAATCGAATCAAATATGTTTATAAAGTTAGTTTTAAATTAGCCTTTATATATTGAGCCATTATTTCGGCCTTGTTTCAGTTATTCAAATTTTCATCTTCTTTTTAATGCACTTAGATGTTTTTTAATCAATTGAATGTGTAGTAAATTGGCAGACAGCCTTCCTGACAGTATATGGTTACCGTCACTCATCTACAACTGCGACACCAGAGATATTATTATACTCATATGTTGCTGTCTTACGAGCAGCCTATCTCAGTCCCTTTTTTAAGAAAGCAGTGTCATATTCCTGGGGAAACTATGTGAATAACCTATTTCTCAGCATACAAAACAAGAAGCTTCTGGAAAACTTTAGTATTGTCGCAATTTTGGTATATTATAGGGTGAGTTGATAAGCAACCTCTGTAAGTGGTACGGCCACGCTGAACCTATTACTGGCTTCAGGATGAATGGGTCGGTTCGCGCGGGGTAGTACCACTCTCTTACAGAAAACTGACGTGAAGTAACAGTTCTTGCGTTTCGTTCGGCCAGTGAGAGTGCCGCAGGCTCACCTATCCTCAGCTTCCCCCTCTCCTCAGCTTCCCCCTCTCCTCTTCCCTTCCTCCTCCCCTCTTCCCCAATACAGGCTGGCAACGCACTTGCGACTCCTCTGGTGTTGCACTGTCTATGGACGGTGGTGATCGCTTAACATCATCAGCGTTCATTTGCCTCCTAAAATATAAAAAAAAAATGGGATAAGTTGTGAGTTTGGAACGACGATGACAGCACTTTATGTTCCTTTAAACACTTATTTTTGTACACGTGGCAGACTAAACGTTGGAATTCTATGTCTCTGCGAAATTCTAAAGAGAGAGGACCGCATGATATTTCAAATTCTTCGGCAATGCGAATACCTCTGTTATAACAGTAAGAGAAAACTGGAAGATAGAAGAACCAGATCAAAGATAAGAGCAGTACCCCATATGATATCGTATTTGCGCTTTATGTAGCATAAGGTATTGCCTTGGCATCATTCTTGATTTAAACATTTTTATTATATATATTTTGTAGGACAAAAAGTGTCTATCTATCTTCATTTGTTATTTATAACTTCAAAAGTTTTGATTCTTAGTATATTTCTTTCTTGTTGGTCACAGCTTATTCATTTATGTTTCGTTTTTATAAAATCTTATTTAGAACCAATACTACAATATAACGCAATATCATTATGGCTTCGAACAAAATATACAATTTTAAGATTTTAAGTTTAATTTATTTCTTAGAGAGAAGTCCAATTTAGACAAACTCTTAATCAGTAATAGTACAGATTTTACATAATAAGAGCGACTAAAATTTAAGAAACTTCAGGATATGTATAATAAATATATTTTTCTTTGTACAGTTACTAGTATAGATGGCAATAACTGCTGTATACCAAGTAATGAATTGTTATTATACAAGAACTGTTACTCTAGACTTTTGCCAATTATTCTTCTGTAGGATAATATACTCTTTTGTACGGTAATGTGGTTTGTGACAATGACAAGACATTATTTGAGTGTAAGAAATATGGAGCGCACTCATTCAAACCTATTAGTTGTTTCCTAAGGCCTTTTTGTTTACAGGCTGCGATAACACGGGAAAACCATTACATTATCAGTAACAATAACAGACCATCAATAAACAACAGTGGAACAATGATATCTACAATAACTTGTTATCTAGGTACTACTTATGAATAATGGATTTCATTATTAGTTATTACAATAATGAAGCTATCTATTTACCGTAGAGGATTGCTTATGTCATGAGTTATCCAGCCCAATTCTGTACAGTTATATTTTGATGCTATATGATTTATTTGAAGGTGATTAATTAGTCTTGTAAACAGTCGAGTCAATTTCAACAGTTACATTTTTGCCCCTGGCTTAGAAGTCTCCTTCCTTCAACCAAATCATCTGTTGAATAGTCGCTAATCATCGGTCTCCAGAATTAGGTAAATTGTCTATAAAGTTCTTCAATAGTAACCAATTGGTTACGATGTCATTCGTAATGTGCAAGGGGGCTAACAATTGGGATATATAGGATACCTTACTTCCTATTAATCTAGATCCCCCTCATAACTCTAATATTCAGTAGAAGGTCAGCTTACCCAGCACGATAGTCAAGATTGTCATGCGTAACATAACACATGCGATCGCTCCAAATGTATCCATTCTTGCCACAAGTACGTCAACGAATGCTCGCACCGTACTACGCGGTTACGTAAGCTACACGTACACGTAAGAACGTAGGTATATTATACATTCAAGTTCATTGGCGATAGAAATAGATGTACCAGTTATGGAATTCATTGTATGCGAGATCGTCATATATTATGAGAGCTATAAACCGCACAACGTGGTACTAGTTTATAAATTCGAAACTTCAATATGAAGACCTTTTTCTGAAGATGACATCACAAGCCTAATCGCTATTTTACTTACTACTTTTAACTAGCTTAATATAATATAGTAAAGGAAGATCATAATTAACAAATCGAATATTTTACTCAACGACCTATACCAAAATGCGCTGAAGATATTTGTTAAAACGTTCAAATAACATCTGAAATGCTTAAACCAACTTACTCGGAGTAAATCAGCAAAATTATGTCAAGTTTAAGTTATGAGCATCACATAGATTACACTTGTTAGAAATGGAGACTAGGGTATGACCAATTTCCTGGATCTTATGCTGGGAACTTTTTAAACTACTATGAGGATGTACATTCATATTTCTAAGAACCGTTTCTTATCAATTGGAGAGGCAGACACAACTCATGAATTTCTTTCTGTAATTTATAAATCCTTTTTATTGAATATTTACGACTCTTACATTTCACAAGCCACGCGCAATGCTCATGTGATTTTAATTTTACGCCACCAATAAACTAAATTAATTTAAATGACAAGTATCCGACATACGATAACAATAATTGTGTAGGTGGGCTCATTGCCGTTTCAATTAAAACCAATGATTCCTCAACGCCAGATGTAACTGGACGGTTATGCTGTTACGACTGGCTGACATTTGGTTTATATCTTTCTATTCGTATACTAAGAATGTAAATCTAACATTTTAGATTTTTGGAAGAAAATTGTTCCAAGGGTCTAGGAATATTTAATAAAATACATCTCAATCAATTTTAGAAATAAATGTCTTTGCATCTATCTGTCTGTCTGTTCGCTTCTATGAACACGCATCACTGTTAAAGTACTTCGTCCATGATAAAACCTCTTCAAGATAATCATTTAGCATATCTTCAAGTAAAATTTAGTCTTTGTTTCATTAAAATCCATTCGGTCTGTCAAAAGTTATTGTAATTTTAATGACGACGTGACTTAAGTACGAGAGAAAAAATAGATAAGTGGACTTAATACATTCAGATGCCTTTACTGATCGCTGTTTTTTTTTCATAAGGTTTAACGCGAATGGAGTCACGGACACGGCTATTTGGAATAAATCTCTAGTTGGATTGTTTCAGAGCTTACTTTGAAATCATATTATATTTCTATCGCAAATAAATTGTCCTTGAAACAGCAACGCGTGCGTAGTTTATGCGTTGCGAGTTCCCGTTACTTCCCACCTATGCCGTATGTCTGTCGGCCCTTAACTCACGTTTTAATTTGGTACTGGATAAAGCCAATAAAAAATTACACTGATAAAACTGGAAGATGAAACTCAACGCTAGCTAAACCTCGAGTTGTTTGAGATAAATAAAATATGGACATCTTGGGTAACATTTACGAGCGATATGCCATTTTCATGAGCCGGTGTCTAGGTGTGGCGGTTATAAAGCATCGATAAAGATATAATTGGGTACTCGTCTATCAATTCTGGTATCAGATAATATCAGAACATCCTAGAAATATTTTCTTTTATTACTGTTATTGTTTGTACGTCATACTTGCTTTTTAAATTTCATAATCCTAAAGGAACTACGTTTTTTTATTAATGGCTGAGAGCCTTTGAGAGATTATCAACGGTTAAAAATAACACAGATTTCGGAATTATCATAAGTGTCTGAATCGAATAAGAAGAATCAAGTTTCAAGTATTCGAATTCATGTCTGTATGCCGAAATTATTTAGTTGCGTATAGTACTTCAAGTCTTGGATTATAGAAATTCTTCTGGAAAGGATAACCTAAATATAGTACTTAGATACTATATCTCATATCTAATATCATATACCGTTTAATTATAGCAAATGTAATAAACCATACCTTTTAATTGCTTATATTATCAATGCATAGCTTTTTCAATACATATTATTATTTTAAAGATTGTACATTAAATATTACTATATAATTCCTGAGAACATTTACTAGAATTCACGTAGCTAGCTAGTAGCCACCGATCTTCGTTCGAGCGAATCTAAAAAATTAGATAGTGAATGCAGTAAAATTTATAAAGACTATTTTTTTCCAGCTCAACCCCCACGTGAACGACTTCCAAAGACGATACGTGAGTGAAGTAAGAAGATGTAGTGAAATGGAAAGAAAACTTCGCTGGGTCAGCGCAGAGCTCCCCGAACCGCCGCCTCCGCCGAAACTAACGCATCGGATGCTCAGTCCGAGAGAAATTAATATATTAGAGGCAAGTCATTTTTTTACAGTTTTTGTATCGTTTCTATAGCTACTACCTCCCCATTCCTTGTACATTAGAACATATAGCAAGGAATGGATGAAATCCAAAAAATAAGTAGCCTAGAACCATCAATGAAAAATTCTACATCAAACGGTTATAGGGCTATACCGCTGCGTTCAGTAGTTTTGGTATTATTAAACCGATATGAAACTGTATTTCTTTTATATATAAACCAGCCGTTACCTGTCCGCTTCAATGTGCATATTTTGCATAAAATGGAAAAGGGCAAATTACATAATATTAACATATACCCGAGACTTCGTCTGCGTTTGCATCTTTATAGATGATTGTATAAGATATATAACTATTTAATTTCAAAAAACTATGATACACGTCTTTTCCATTTTTAAATGAATTGCTAAATCTAATTTTTGTGAATCCCGAAAATAAATTATCGTGCCTGTATCGTTATTTTGATATTTCTGTTTTTGAAGTGAAAACTTGTTTTAAACTTCTGATTTCGCATCATGACATGCTACTAAACGTGACCCTAAGTAAAGTATCTTTAGTGCAAGCAAGTATATATAGGATGTTTATATGTCAGTCAAACAGTAAATTATTCTTTTATATTCATCTATTCTCAATGTAATATATGTTACAATTTGCATAATAGTTTTACTGCTAAATTATTCAGTGCTGCTTACTTCGACTGTTAACGCTTATTATGTCTAAAGATTGTTGACCAAAGTTTCAAACAAACAAACCCTATATTATTATGAGAAACAAACATTTCCTTTGAATTCAATAAACCGATAACATTCATTATCAATACAATAATGATAGATATGATCTAAAATAATATACAGCATTCTGTTTGGAAGTATGTCCGAGTGATAAATTTATCAAGGCGCCTTTGAACGTGGGAACGAGTGGGTTCAACTACATCACACTGGAGTTTGTGAACATTCTTAAGGCAATTCGTAATGCTTATAATCGGACAGACGACTTTTAAAATGGCAAATGTTAATTAATTAATTTAGAAGTTTGTTGCAACAAGGAGGTAATGTACACTATTTATTACCAGGCTATGGTGGACCTCTTTCGTAACTAAACAATTAAATATGTCCCATATCATACCACTCGTTGCTTTACCAATTTAGGCTTTTACACTCATGTCAGCAGAATTTGTAATTAATATAATAAACTAACAACTACTCGTCAATTCGTCTACGCTTGTATTTTTTTAGATCATAGGAGACAAACGAACATGTGGGTCACCTGATGTTAAGTGATCATTGCCGTCAATAGACACTAACAACACTTGAGTACTTCCGCTGCGTATTAGCGTTAACCCAATGTAAAGCCAAAGCGTACAAAATCGCGGGAAGAGATTAGCTTATAATATTAGTAAGAATAAGGATTATCTATGAGGTATTATTAATTCACTCTTATTATTATCATTATTAATTTATATTACGCGATACATCGTCGTCCTCAACGTCACTTACCATCAGGTGAGATTGTGACCAAGCGCGTACCTGTCGAATATAAAAAAAGATTGTATTTATTGTGTATTCCCTACTCTAATACGCAGATTGAAATTAAAATATATAGTTGGATATTTTGTTCTCCATAAAATTCCCATCCCACACAAAATACTGACTCAACCAAAGGTCTAGTACCAAACCAACCATTAACAAAGTGAACTATAGAGATAGGGTTGTTCGAACAGCGGTTTCAGTAACACTTCGACTATAACACCGAGATACTGAGAGACTATAAAATTACTCACGTGTTTATTTATTATAATTTTTGTAGACATTTTATAGTCTATTGAAATTTTTATTTATGAACGCAGACTAAACAGTAAGTGCTGTTTACACACGCTAACTAAATTTATCCTTATTATCTACAAGCTGATACTTACACACTTAGCTGTCGATTAAACCAACTTCTAATTCAAAAGAAAAAGGCAAGACGTTTTTAGGATCCAAAAAAAAAACAATATAATAAGTAGAATAAACAATGTACATAATATTTAATATGACACACAATTACCTAAATAATAAATATCATATTGTACTCTGTATAATAGAGTTTTTGAAATACCATTTTTTTATATTTTCTTGTGTTATATAGCTCTATAATATTGGTGACGTTTTACGCAATATAGTTTGGTTATTGTGCACAAGTGAAGTGGATAAGAAATAATACCACGAATCGTGTATTCTGACTTGCCACAAAAATTCCCTGGAAAGTTCTAAAAAGGCGGCCACCATCTTTTTAGTTTGGGGTGTAAGGGGTGTCGAGTAACATCTTAAGACTTGAGACATCCAAGCCAACCTCACCTGCACGTGGTGCACCCTGCTGATCAACGAACGAGGCAATGGCGATAGCTGGGTGGTAGGGTTATACAGCCCGACTGGGTCGCAACCACCATGTATATGACGAAAAAGCCCGTCATAGTGACTCGCTTCTGCGAGTCGCGTTTCGGGATCAGCCTGTGCATACATAGTACCGGGTAACTTTTGTCATTATGGCCGGCATGACAGCGGCGACTGGAGATGGATAATCTGTCTCTCGGTGGTTGCCCATGTTTTTGGACTGTACTATGCTTACCATCAGGCATAGTGCAGTCACTTTGTCGTGCTTCAATAAAATAAAATAAAAATAGCTCATTAAATAATCGCCAAATACTTGTAATATCATTACCTACTTGACAATAGCCGTAATAATCTACTAGAAGTTGTCAAAAACAAAATAAGATGTTGTCCATAATAATTTCGAACGAATTGTATAGGTAAAACATAGTTTCAAGTAGATAAAAATTACTTTAATGTCTCTTTCCAGGAAAGGATTGACTTCATCGAATCAGAGATACAAGAGATTACACGCAATGCGAGAAACTTAAAAAGCGATTACTTATCGCTCCTCGAGCTCAAGATCCTCATAGAAAAGACTCAAACATTCTTCCAAGATCACAGCGCTCAAAGAAAGATCTCAGCCAACGTGCAAATTTATAATAATGATGCTGTATATGGTCATCTAGGCTTCATAGCTGGTACCGTCGCAACGTCCAGGGTGCCATCTTTCGAGAGAATGCTCTGGAGGATATCGCACGGAAATATATTTTTCAAGCAAGCTCAAATCGACGAACTTATGAAGGATCCTGTTACGGTGAGATTATTTTTAGAGCTGCAATTTTTTATCATAATAAAATCGCCATAGCCTGAATATGATTGAAAAGATACCTTTGTGAATAAGATATAGCAAAAGTATTGAGAAACAAACCATTACCTGTCATATTGCCATATTTAGTCCTTCGTTCAATTTTACGGGTCCCCTACTGCACCAGACCATGACACACCCTTCAATTGTAGCTTAAGAATGCCTCGCTAGTTACTTAGCATTGCTTTCTACCATTAAGAGAATTTGGCCTAGCTTAAGATGTACATCTGAAGGCATAAATTACATGTAACCTTTTTTTTTATTTTTATTTTTTTTATTAACGTGGGGAAATCCCTAACGGATACGCTACCCTCCCGGGGGAGAGGGTAGGTTATGTCCGATTCGCACGGACTAAAACCCCACGGTGTACCGTCCGCCGCATTGGAGGGGCAGCCAGGGATCGAGCATGCTCACTGACCTGAAACTGCCCCTGCGGCAGCCTGGCGAATGAACGCCAGGCTTCACCCTACTATAGAGAGGCTACTGGCTACACGACCAGCAGCCTCCCCTCGTCAGCCTAACCCGTGCAACGAGGAGATGGGGGGCCCCGCCCCATCCCCTCAGGTTTGGCGACGGTTTTGGGAGGGACGGGCATTACGCCACCTACTTTTTACCGCAATAGAGTGAATCAGAATCGACCTTCACAAATGTAACAAGTAATTAATTCCCTACGACAAGTTCCAAAACCTTTTAAACTGTGGTTTATTCACCATATAGATAAAAATCACCATACTAGTAGACATCAAAGCTTACCTGTGTTTAAAAAGAAATCAGAACTGTAACAACCTTTTAATGGCGTGGAATATATGCTATTATATGTTATGTAGTTAGGGGAAAGCACAAGTGGTAGCCGGACATTGACCCTGCCATTTATTATTGATTTTCTAGACGTTAACTATTGTCAAGCTTTTTATAACTGCGGGTTATGTGAAGGACTTATGACTGCGGTTATATTTTAAACAATATATAGTTTGGGTTGTTTAGGCAACTTATTTAGACGACTTAATTCATTTATACAAAGATATAAAAACACAATGTAGATTCAAAATAGAAATTACACAAAACCGTTAGTTTTGAAAGATATTTTAACTGATAAATAAGATCTTATTAATTTTGCTTATTAACTTAATCATCAAAATAAAATAATCGGCCATTAATCGATTCCAGTGGCAATAATTAATACCTATTTCTTTACTAATATGAAACATTTTCTTAGAAGATATAAAATTATGTTAATAAATGCGAATTTAAAATTTTACTAACAATTGTTAATTGTACTTGCATTACAATTAAATCGGCTAAAATAGTTATTTTATCTGATACGAATAATTGAACATGTTTAATTACTACAAAATGTTATCGGATAAAGCAAGAAATTAACACAAATCCCTAAATCAAGTTAAACACGAAATATAGATTTTTCAGTACTATGCCTTGGGAGGTTATTGCACCAACCCGCAGTTGGTAGGTAGTTGAACTGAAATAAAACAAGTAATTATATTTAGCGGAAACATTTATGAGTTTTTATACATAACTACCAGACTTTTACAAATATATTCGTATTTAAATAGGTCTAAATTATTAACTACTTTATAAACACCTCTCGATAAGGAAGACTCGTGTTTCAATACCATTCTTGTTCATTCTAATACAATGATGACTCAGTTGGATACCAGGTAAATCGACGTAAATTCTACTAAGTCGGAGCTTCGGAGAGTTGAAGACGCTGAAGTCATGATGAAACCATTTCATAGTTGTTGTGCCTTTTCTAAGGCTAGCTACCACCCTCAAGTTTAAAATCCATTGCAAAACACCTATTCACAGTAAACATATCACAGACAGTACGGAAACTACCTATAAATGCTCGCACCGGCACACTAACACAAACATGTACGTCAATGAGACCCCTAAGAGGTTTTTGCAGTGCTATCCATAGAATACCTTTCAAAACCTTTCGTGGATGCGTATATTTGTGTGAGTGTGCCGTTTTCGAGCGTTTGTAAATAGTTTCCGTACTGTCTCTCATATTTATATTGTGACCTATTGGTGTGTTCCGGCAACTGCACTTGGGAGCGAGTCCCCTTTAGATTTAGCTTGTTAAGCATCTTAGATCATAGCGTCATTTAACATTAGTTGAAATGGCGGTCAAATACTAAATACTTATAAAATAATAGAAAAGTGTAAAATTCAAAAAAGAAATATAAACATCCATTAGATATAATCAGTGATATCACCACAATAACTCTATACAGCTAGCAATTCTCGCGTTCACGTTGGTCGACTAATTTAATCCACATTGGTAAACTTGATTTAGTTCCTAAATATTCGTTCATAAGTGTGACGGGTACATATTCTGTCAGACTCTTCTACAATGAACATATGTACATATAGACCAACCATGTTTATTTCCTTTAGGTTGTGCTGTCTTAATAATATTAAGCATTTGGAAAACTTTGACTTAAACTTTTACATCCTATATTATTCACGTTACAAATGCATTTTTTAATTTACATACAAGCCCTGTATTCGTAGCGCCTAGTTCAAAACATGCAACTAACAAATATTCGTACTACTCATGTTTTATACCAGAACCAGTTTATTGAATTTCTTTTTACATACACATATTAGTAAAACAGAAACTGGTGTAAATTGAATAATGATTTATTAACCTTATCTTTAATATTAAACTTCTTCGGTTACAGGGTTACGAGCTTCAGAAATCAGTATTCGTAGTATTTTTCCACGGTGAACAGATAAAACTTCGAGTGAAGAAAGTGTGTCATGGATTTCAAGCAACATTGTATCCGTGTCCGGCAACTTACAAGGACCAACAAGAAATGCAAGCGGGAGTAGAATCAAGAATCAAAGATTTGGAATTGGTAATACTTAAGACTATATGAAAATAAACTCAAATCGTCAATATTTGTATGCAGTATCTGAATATGAAAATTAATGCAATGCACAGATATGTCGTGAATTAGTCTTAAACTGGTGATTAATTTAAGCACCCGACTTTTAAACTCTATCCTGACGTTCTTAATTAAATAAATTATTTACCAGGTTCTAGAACAAACGGAACAGCACAGGCGATTAGTACTAACGAATATAGCAAGAGACATAAGCACCTGGATGTTGGTTGTGAAAAAAGAGAAAGCTATTTACCATACACTCAACATGTTCAGTATGGACATTATAAAGAAGTGTCTTATAGCTGAGTGCTGGGTACCTAGGAGCGATTTGCACATCGTCCAGAAAGCTTTAGACGATGGTGTGGTAAGTAAATCAGTTGACTTATTAACTAAAAATATCTTTAAAAGTGTTACCACTTTCCTAACAGAACTTGACAAAATCCATCTATACATATATTAAGACTGTAAATAACTTTGAGACTTCTGTGTAATTTTGTGTTATATATAAAATATAAATAAAATAATACAAATCGACGGTTGTGTGCGCATCACGCAAAAATTACAGGATAGATATCGATTACATTTTTAGGCACTAGGTTCTTATTTAAAAAATGTTGAGATATCATATTTCGATTGTAAGAAATTATGATTTTTAACAGTACCACGCGCTTAGCTATGTAACGTGAGACAAGCGATATGATGCGCATGTACAGGAGCGATGAGGTAAATGGATCATGTTGGTTACTAATAAATTTTGCGAGCAAAGTATATTTCTTGTTTCATAATTCATTTTGTAGGTTTTGTTCGTTTATGCATACAGTATATTGTCGAGATGAAAAACAATGCAGATGAAGCCATGGGTATCGGCTAGTTACATATATAATTGCTTTGTTGCAGTAAAGAATCAAGCTATTTGGTTTGTATAATAAAATGAACAGAAACAATATTAGGATTTACTAATAATATTGACAAATATCTTCTGTTGTTGATTTGCTGTCAATTATATATTTATATATATCCAAATTATGTGATATTAAGATCATTAGTTTCGAGTAATGTTCTACTTTCGATAAATTTGATTGAAGCAGGTGTTTCTTTGCGGAAATCCATAATTAAATATTATAGTGGACGCTACTTTGCACTTCCGCCTGGAATTGATTGACCACCACTACGTCTCAGTATTTCGCTCCGTCACGGAGCATCATTAGATCGAAGTTGATTCTTCCGATACGAGCAGGCGTATCACATACACTTAGGCGAAACACTTAGATGTAGTGGTGGTCAATCAATTCCAGGCGGAAGCGCAAAGTAACATCCACTATAATATTTTCTTCAAATAGTATTTCATTACCAAAGTAATTAACTATTTAAAAAACTTAAAAAAAAGGAAATATATACAATTTCGATAAACTAGTTATTAAGGAAAAGAATGTTTGTTTCCAGAAATCAAGCGGCAGTCCAATTCCCTCAATTCTCCATTTTGTACCAACAAGAGAAGTTCCACCGACATTCAACAGAACAAATAAGTTCACCAAGGGCTTCCAGAACCTTATTGATTCCTATGGGATTGCGAGTTACAGAGAAGTCAATCCAGGTACTACTACATTTTTTTAATCCTCTGTATGTATCAGATATATCTGATAAGTAATGCTTGAACAACGATAAAATCAGGAGCAAAGTAAACTCATAATATATATCGTTTAAAGGTAAGTGACTTACGTAAAAACTTTTAGAATATTTCTTATAAATCTATACAAAAAGGTAACTCGATAAATATAGAAGATATTATAAAATATATATTTATTTATTCACACAAAAGGGCAAAATATGAGGAAAAAATCAAAATAGACTGAATTTATGACTAACATAGTGGATCTTGGGTAAGATGAAACAGCACTTGTATGATAAAGTACATATATTTAATTTTTTTATCACAACACATTTTTTTTTACATCGAGAAATCCATACGGATACCCACCCTAGCCGGGCAGCTGAGGATGGGTTATGTCCGACTTGCACGGACTAAAACCCCCATGGTGCCTTCACTCACCTATATGCCGAGGAGCAGGAGCTGCCGGCTGGCAATGCGTCTTCTTCCCGGCAGGTGACGGCCCTTCATTAGAGGCCTCTTCGCGGTTGAGGGGTCAGGATGGTAGACCCCTCAGGGGAGGGCGAGAGTTATCCTCCTCGATAATCATGGGAGGCGCATCAGCACAATGCGCCTCAACTACATGGGCCTGTGCAGAATAACTGCCAGGGCGACGGATGTGCCCGCGTCCATCACCCGCAGGCCCTTTTTTACGGCGGCCTCAGGTCATTGCTGACCCTGCGCCGCCGTGATCGTCGACCACGGGAGGGGAGCTGGCTGGTTTGCTCCCTCTCCCTCTCCGCCGCCTCCTTTGCGAGCATAACCGCCTCGCAGTAGGAGGCGACGGAGTTCCATCCGGTCTCGCTCTCAACCATCCTACGAATGACGGCCGAGAGCGAGAGATCGGGTCCTATGGCCGTGACGAGCTCACGGCTTGGCGTGTCCCAGACAGCACACTCTGCCAAGGTGTACTGCGCGGTATCATGATAAGTTAAAATCAACAATGAAAAGATTCAAAGAAATGAACATAAATCATAGACTACAAATGTAGCTGTATGAACTGATAGCACATACGTTGATAAATAAACGGATGTTCTATCTATATAAATATTTTGTTTTTTCTGACTAACTACGCTATTGTCCTAGCAAGGCCTTACAGCTTCACCTTAACCTAAAATCGATGTTTAGGGAAATTGGTATATCTAAGTATGTTTTCATAAAGGTTTTTACGCCACCCAATATATTAAAACTTGTCTATTAAATGAAGCTGGGCTTTATTTTTTTCTTATTAGGTATATTGCTTTTAAAGCAGATGGATAATAAAAGATTATTTTTAATTTCAGCGTTATATACAATCATAACATTTCCATTTCTTTTCGCTGTGATGTTTGGAGACGTGGGCCACGGCATCATAATGACCCTGTTCGCCGCGATCATAGTCTTCTACGAAAACAGACTCGCCCTGATTAAAACGGACAACGAAATATGGAATATATTCTTCGCTGGTCGCTACATCATTTTACTCATGGGAATATTCTCAATGTATACCGGTTTGATTTACAACGATATGTTCTCGAAATCGTTGAACATATTCGGAAGCAGTTGGATGAATGTGTATGATAATGAGACTTTGAGAGATCATAAAATGCTTGAATTGGATCCGGCTGTTGCGTACGAGCAAGTCCCTTATCCTTTTGGTATGGATCCTGCGTGGCAGGTAAGCTAATAATTAAAACCAAACCATTTTTCTCCATGAAGTTTTATTCTAATAAGTATAAATTCGATACTCGCTGAAGGAGATGTTATGTATATACCAATATTAACCATTAAACTAGCGGATTTCCATCAATTAATTTGTGTAAGTTACTTATATGAATTAATACCCAGATACATTCAACCAATTTTAACGATACTTTTACTAGCATATAGAAGGTTATTCAAAAAAATTTCCAAAGTGAAGGATGATAAAATTTAAACAATTTTTTTTTATATCATAGGAAGCAAACGAGGGTCACCTGATGTTAAGTGATCACCACCGCCCATAAATACTAGTAACACCAGGGCAGTGGCGAGTGTGTTCCCAGCCTGTGTTTGGGGGAGGAAAGGGGAATGGGGAAAGGGGAAGAGAAGCGGTCCTCTGACGCTCTCACTGACCAAACGAAATGCAACAATACAAATACTGTTACTTCACATCGGTTTTCTGTGGGTCAGGTGGTACTAACACGGGCGAGCCGAAAACAGTAACAGCTTCAGCGTGGCTCTACCACCTACAAAAGTTTACAGTAAAGTCGATGTAAATGCTGTAAGTTGTGATACAATTGGGACAAAAACTAAAATACTGCTCGTTTTTAATCCAAATATGTATCCTAATTTTATCCTTATCCTCATGAAAAAACAAAATCATTATGATGAGAACAAAATCATAGGCAACAATTCTTTGAATCAGTTTTGACCAGTGTTATATAATTTTGCAATATTTTAGACGGAACAAATGTAGTCAAAATATATTCACACTTATTTATATCAAAGTGTGTAATGTTTTGCCAGATAAATATACTTTACAATATAATTTTTATTTTCAGTTTGCAAAGAACAACATAATATTTCTCAACTCGTTCAAGATGAAACTGTCCATAATATTTGGAGTGTTACATATGGCCTTCGGGGTGACAATGAGTGTGGTAAACTTCAAGTAATTACTGTATTCATAGAAATTAGTATTTGTAGTATTGTTTGTAAAGTTACTTAGAGATTTGTATATGGTAACAGTTTGTTATTTGTCTTACAGTTTCTTCAGAAAACCAGAGATGGTATTCCTCCAGTACATACCACAGATAGTATTCCTGCTGCTTTTGTTTTGGTATTTGTGTATACTGATGTTTATGAAGTGGATCATGTACTCCGCTACATCTGAGGGTAAGTATCTGTAACTTAATATGAGAACAGTCTTAGGACTAATTAAATTAGTTTAATGAAACTAGTTAAATCAGGACTAGTTAAATTAGTTTAACGAAACTAGTTAAATCAGGACTAGTTAAATTAGTTTAACGAAACTAGTTAAATCAGGACTAGTTAAATTAGTTTAACGAAACTAGTTAAATCAGGACTAGTTAAATTAGTTTAAGGAAAGAATGCGCTTGAAAGGTTTAATTAGAAAATACTGTTGCTTTGTTTATAGGTATATTAAGCATTTGATCACAATAAGAGACGATATGACTTTAGGATACCTTAGATCTAAAAAAGAACTATTTATCAAGTTTATCTGTCGGAGAACTGCTTGACAGATTGGCAACTTGAGTGTGGTAACTAGTCAGGTCTTATTTATAAGAGTCTTGTCACCATTTCATGATTTCAACACAATATTTTCCTTTATAAAACGATCGGGCAACAAGACTACGCTAATCGACGCAATGTTCAAATATATTCTTGTCAACTTGTGAACTATATCATTGAGTTCAGTTTAGATGTTTAATTAACCTATTAAACAATTGGATGTCCTACTTTGTTTGTTGGTTTGGATTATGAACCGAGCACAATGTAGATTATTTATCAGTATTTAGTCCATATAAAAATATAGATGAATTTACTAGCAATTTAACAGGATTATAGTGCAAGATATAATAAAACTGTGGATCCCATATGGAATAGGATTAAAGCTATGATAGTAATGATGAGCCTACCAAATACAGGAAAAATTTACACATTTTTGCCTTTATCCAGATAACCCTAGAGAATATAATAGTTTTTTTTTAAATCATTGGAGGCAAACGAACAGGTGGGTCACCTGATTTTAAGTGCTGACCGCTGTCTATAGATGCCAGCAACACCAAAGAAGTTGCAAGTACGTTGCCAGCCTACGTGGGTGGGGAAGAGGGGAGGGGAAAGCGGAAGAGAGGGAAGGGAGAGGGAGAAAAGTAGGCCTCCAGCGCTCTCACTGACCGAACGAAACGCAACAATACAAGCACTGTTTCTTCACGTCGGTTTCCTATGAGAGAGTGGTACTACTCTTTCGGAGAAAGAGCCGACCCATTCACGCTGAAACCAGTTATAGCTTCAGCGTGGCTCTACCACGTATAAATTGCATGACTTGTTGAATTTAATTTTAGATCCAGCTTACGGAACATCTTGTGCCCCGTCAGTATTGATTATCTTTATCAACATGATGCTTCAGAAGACGACAGAGGCGAAATCCCCTTGCGAACCGTTTATGTTTGATGGACAGGATGCACTTCAGAAAACGTTTCTCGTGTTTGCTTTCCTTTGCGTTCCTGTTATGTTGTTCGGGAAACCTGTACATCAGATAATGTTGGCTAGGAAACGAAAGGTATTTCATATATCACATTTTTGCACAACTTTAATAATTTATTTTTTCTATTACAGATATTCCTCTTCCACTATCTTCTGTCAGCTATCAACTTAGTACTGATACCTATTATACATATGTCATTATTCTTTTAACAAATATCCATAGCTTCATCTATCTTTTGCTTACATGACTTGCATCATTCCTCATGACATCCTGATACTAACCTAATTAACTTATTACGCCTCAACTTCTCCGTTTCTGATTCTATTTTCAAATTTCCTTTAATATACTCATTCCTAAGCTTATTTATTTTGGTTATCGTTCATCGTAACACTCCCAGCTGTATTATATATAATCTTCTTTCATCCGTCTCTTTTGTAGCCCAGCACTCAGACCCATACAGTATAACAAGTTTTATAATACTTGTATACCCCTTTTTCTTGATTTTCAAATATCTGACATATTGAAAAAAGGAACACCTAAATTGGAAATGAAAAATTGTAATTATTTTTTACATTTGTTCAGCAATATCTCCAAAGTGTTGAAAGCGGTGACAGCACAGAACCAGAGGAGGACGCCGAAGAAGGAATGGGAGAAATGATGATCACACAAGCCATACACACTATTGAGTATGTACTTGGAACCGTCTCCCATACTGCTTCGTATCTTCGGCTTTGGGCGCTGTCTCTTGCCCATGCTCGTAAGTATAACATTTGAAAAGGTCGTTTATCTAAATAGATTTTTGCTGTAATAAAATGCTTAGCCTCTTTCTTATTTGTTTTTAATTTATGTGGTGCATTTTAGTTATTTATTTGAACGAGACTTGAGACATCCTTTATGACTATACCAGCGTCATAGGGTAACTCATTTGGGTTTTCACAATTAGAGACTAAGGAAACAAATTTATAAAATATTCTGGCCACATTACATGCAGGATTTACAGAATATTCATCTCTCCAGGACTCTAAAAGCATTTTTTGACGTAATTCTCTGGTTTGGCCACATTCTCACAACATATGATAAAAATCATATGTAGACTCCTGAAACTTCACAAAGCGGAGGAATTTTATTCCCTCTCATAAAGAAGTACTTACTAAGGGGCATGTGGCCAGACCGGATCCTGAACGCTGCAATTAGTTCACGTCTAGAAAGCCTGGTATAGTCAAACCAAGTAGACTCCCACAACTTTTAACGTTTTATGCCAAATACCCTTGTCTACAAAAGTCCTATTCGTGTGCTCTTTCCACATATATAGTGCAATTAAGTATGCTTATTCTTTTCAGTTTGTAATATTCCAAATAGCTATTTTTTTTAGTTATGAATATATAACCTACATCCATGCGTAACCATACCTAATAAGACCTCTCGTTCGAATAAGAACTGCCAAAAAATGATATAACAGTAGTATATTACACACATATTAGCGACCAAAAACGTGGCTTTAAAAATACAAGTCCAAGAAAAAAAAGTTTATGTTATCATTTATTTTTTCAGAATTATCAGCTGTCCTATGGCAGCGAGTACTGCGTATGGGTCTCGGAGGCGGATCTGAGATCAACTCTTTAGTCCTATATGTAATATTCGCCGTATGGGCATTCTTCACACTAGCTATACTCGTGTTGATGGAAGGGCTGTCTGCCTTTTTACACACACTGAGGCTTCATTGGTAAGTTAACATGCATTTTTAAGTTCTCACATTTTTGGCATACGATAGTGTGCGATACAAACATACTTTATTAGACTTTTTACAAAATTATTCAAAATATAATTATGCGAGCAATATCTTGGCTTCTTTATGAGTTTTTAAATTGAAACGCTTGGCATCGTCCGCGCTACCCTCGCCAACACCCAACCACTCATACCCTCATTAGCTCCGCTGCGCACTCCACTCGCGAGGATTCTGATTGGTCCACGAGAAAAGCCAAGTAATTGAATCGGTGCAGACAGATTATAACTTTATTTGAGCGAAAATAACAACACATATCTTTCGATCGACTAACACATAATAGTGCTGTCGTGTAATGTGAAATCTGTACATTAAATATTTTTTGAAAATTTTAATCAAGGTAGACTATGTTATCGATATAGAAGCCAAAAAAAATGTTTTTACAATTTTTGTCTATCTGTCTGTTTGTCTGTCTTTCTGTCTGTCTGTCTGTCTCTATGAACACGCATCACTCTGAAACTACTGAACCAATCTTGACGAAACTTGACATAGTGATAACTAATACTACAAGATTACATCAAATATACTTGTTGTCCCATAAAACGCAAAGGGTTCTCCAGGATAAAGGATTAAAGTCTAGAATCTAAACCCGTATTACTCTGAAAGTACTGAACCAATTTTAACAAAACTTAACACAGTAATAACTCATATTACAAGGCTACATCCAGGATACTTTTTGTCCCATAAAACGCAAGGGGTTCTCCAGGATAACGAAAAACAACAATTTGTAGTTAACGTAACTAGACTTTTTTGCGACACCTTAGTACAAGAGCCGGCAACGTTAGAAGAACAAGAATTTTAGAATACCTGGTTCTTTAATATATCAATATATATTATTTTGTATCATAGGAGGCAAACAAACAGGTGGGTCATGTGATGTTAAGTGACCATCACCCTCTATAGACTCTAGCAACACCAGGGGTGTCGAAAGTGCGTTGCCAACTTGTATATGGGGGAGGGTAAGGGAAGGCAAAGGAGGAAACGAGAAGAGAGGTTGGCCTCACTGACCAAACGAAACACTACAATGCAAGCACTGTTACTTCACGTCGGTTTTCTGTAAGAGGTTAAAAGCATGAATTTATTATAGTCAGACACATTTCTTTATAAACAATCATATACATACCCACTAATATATTTTATAAATAAAAATAATAAATTTCAAACCAATTATTTTTTTCCATAGCAAAGAACAAATTTCATTTTATTATTATTTTAAATATTATTGATATTAAGATTTCATCATATACAATGAAACAACTATAGACGTAAACGTATGACTTGGGATTGCGCCATCTTAAATATATGCGTCGTCGAATATCAGGCTATTCGAAACCGAAATACCTTGGGCCGGTGAGGTGAAATATCTCGGCGTCACTTTAGATAAACACTTAATTCGATTCACACACAGATAGAGAGCGAAACAAAGCCGCTATGGTCTTGGGTTATCTCTATCATTTGCTTTGTCATAAGAGTAAAATGTCCCCCAGACATAAACTCACTTTATATAAAACTTGCATCCGTCCAATTATGACGTACAGTTGTTCGGTCTTTGAACATGCGCAAAATCGTATTCAAAAGTTGCAGGTTCTCCAGAACCGAGCCTTACTTACGTAATCATCGGTGCCCCATGGTAAGTCCGGAAAAAATATCTCTACAGTGACGTGGAGATGCTTTCTGTCTGGGCGTATATAAAATCACTCACATGTAGCTATTTCGAAAAAACCGCGAATCAACCCAGCCCTTTAGTGGTATCCGCCACAAACTATGAACCCGTTCCCAATGCTGCGCAGTATAGAAGACGACCGCGACACATTTTTACCTTCCCTCCTGATTCAGTCACGTCAGTGAAAGATCAGTACCAGCCTGTCTCTTCAAACAAAGCGTGTTCACGCCCACGCCCGCAAAACCACAGATCACGCCGCCGTCGTCTGGGGGTAAATTTCACTCCCGCGCACCAGATTAGACCCCGCTCGGCAACGGCTCAAGCCTAGGTCCGTTCCCTCGGCGGGAAGCCCTTGAGTATGCTGCTCACGCAATACATTGACACAAAACTTTACATCACTGCTACATCACACACATCACCTATACACACGTGCACGCCTACACGCTTACACGCTGTTTTTCATTTGCAGAGAAATAAACGACAAAGAGTTCTACCCTTATTTTTCCCTATCCTAACCTATCCAATATAGTTTAGAGATTTTTTTCCGAGACAAAATACATATAGGAGTTGTTGAGGCAGGCATGCTTGGTACACATGCATGTTTCAATAATTTATATATGTATATATATACTTAGATAGGTCCCGATTTTTGCACAAAACAGGCGACAGCCCAAGCCGACGTGTGCCGTGTACCTTTGAGTTGGTCGCACGAACATCCCAAGTCGGTTGAGTGCCTTCAGCGCTCGCCTCATTAGTTCGGTGAAGCTGTAAAAACCTTTCCAGATCAACAGCGTATATAATTCGAAAAAAAAAATGCGTCGATAACATACGCTGCCACAATTATCGCTATCTTTATCGTGCCGCCAGTGTTGCACTAAATTATACCTATAGCTATATTCTATACACATATTATTTTTATAGCAATAAATCGATCTAAATGTTGAGTTAATAACTGAATTAGTGTGAAAGATGAAATTTGTACTTATTTAGATCTAAATATAGTAAAAATAAAATTATTGCTATTCTAACATGGGTTAAGATTACTTTTATTTTTATTTCCAAAAAATAGCATCAAGCACATTATTGTCAATACCAAAAATGTCTTTCAATAATAATTCCATTTTAATAACGTTTCAAAATTAGTGAAAAAAAAAACATCTTAAAATTATTTAGAAATCAATATTTTTGTCTGTAAAGGTACGATATGCACAAATAAACGCACTCTTACCGGCAGCCAGGTAGCTCGTTGTTCGGATGAATATAATATATAAAACTGGCTTGATTGATTCTATCCGGTATGGCCTCTGCCTATGTAGGTAATTTCGCCAATATCAAGTGTGACAAATACATGTTATAAGTTTAATGCCAAATATTTAGTGTAACAACGTAGATCTACAATAGAAACATATCAACATGGATAAATTACTAACAGGTACTATGTTGTGAGTGGTACAAAGATACAAACATTTTATAAATATATTTAAAATACGTTTTCGAAACAGTTTATAACTCTTAGACCATAGCTTCAAGCAAGTGACAGTTGAAGCTTCGGCGCGATGTTTGACGCTTCGATACAGTGTTCATATATTTTTCTTTAATACAATGGAGTATAAAAAGGTTTTAATACAAGTTGAAGATAGTTATGATAAAGTAAGTAGAGTAGAAGTAGAGATGTTTATTTAGTTTTATGTACGTTACTTTTTATCTTAATTGATCCTGGTGATTTTTTTTTCTCGAAATGACTACGCTATTGACCGAGCAAGGTCTTAACAGCTTCACCGGACTACAAACAACGGAGTGGTAGATGATGCTACTAACGGGTACTAGGCTTATTTAAAAAAAAAATCACATGTAATCTGGTAATGTTTCAGTTAATCCGTGGATAGTTTGAATTCACAATTGGAAACGGTAGTTGTGGCTGCAATCGGGTATCAGTTTTATTCAATTTTTTCGCGTTTAAAAATACAATTGAAACCAATGATAACCAATTTGGTGCAGACGAAGTTGCACGGATCAGCTAGTATAAAATAAAACTTTATTAATTTTTTGTTTTAAATTTAATGACAAATTGATAATTTCCAAATTATTTTCTTTATAAAATAAAATATATCTTTAGGAAAATTATTAAAAAAGGAAACCTTTTTATTTGTAACTTATATGGGGAAAACTCAAGTTCGATGATGGACCTCCGACAATTAAAATTTAGTGTTCGACTTCTGGCAGGATTTTTTGAAACCTTTCCTACGACATTTTGCGCGGAGAATAAAAAGATATCGACTTATTTTGATATACTATAATAAAGCATGTATATCTTCGTTATTCGCTAAGGTACCTACTACTTAATACAAAAACAATTTCACTTACTAAAAATTTGATTTTTTTATTTCCATGGCGCAGTGATAGTAAGTCTATCTATCACCGGGACAAGAAGAGGTCGCGAGTACACTCCTCGCACATTACTGACTTAATTCATATTTTTTCCATTTTTGGCGACGAGCATAATTATTTATTTATCTATGTATAAGCTATGCTTGGATTAAATGGCCGTCTGTAACATACATCGTTATGTTTGTTTTTACAGGGTGGAATTCATGAGTAAGTTCTACGAGGGACAAGGCTATGCCTTTCTCCCCTTCTCCTTCTCAGCGATCCTCGAACAGGAAGACGAGAAGGTAGTCGAAAAGAACGGAGGCCCACCCGAGTGACGTCAACCATACTTTATCATTAATATATAGGGGAGTTTACACTGCCTTGCACATAGCGTAAAATGCTAAAAAGACAACCGTATATCAAAACTAAACCATCCATGTATATTGAACAAAATTATTTTAACCTATTTATCATTCTACGCTGATCACGCACAGTATATGCGTATATGATTATGTTTATTATTGGGCTAAGTATCAGCCGAATGGCATTAATATAATCTAGGAATTTGTCATCGATTAGTTAAAATTAGACGAGTTTTAAAGTATTATATTATCGACGGACAAACGATTTACCGTACAAATAAGAAAAAATACAAATTACATAAGAGATTACGAATAATTAGAAGGACGTGTTATTCTAAGTAATGTAATAGAAACAATATGGGTTCTAATTCGTCACTATAATTTATATCAACCATCTCAAATCAAACAAATAACAGGTTAATTGGCAAACAATATATCTTCTTTTTAAGGTTGAATAGCTTATACGATTTTTAATTAAATTATTCTGTATTCTAGCTCATAAATTTATTAATTATTCAACAGAGCCGTAATATGACAATAATTGCCTTATAAAATATGACAAGAATTCGATGTTCGCTGCAATCTTTAACAATATCAACTTAAAGATGGCGACAAATTTAATTAACATCTCTAAAAACGAATTACAAGGTATCTGCAATTTTCCAAGTAATTCGCGACTTATGGTAGGTCATTGATAGAGTACGGATTACAAACATGAGAAGCTACAGGCTCACTAAAAATATTATTTAACGATCTACAATATGTCTTAGGCTATTTTAAACTTAAAACCTGTGAAGGCTGGAACCGTAGCAGTAAAAAAATTGTGAAGAGGTGAGCTAAAACATTAATTTGATTTTGTGTACGTACAAACGTAAGTAGAGTATTTATAATAAATATTAATCAGTAAACCACCGTTAAAAGTAAATCCACCACAGGACTCTACACGTACTATATATAACTCTTAGATCACAAAAAAAAATACACATAAGAAGTACAAATTATACGAAAAGACAATGTAATAAATAAGAACGTGAATAATTTACTAAGAGGCAAATTGCGGTGTGAATTCAAACGGTGAAGTTATTCTTACCTTAGAACTTTAGAAATGTCTTAATTTCAATAATTAAGAAGAATTACTTAAATAAATAGACACGCCATAAAACAAAAAGGATGTGTGTAACGAGAATTAATGACGAAGTTAATTTTGTTCCGAATGGCGAAATGCTGCCATTTAAATATCATAGTTCTTCTTATTGTAATGGAAATGTGACGATGAACACTTGAATACACTATTAATAAAATAGAATTATTAGAAGTATAAACTATATAACGACATATAAATCATAATTTTATCTTTGGATTTCAAATATTAGCGTTAGTTCATTCTCTTTTTTGATAGAAACCTAAGATGAATTATATGATAATAACGAAAATTAGATATTGATGATTGTTGTTGTCATTATTAGCTAAACATAATAGAAATTAATATGATGCCATGATTTTAAGTGATTCTAATGAAATACCTTGAAATAGTTGTTAGCCAAACATTATAGTTATTATTAAATATGTTGTATGTTGTTGACCTATTTGCATCATTTATAAAATAAATTTTAATCAGCAAAAGGAATACCCGACCGTTATTGATGACTGGTGCACTCATCATTAACTACACATAATAGAAATTAATATGATGCCATGATTTTAAGTGATTCTATTGAAATACTTTGAAATATTTTTAAGCCAAACATTATAGTTTTTATTAAATATATTGTATGTTGTTGATTATTTTGCATCATTTATAAAATTAATTTTGATCAACAAAAATAAAACCCGATCGTTATTGATGACTACTGCCCTCATCATTAACTATACATAATAGAATTTAATATGATGCCATAATTTTAAGTGATTCTAACAAAATACTTTGAAATACTTCTTAGTCAAAGATTGTGCTTATCAAATTTACTGTATGTTTGTTAACTATTCTGCACCCTTTATATATAAATTTTGAAGAACAGAAGGAATACCCGATCGTTATTGATGACTGCTGCGCTCAACACTAACTACATATAATAGAAATTAATATGATGCGATGATTTTAAGTGATTCTAATGAAATACCTTGAAATATTTTTAGCCAAAGATTATAGTGTATATTAAATTTATTGTATGTTTGTTGACTATTTTGCGTGTAAATAAATAAGTCTAGTGCCTTCGAGTTGATATTAGGGTGTAAGTATTCAGTTTTAAATTAAGGAATGTTCATTTATATTTTAATATACTATATTATTAAAAGAAAATTGTAAGCTCATAATCATTATAATCAATTATTATTTTATTTTTTATAATTTATTTTCATTTGATGTACTCGTGGATTAAATTAACTGGATGATTGAATCGTATATATAATAAACGAAGATTCCCATTACTCTTGTGCGTTTCAAATATGATGCTTGACCTTTATGAAATAGGAGCACAGCTAACGAAACACTAAAATATAAGTAAAACAAAATAGCTGTCGTTTATTAATAGAACTGTGGACACAGATAAGTCTCCGCCATGTTAATCCAAAATACTTATTTTAAATAGAGTTTAATTTGTTTACATATCCAGATACTTTTATTCGTCTGTTATAAGAATTGAGATTTTTAATTTTATATTTCTAATAAAAAAGAAGAATATTTTGTTGTTCGCAATGCAGTGGCGCGAACATGAGTATCTTCTCATTTGGAACGCATAAGACAATTTGCTATCGAGATAAATCGCTCACGCTTTGCGGATAAGTTAAAACAGCTAAATCGTTAAACGTAACAAAAAAATGGTTCGTTCATATGAGGTGTAACATTACCAAGTTTTTTTGTACTATTGAAAAAGGTAATACTATAAATCAGCAAAGTGAATATGACTACTCTTCTCTGTGCGAGAAGTTAGCTGATATCTCTCTGAAATAAAATATTATATGTAATTTAACATAATGTATTATAATTATAGTTACCTATAGCCGTTATACTACTGATGGGTGGGTTATCTTCACAAGTAGTATTTAACTGTCAGAGCGACTTCTATCAAACTTCGCCTATCAAATGCAAGTGTTAGCTGTTTTCACTCATCCGCATACAAGATTATATTTAGATCGTTATATAACCAGTAAGAGTGCAATAATATTTGAGAATGTTTTTTTTTTAATTAATTTTATATCATAATTTATTACTAACATTGACGGACCAATTTGTGGCCTTAAAGTATTGAGGCGGTCGCACATGGTTTTACAAGATATTTTCATGACGTGTACAGACAGCTCGGTACACTTTGTACAATACAGTGTGTACTACATACAATATACATGCACCCCAAATGCAAATGCACGCTTATTTGCATCTCATGGATCCCATTTATTATGCACTGACTTCAAACCTCTATGCTAATCGTCATATACTCCTGTTGGCCAATATAGACCACTTTGGAAATCATAGGAGTAAATGATAGAAAAACATGTTTAATTGGCTCATTGAAGCTGTCGTCCTCAATTTGTTAGTCGCACGTTTGATTTTAGATACAAAAATATTATTATTAATTCCTCTATCTCTAATTTTCTCAATACAGTTTCTCAGAAAGTATTTACGATCTTTTTTGCAAACTTGCCGTTTTAAATATCCCATATGCCACCATATGCGTCCGCCGTTATTATAAGTGACTTGTACATATCACGTTTCCAAAAAAAAACATTATTATAGCAAATTCATATATCTTTATTAAAAAACATTACTATATACAATTTAAACGGCACAATATCAAATTCTCACAGAAATATTTTAAGACGATAGAAACAAAATTAAATTTTAAATAAATACTATTTTCACACCATTCCTCAATAAATGAATTTTATCCGATATATATAGCGTTGTTTATTTTGAATTTACCTATCCCGATTATGCAATTTAAATGAATGCTGTTATTAATTCTACTTAAGAGTACATTATAATTAGTTATTCGAAATTCAAAATTAATTATTCACTTTAAAAGCAAATATATAAAAAAAAATACTGAATCATTTTATAGATATTAAATATAATGCACGTAAAACATAGTTATTTATTATTCATAATTTTCAAGTCATAGTTTCCAGTTTAGTAATTGATTTATTGAACATTATAATATTATTAAAAAAAAAATAAAAGAGTACCAATTATTGACTATCAATATCTCATATTATTATCCGATTACAAAAACTACATCTATTATTGATATTTCTTAATCCAATTGTAATCAAAATTATATTTAATGTTTCAAGAGTCTGTTGCAAATACTCCCGAGACACCTTATATTTGAATAACAGTCCTTAATCGAGTAGCGTCACGCTAAGTGAAACAATTGAATCTATTATCCATACATATCGATAAATACAGATTGTTTTCCAAGGCGTATAATCGAATCTTCTAGTAACATATTGCATTTGGTCCCCCGCCCGTCTTAAGGTATGAAGGGCCATCGGCCCCAAATAACTTGATGCAAAATTAGAAAAACGTTTACTCACAAAGTTTTTTCATTATCTATAGTTATTAATTTTACAGGCATTATTATAAGTTTCACACCATGAACTTGTCTAAATTCATTTTAGAAGGACTAAAATTAATAAGAAAATTTAACCGCCAATTTTAGTATAATTGAGCTAATTTTTTCCAATATAGACGTCAATATCTTGATATTTCGACATCCTCTGCAATTCGGGTTATTGAGCTTGTGCTCAATGTTTCCGTATAGAAAAGACAGAACTAGACGTCTTCGGGTATCGGAAGTTAACACGTACCGTGTCAAGACATTTTTGTCCGACAATGTCAGTACAGTTAGTACATGTCATGTACTTCAGGCTATTTGATATTTTGACAAAAAATAGTTGTACTCGTATTAGGTTACGTTTCTTAACGAACTGTCAACGCTTTTAGCATTAGGGGCCTATACAGATTCACCGGACTACCTCACGTATTGTCATACAATATAAGTTTGACGTGTTCCACCGGTGGTACATATGGGCTAAAGATGAAGTTTGACATGTCCCACCCGTGGTACACGCAGGCTAAAGGTCAAATTTGACATGTTCCACCGGTGGCACACATGGGCTAAAGATCAAGTTTAACTCGTACTACCGGTACACGGGGCACGGAACGTATTAAGAGTTCCGCAGCGTACATAAAAGCGCTCGAAGCGCTTTGGCGCGGCGCTAGGAGCAGCCATGCTTCTGCATCCAGCTCGTGTACTTGGCGACGTCCGCTTGCGTCACCGTGCGGCGCGTCTTCTCCATAGAGGCGGCGAGGTCGTCGCGCGAGACCGGCGCCTCCAGCTCCGAGCGCTTCAGCCGACGTATCTGATCGGGACTCTTCCCGGCTATCTTCCTGCGCATCGTCATCATTGCCGCGTCCCTTCAAAAAGTCAATGTTGTATTATATCGTGTAAATTCTACGATGGCCCATAAAAAGTCCAACCAAAATAAAACTTTCCTCAAAATATACAAAATATTTATTCATCCTATATCCTACATTTATTTTCCTCAGAATATAAATCTTTTTATGTATGTGTGAACTTTTAAATGTCCTTATTGATGTTATTTTTTCTACATTATATTCTATAATAGCTGAAAAATCACCTTAAAATAAAATAAAAAAGGCAGTAACTGGTTTATAATTAAAATATCTTTAAAAATGTATAATATAGAATTCCAAGTGCAATTTTTTTACAATTCCTTGAAATGCATACATTTAATAAATTTTCGGTGAATATTCATGCAGTAAAGTACAAACAGTTAATGTTGTCAAAATAGGAATGTTACTGTCTAACTGTAATATTGGAATTAAAAGATAGACCAAATTTACATTAAAGTGAGCATAACTGCGGATGACATTAGTGTTCTATAACTAAATATTCATACGAATACCTGCAAAGACTACAAATATCAGAACCGCTGTATCCGTCCAGTTTCGATGCCAGTTCTACGAGGTCCACATCTTCAGCGAGTGCCACCTCGCGGAGGCACAGTTTAAGTAGTTTTACTCTAGTTGATTCTAAAAAATTATACAACGAAGTAATTAATAATCACACAAAATTTCTTTTGTTTTGCGTATAATCAGGCAAAATACGTACGTGTTTTAGAATTAACACAAACGTACGAAATAAACGATTTCAATTAAATATAATTGAATTAAGGGAAGATAATTTAGATAACAAATTGATTCAAGACGAAATCACAACTAGCGAAGACTGTACATTTTCATTGTGTTAAATGATCGCCACAATTTTGTAACACATACAGACCTAGATTAAGAATGAGTATATCAGGGGAAGTTTGAAAATAGCATCAGTGATAGAGAAGTTGAGGAGTTATAGGTTAACATGGTATGGGCATGTCATGAGGTGAGATGAAAATCATGCGACTAGAAAAGTGTTGAGTATAATGGTGGATGGATATACGAGTAGAGGAAAACCGAAAAAGGTATGGATGTGAAAAAATTATATGTGCGTAAAAGGTGTGAATACTGAGATGACATTTGATGGGAAAGAGTGGAAAAAGAAACCATGTTGTGCCGACCATATTTAGATGGGATAAGGTAATGATGATTATGATGATAGGTACAGACCTAGATAATTTCTAACGTAAAAATTAAAAACGTATATTATATAACACCAGTACCATTCAGTTTACAAAATGATAACGCGAGCAATGTATTTCACTTCACCACATTCACACCCGTGAATTATTACTGAATTCATACGCCTGTTATATAACACATATGTAACTTCAGATTTTACAGTGCTGTAGTCAACCCTAAAAAAATAACATCAAGCAAATGGAGATTCTGGACGTATCGAATATTTATACTTTATATGAGACTTTTCTGACACATAAAATATAGCAGATTTTTATACATATCTTGTAAAATAGCAGTGATAAAAGAAATAATGTCACTGCTATATGATTATGTTAATATTAAAATAATTATACTTTCTATACGTTAAGTAATGTATAAATTGAGATTTGAAATGCGGAGGTAATGAATCACTGGTTGATGTGGTCTCCATAAACAGCCGCTTATGTAAAACAAGCTAATGATAATACTATATATAACTAAAATAAGTGTTACCATCCGGCAGGCCGATATATATTCGTTTTTCGAATCGTCTCCTGAAGGCTTCGTCGATGTCCCACGGATGGTTCGTTGCGGCCAACACCATTATTATTTTATCTTGATTACTGCAAGAGAAAGATTAAATATAAAAAAATGAATCTAACATTGAATACGCATAAGTAAATATTTGCAAAGATCTTTTTGAAGAGGGTGCAATGGTTTCAGCCGTTTCAAGTAACAACAAATCTCAGTTTCTTAGTTAAATTGATATTAATGATTCATCTAATTTTCTTACACGTTTACAACAAATTCACAACGTTGTAAACTAAGCAGTCAAATAAAATTTAACTACTAAAGATATATATTTATGGAAAAAATTATAATTATATTGCAATTACCTTATTGAAATAATTTAACAAAATGTACGAACAAAAGAACGTTGAAGAACAAAATTCAAATCGAATCAATTCATTCAGTTGATTTTGAAACTGTGGCAAAAAATGAAAACGATTTGGACCTGGTTAATAATTACATATGTATCTTTTTAATCCTTTATATTATTATTTTTATTGTTAGATTTATTTCATTTCATAATTCACTCGCTTAAATATTCTTTGACTAGAAATGTGCAAAGAAAATCTTTTATTTACTTTTCGTAATTACAAAAATATATAATCTGCACAAATTCGATTACAGACATACGGATTGAAAAATCTTTTATTGTATACTAGCGGGTCCGGCTGACGTTGTCCTGCCTCGATAATTTAAAAAATACTATAAGTCAACCGCAATACCACCGACCGGGTACAATTTTGAATACACCCTTACAAAAAACGACATCAAAATCTTTCCAGTCGTTTAGGAGGAGTTTAGTCACATACACACGGACAGAAGAAATATATGCATAAAAATATGTTGTCATACAATGCTGCGGCGAGTCCATCCATCTGTATAAGGAGCTCCGCCTTAAACCTTCTGGAAGCTTCGTGTTCCGAATCTGCTCCACGAACGGCGCACAGGGAGTCCACCTCATCGAGAAATATTGTACTGGGCGCATGAAAGGCCGCCTGAAAGAACACATTCCAACCAATATTCCATACCTAAACCAAACAGTTCCTTTTAGAAAGATGAATGAAATAGCTTATTACCATATCAAATAATAAACGGACGAGTTTTTCGGAATCACCACGGTATTTAGAAGTTAGTGTAGCTGATGAAACGTTGAAGAATGTTGTCCGACATTCGGTCGCGACTGCTCTCGCTAACAATGTTTTACCCGTACCTGGAGGACCTGTCAGCAACACGCCTTTCCAAGGGCGTCGGATACCCTGTAATATAGATTCAATAAAATGTGTAAATTAGAGACGATGAGAGACATATTTTTATAGGAAATCAAACGCCCTACAAAAAAGTTTTCTTATCATTTTTCGATGAATGTACTTCTTCAAAAGTTTTAGGCGATAAACTAAAAGATTTGGGGGCGTCACATGAAAAAAAAATGAACTTGGTAAATAACGCACACCCTATTATTATTCAGTTTGGTCACTGAGGTAATAGTGATAAATCTGTGATAGCGGGTTATACCCGTCCGTAGCGAATTAATCTTTATCACTCTAACTGTAATAAGTATTCATCACCAATTAATATAGTCTAGTCATTTTTTCAAGTCACCAAATCAATAAAAATGTTACCAAATTTGCAATTGGCTTAATTAAATCACTTTAATGTACTATGGATTTGGAATAAGATAAAACTACGAGTGATAAATATTACCCAAGATTCAACTGATTTAACATTGCGATCACACCTAATCTCTGTTGTAAAGTATTATTGCCTTATACGGAGGTATCAGGAATTAACTTTCGTGAGAACTTACGAATCAGTTCTCAAGGATATCACCTATTAATTAATGGGATCAGTTTGGATACCGATCTTTTTTTTTAACTTTATTTTTGGCAATCAATCTTTCAGATTATTACTGCCATTGTCGAGTAATCAATAATATTACAAGCGTCGCACGATCATTACAATATCAAGCGTCGAATCAATCAATATTCTAACAAGATGATGGATCTCTTGTTAGAACCCTCCAGGGAGTTTTTGTGGCACCTCAGAATTTCATGCTCCGTGGTATTATTTTCCATTCACTTCACTTAAGTACAATAAACTAACCATATTACATAAAACACCACCAACTTTACACAATATAGAGTCAAGAAACACAAGATTATGAATAAAATATAAAATCCACTACATGACAGACTGAAATCCCGCCAAAAAGTCGGATACCGATCTTTCTAGTGAAAGTTATTAATACGTATAATTTGTAATAACTACTTCTAAAACTAATTGAATATCTATTTACGAGATTATTTATAAAAAAGAAAACTGTAATCAAAATTTCTTGGCAAATTTTGATGATGTCCTTATCAGAATGACTATTGTCAAAATTAATACAACCCAGTCAAATACGCGACAAAACATGAGGCGTATGTAATAATGATTGATTCTCACAAATCAAGGATAAGCCTGCAGTTCAAGTTATTGTCCGACCCCTAATTATTGTACTATTTGTAATGTCATTCTACAGTCCACGTTCAAGGCTCTTTTTCAATACACAATGTCGATTGTGACGTGAACGTGCTCCTATTATATATGTTTATATGAAGTTTTATGTAACCATTAGAATACTATAACGATTTGACTTTTAAAATCTTTTAATGTAAAATGACTGGACATAAAACCTTCTAAGTAATTTACGGTAACATTGAGACATTAGTAAAGCATAAGATGGCTAAGAAACTGTACATCGTATTATTATTTGCAACGTCCAAAAACACATTACAGGTACCTCAAACGCAAATAAGCATGACCCAACAATATCACTCACGCAAACCACCGATTTCATGTAGGTTAAAGCTATCTGATTACTTATACAATCCTTCATTTTAACGCCAAGTGAAATTTTTAGGATGCCTTTGTTGTTTCATTCTTGACCGTCTTCAGACACCGCATTTAATTATGAAGTACCTGGGCGACCGAGCCTAGCTTGGTTCTTTAAAAAACATTTTTAAATTAAAATAAACTGTTAGGTTTACCTCACAAAATTAGCATTTTTTTTTTGCAAAAAAAAAATATACGAAAAGGTGTCTCTTCTGCTGTCACTCGGATTCGAACTGGGATCACATCGAAGTAACCAATTTCCATCTGAGCTATTTTGTTTTGACAGCGGCGGCGAAATTTATATATACTAGCTATATTTTTTAATTCCCCGAAAACTCAATTAAAAACATTTCTATGAATAAAATCTAGCTAAATCGATTTATCGTCCCCGAAACTACCTACATAGTAAGTTTCACGGAAATAGATGACACCATTTCCGAGATCCTGAATATATACAAATATAAAAATATACAAGAATTGCTCGTTTAGGTATTAGATATAGATTAATGGAACATAAATCTTAGAAACTAAAAATTATAATATTATGGAACAAGGTAAAAGATCCATTTCTTAACTTTACGGTGTACAGAATCCCTGATCGTTAACATTGTCAAAACGGTATATTACCGATAGATTTATATCATCAAGATCCTTTACAGAAGTTTCCTGCATACAACTGAAATACGTCCTTAAAATAAAAAATTGATTCATAGAAAATGCAACTTAAACCGTCACCTTAAAATAATCAGGCATTACAAGCGGAAGTACCATTGCTTCCTGTAAAACTGACTTTGCATCATCCAATCCAATCACATCTTTCCAGCGTACGTCAGGATTCTTCTGTAGTATGTCTCTCTCTAAAGTTTCGACTAGATGTAATTCATAGCCAGTTGGGTCAAACACTTTTTCATCTCTTTCTAATATCGTTACATCGGCTCCTTCTGTAGGTACATCTGTTTTTCTAACCATCGGTTTGATAGGGGCTAATTGTCTACCCTTTGTTCTTGGTATCCGTTCAACTGATCTGGTCTTTCGTCCACTGCCCACGGATGATGTTGACGAAGTTTTTCTAGTTATAATGGAAGGTAGAGTAGGCTGTATATCAGGGTCTCTTCTGCGCAGTGTTCCTGCCCATTTCTCCGTTGTGGGATCTGCCTGTTTAGCTTGGTCTGACGGTTGTTCTTGGAATGTACTTGCTTGTGTAGGTTTTACGACTGTAAACAATTTACGATTACACTACTTACTCCATTATACAAACAATTTTTTTTAGCTGACTCGTGCTTCTTCTGCACCAAATCGATTATTAACGGTTTAAAAACTATCATATACATATACATTTTAAGCGTGACCACTTTACAGACGTGTGTACAATTTTGTATATTTCGGTTAAGTAGTTTTGGAGTTCATTTGAGACAAACACTGTTTCACGTAATTTATGTGTTATATGTTGTCGCAGACTTCTGCAAAGATAAAAATAATGAATATTTTTGCTTTATTCTTCGATGTCAAACTGCTTATAGAACGTTGCATTATACGCATTAACGTCGCATTATAGAACTTTTGCCGACTACCAAACTTTAGTAATATAAAGTAGTCTATAGCACTCACCTTTCTAACAGTGGAAGAAATCTCAATATTGGACCATTAGTTGCGATTATCCCGTGGTAAATTTACCACGTACCTCTAAACTCACAAACTTAACCATTTTATAATATTAGTATAGGTTTACACAGCCTACCAACCATCATTTTAACATTTAAAATTACCTTGTGTAGGTGGATGTCTAGTACCATTTGCAACGTGTGTGCCCGGAGGTTGGTGTTTAGCTTTCTCCCTCCTCGCATCACTCCGTTCAGTGCGGAGCCCGTCGCGAGGAGGATCCTGGCTATCCTGGTTATTACCACTCCGTCGCGTCGTCATTCTCGCGAAGCCGAACGGATGGAGGCTCTCCACCATCATCCGGTCCATCATTCGGGCCATTTGGTGGAATCCAGATGATGGACTGTGGACAATTAAAGTATTATATTAGTGTTAGTATTTTAATTCTACCTTTGAAGAACTATACATGTCCATATTTCATTTGCAGATTTATTTGTATTTTCTTATCTATGCCCGCGATTAATAATAAGCATTAAAAATAGTCATTGATTCTTATCATCTCATATTATATATGAAACCTTTCTTCACAAAAGTGTGGAATTAGAGTCCATTACGCATTATTGTATAAAAAGGAGAAACATATATGTCGTGCATCAATTTCAATAGTTAAATGTTGCATAAGGAAGTTAACGTCAAAGAAGATCAAACAGACATGCAATTGTAAGGATATTCTAGAAACAATTGTATAATGTACTGAAAGTATATCTCAGACCGTGGCGTACTAGAATAGAGAATACGCCACTATTGAAGTAGGACTACTAAACTGTATAGTACAGAAGATTTGTGAAGACATATAAACTCGAGAAGTATTATACAACCAACCAGTGTATACATTTTTAAAGAGTGTTATATAGTGACCAAGACCAGAACAATTATGTCCTTAGTGTTTCCTTAAAATCTAAAGAAACTTGAAACCCACATCGTCAGGGCAATTCTGAATACAGTTTCCAGGAAATGATAAGTTAGTTATGGTTGTCGAATTAATTGAAGAATGAAACGGTTATTTCCAACTTCTACGCCGTAATTGGCTAAATTGTTTCGACTTTGCTCAACGCGACTGATCCTTTGTTGTTGATCTCGGTAACTCAAAGCGAATGACCTCAACACCTTAGATACATAAAATAAACAAGCTCCATTCGGCCAATTTAATCGCAATCTATACTAATATTGTAAGGCTGAAGAGTTTATTTGTTTGTTCGGTTGAACGCGCTAATATCAGGAACTACTTGGTCCGATTTGAAAAATTCTTTCAATGTCAAATAGCACATTCATCGATGAAGGCTATAGGCTATATATCATCACGATAATACCACAGAAGCGAAGCAGCAATGAAGAATGTTTCGAAATCGATTTTTGCCATTTGTAAGCTTCCGCTGCGTGTTAACGTTAGCCCGACCTAACTTTTCCACACGGACGAAGTCGCGGGCAGAAGATATGTATATAATATAGGGTCTATATAAATTTGTATGCTGCATAACATAATGCACACTTCCTTTGTCAAAAATTGAATACATTTGTTTGAATTCCTCAAATTATTATTATTGTTGTAATTTCAGTAAATTCAATCAATTTACGTTTATTTCGTGTAATCTCGTCTCAATTGTCTATGATATTATTAAACTTTGTAAATGTTAAAACAATGAATTTCTTAACGACTTATACAGATCTTAAAGGACTGATTTAGACTTGCAGTTTACTTTTATGATACTGAGAAAATAATAATACCATATAACCCATTTTTTTTCGTTTCAGCCATAGTTAGCCAAGGTCGGTCACTCCCTGGCAGACCTACATATTCCAAGGTTACATTTGTGCGTGCCTTCGTGTTAAGATGTTGATCATAATGCGTGCCCATTTTATGGAGTGTTTGGAGTATTGTTTATGGGTTTTAGAATTTGGCCATTATCTGACCTGATGGTAAATGATTTTTGAAGTAAATCTTTAAGCACGTTGATCGGTATTTTTGGCAGGAGATAAATATATAATTTCGCGTAATGACATGCTAGTAAACATGACCAATCGTATTGCAATTGTGCATCTTGCGTCTGATTAGCGACGCATAGTATAGGAGCATGTGTGTGTGTGTGTGTGTGTGTGTGTTTGTATGTGTCAAACGTTTGATTAATTGTATAAAAATGTATATAATTATTGTTCGGAGTACCAATAAATGTGAAAACCAGGCTAATGTTAATAATGTGAATTTACAAATTATGAAATTTAAATAATTCACACTATATCTAATATAAAATTCGAATCAGAACACAGTTAATTTCTATTGAATTGAGTCTTTCCTTCTGTCGGCGACGCTTATGACTGCCTTGATTTTTTACCAATAACAAGTTCCCTGTCTTAACTATTTTCATTACAGTTTAGTATTTAATAAAAGACGTAAGAAATTAATAATAGGCCCTGGAAAGTCCTCTATTTTCCTATAAAAGTCGCATCAAAATCGATTCAGCTGCTTCAGCAAATAGTTCTAAGAAGCAACAGACGCTATAGTTTTATTTATATATGTGTAGATAATACTACTTTATGTACAATACTATTGTAATCACTCTGGTTTTATTTAGTAGAACCGTTTACGTACCCAAATAGAGAATCGTGGTCAAAGAACTGCCTAAACCCCCCAACGTTGGGGTGCAAGAAATTACCGAATCCAAAATCCATCGCTCGTCGTAAAACTCTGGGAACAGCTGACAGTAACATGTGAATTTTCAATGCGACATCGACTGAGGTCATTCGGGGTCACTTGAGGTCAAAATTATCTTTCATATGTGTGTCATTACTAAGTTGGAAAATTGTGCGGTCTGACGTTTGTTTACCGGTCTCGTTGCTATGGCAACTCGTAGCATAAATTCGCAGCCAAGCTTGACCGCCAGGCTCAACCAAAAAGTATGTACCATGAAATAAACTCGTTTCACGTAAAACTAAACCTTATGTTATACATAATAAGGAAATATACAGTATTTTTGTGAGGTAAAGCCTGAATAATTCGGGGTCCTTGACTGGACTACTTTTTGGTGTACGTATAAAACCCAATCTTCTGCACGCAATTTCCTATTTGTATTGTTGACATATATTTCTTATACTACTAATAATGAATAACGTTTTAATGTTTTTAAATAAATCGACACAGACTTCCCGTGCATTCTATTGAAATAATTTACACAAACCAATTTACCAATACAAGGGGCCTAACCAAGTTGCTTATCGACAATCACTAACGCAAGTAGAAAACAGAAAAATGTATGGAGATGACATATCTGAACGCTATCAAATCACGTGATATATAGCGTTCAGATATGTCATCTCCATACATTTTTCTGTTTTCTATTTGCGTTAGTGATTGTCGATAAGCAACTTGGTTAGGCCCCAGGATTGTTTAGAATCGTAATTACTAAATAATAATAACTCTTTTATTGAAAAGACAAAGGCACAGACTGCTTTTATATTTTTTTAAATAGCAAACTATAAAACGTTAAATGCGACATACAATATATTAATTTTATTACCATAACACTTAACAATATGTATTGGTTCACGCAAGCAGTTCCGTGGGCATAGCTGATATATCTGAATTTAATTTATAGAAATTAATTTAAAATAAAATTTAATAAGGTCTGACTAGACTAGTCCGACAGTTCTGCTTTATTTTAATATGGTTTAAAAATGTAAATAATTGTCATTTCGTATTAAGAACTTCGTTTAGGTGGAAACATTAATATTAGGTTATAATAAAAACTCTTGTTAATAACATAAGCGTTTCTTAGTTTTTAAGCATTAAAAAAATTGTGTGTGTTTAGTTTAAAGCACAGGCCGCTGACCTTAACAAATAAAAAAAATAATAGATACCTTGAAAATAATTAATGGACGACCAGTTTTTATACCAACTTAATGTATTAAATAATTACTGTCCAGTACAGGTAATTCATGTTATTGTTTATCCCTCGACGGTAGGTTAAACTTGATAAAGTTCAAGCCTAAAGTATGTCAAAGTTCACTGGCTTGTCAATGAAAAGACAAGCTACATATGGCTAGTGGGTCGTCGACCTCGTACTGGCACTATTATTAATGCAGCCGATCAGGAAATCTATATGAAAAACTGTGCATTCACTGCTGTTTGAACATTTGCTTCTCGGGTGGAGAATCTATCGCCAAGCATCTATTAGTTTGTTCAGATACTACATTTAAAAGCTCGTTATATTGATAGTTTTAGCGAGTTGTCAATCTCCATTTAAAATATAATAAACTCTTTATAAAGAAGCTTAAGGGACTCAACATTATTTTTTCATTATAAAAAATGTTATATTGGACGTTCCATCGCAATTCCGCCTGGAATTGTTTGACCGTTATTACGTCCCACTTCAATAAAATGCGTTTTAGTAAAAAGTAGTAGTTTGTTTTATATAAAAAAAAATCTTTTTGTTGCAGAGAGACGTAGTAATCAATTCCCGGCGGAAATGCAAATTAACTTCCACTATATAATGATAAGTTCCCGCATAGTAACGGCTTCTTCAATTAAATATTATAAAAGTATCCAACCTAACTTTTATCAAAGCAACTTATAAATCAGCACATAACGCTTTTCTTTGTCTTATTAACAATTCTTATAAAAAACTCAAATAGGTGCCTGGTTTGTTCAGTAACTGAGACCAAAATTTCCTAGAGACACTGCAATCCCAGAATGTTGTTGACAATTAACAAAAGCAAGATCAGATGTCTTTCTTAGAATTTTCTGCTTCCCAAAGATCCAGCCGAAGCCTTTTGTAAACAGATAACATAAACAATATTTTTAATAGTCTTTTAGTAATACTAAAGAGGTACCAAGTGTTTTTTAAACTAGTTTTGACCCAGATGGTAGTCCAGATTTCCGATAAGATAGAATGGAAACAACGGGAAGAGGTGTACGTGTCAGATAACACCCTGATAATAACTACTCTCCTCTAAATTATGAATACATTGACAGTTTTCGTTATAGACGAACGAGTTCAAGGATACATACAAGGGTATTAGTTAAATCAAGCGAATTGAACTAACTCTAAGTTACAAGAGGTTTTCTGTTAAAACGGGTTCACAGTGTATATAAATGCACGGACTGTATTTTCTGACATTTCCGATAGAACTTATCAATAGGCAACTGTAAGGCAATGATTAGTTTTCATTGTTGATTTCTGTGATTCAGTTTAACATGAAAATGTTGTTTTCTGTTTAAAAAAAATTGGCTTTCTCGTGAACTTTGTTTTATTTTGTCACAGTTTCTTAGGTAATAGTGTTAGGATTTCCAAAAAGTTTCAAAGAATATTACCAATTTGCCGGATTGTAAGTTTAAGTGCCACATTAAGCCGGATTTGGTGTCAAAAGGCTATAATTACAGAGTGAATTAAAATGTGAACGATGGTGATGTCTGGAATTGACTTCTCTTTATGCATCCACTAAAAACTATTGTATCGTATAATGTATTTGAAATGTATATATAATACATGTTAAAAACCTATACCCGATAGAGATTGTTGGTGGTGTTCTCGATAACTGGGATGTTTTGCAAAACTGTGGAAGTTTAAGCATCTGCTTAGAGACTAAATTGAATATTTATTTACGAAATCTTTTTGATTTTGGATGAGATAACGTAATTGCAAATAATCTGAAAATCCCTCTATTTACCAGCAACGGTTTTGTCAAAATTGCTTCAGCCGTTACGAACATTAGCGGGAATAAATAACGGACATTTAAATTGGTGTTGACAAAATGGCGCCTCAACGGTCATCTCATATATACAAATCATAAGCGAGGATGTATCCCACGCAGGACGAACGTGGCATAACGATTGCAAATTGAGTCGTGTAAGCGTACTCTGAAACCAGATCTACAATTTGTTCACGTCCTTTGCTTTATGATAGATCGTAGTATGAAATAATATTCTGTACACAGTTGTATGTTTTTCGAGCCGTCCAAATCCAAATACACAATTATTTTCACACAACTAGTTATGGAATTTCGATAGTGGTTTTTTTTTTCATTTGATCGTAGTCAGGGTTTTCCATTACATTCAATATATCCTTACCAAGTACCTCATTGTACATAGCTATAGTAGATTTCTAGAAATTCCATGCTCATATTGAGACGGAGTCGGCAAAGGCATGATTCATTCATAATATTATTAAAGCTTTCTGATCCTTTATTTATATTTACAGGTAGCCAGATATGCTTGCTTTATTTGTAGGTAAAACTACTTAGCATGTTTGCAAACTTGTACAAATTGTGCACTATAAAAATGCTTAAAAGTACTGTTTGTTTGGTGATGGCAACAAAAATTTTAATTTTGAAGAAACTATGAAAATGGAATATAACTTACAGGATATACAAGTAACTAGACTCAAATAATATACTATAACACATATTTCAATAACACCTGTGTAACATACATTGTTCGATAAATAAATAAATATATGTGAATGATTTTTGCCTGTTTTGACTATAGCGACTTCCAAAGACACATCGACGACATGTAAGTGGTCCGTCCAACGTTAATACACTATCGAGTAACTACACTAAATGTTAATACAAAATATTGTATTTTTTCTCCAAGATGACGTGTATAATATGCATTGCCAATAACGCTAAGTGCAATATTCATAACACGTTACCAGCACTTTTCAAACAAAGGTTAATGAAAAGCTTGTCTGGAGAATGTAATTAAAAACCTTACACTGGTAGCGTCCAATGTACTCTGTAATTGATGCATGAGCGTCAGGCGATGGAATTTAATCATTGTCTATAAAATAATTGATATTAGTAATACTGTAATGTGTCATTGGAAAAAAAGAAATATAATTAGTCTGTCTCGCAGGCATTAGTCAGCTATATTGTTATTTAAAAGAGTAATTGACTACATAACTACCATATCTACACACAGCCTAAACTATTAAAGCTAGGGCAGTGACAATTTGTATAGAGTTTCTTTTTACACTGTAAGTGATCACTAAGAAACGATTTTTGAAATTCAACCCCCTAACGTGGTGAAAAAGGAGATGCAATTTGTATAAAAAATCTTGATTTTTCCGTCATTATCCTAGAATATACGAAAACTTCTACATCGAAAGTTTTGACGCGACTGAGCCACAAAGGAAATATGTATTATCATTAGTACATATTATAAAACTCAAGTTCTCCGACGCGACTGTCTGTCGGATCGCGATAAACTCAAAAACTATTGAACGGATTTTCATGCAGTATATATTTTCATTATAGGATAGAGTAATTAACGAGGAAGGTTTAGGGATATAACTTGACACGATTTTTTTGGAAATTGGTTGATATATAACGACAATTGTTGGAAGTATCGGAAATGTCAAGCCGCCTGGGAGCTTTCGTCGAAATCGCTGCCCTTTAAAATGTAACAAAACAATTGAGAGAATAAAAGACGCAGACGAAGTCGCGGATATCAGCTAGTATAATATAATATGTTGAATTATCCAACAAATGATCATACTCCTATACTGGCACGTGCAGGATTTTTTACGTGATAGTACCTCAAATAAAATATATTTTCATTGTATATACATAGTTTTTCACAATATGAGATTTCTAATGCTTTACACACGTTAACGAAATCTTATGGCTTCTAGCTTACGTGTGTAGGTTCAAGTGATGAATTAAATGAAATTTAATTTCATTTATTCTGTATATTACATATTAAAAAATGAAAATTTTTTTACGAGCGCTCGTCAAGTGGGCGATCTTCAGGCATTAAAATAAAAAGTCGCGGGAAATCATAAAGACTACCGACAGAAATTAAAATTCAAGACAATGAAATAACTGTGTTATCTTTTGAGTTATCTAATTATTTATAGTGTAAAATGACAATGTTTAAATTTTAGAATTTGTTTATTGAAATTATTAACATTAGTGTGGTTTTCATATTTATTGACACTCGGAGCAATAATTATATACAATTTTATAAAGTCTATTAACCAATCAAACGTCTGAATAACTGCAAAATATCAACATTATATGTACACAGGCCCCTATACAAGCGCAACACGGCCGGTCACAATTACCAGCATGTTATGACGCGAAAGAATATATTTATCTCCTGCCAAAAATACCGCCGAACACGCCTAAAGCTTTCACTTCAAATTTTTTTTTCAATTTATTTTAATAACAAATACTAATCTGACGAGATAACTAACTACCTAAAGAAAAAAATAATCAAGAAAATAGAATGAGAAACAGAAAAGGAAGATGTTCTTAACCGTTCCCCCGTTGCCTATTTGTATATGCCAATAGATTAGACACAAAGGAAAGAAATACACAACTTATTTGATTACATGCTATTTTTGTGTATGTTTGGGAGGATACCTGAATGTTTTTGATTCATAGGTCCACACGGTACGTAGCATTACGATGTATTTTTGCATTTTGCAACAACGTCTGCCGGGTCAGCTAGTACACCCATAGAAAGAGAAACTAATTGAGCGACTCATCGACGTACAGCCCAAATTACTGAAGCTAGTAACATAAAATTCCAACAGATTTCTATTGTAATGTAAAGACTGACATAGAAGCATTTTTTTAGATTTACTAAGGGAAAAATTCCATCATCAAGGATTGTATGATATATTAAAAAACTTTTCCCCTATTATTGACTTGAAATTAAGCACAAAACATTTAAAAACATAAATATACATTTATTTCAGCATTTAGTCAATTTCGTCCCCTAGTATGTTACAGAGGGGATTTCATTGATACTTTTATCAGGAATTTAATTAGGTATAAAATTGTATATAATGAGGTTCTTCTTTAATGCAGAAAATAAATAAAACTAAATTTGTAAGTGAACAGATATTTATTCTATGCAGACGAAGTCACTTGTTACAACTATTTGTAGCTACTGTCAGTTTTAACAGTGAATTCTGTTAAGATTATACAAAAATTTAGAATATAGAAAAAGTATGTTATTTGCTGAATTTCTAAGGATTAGATCGCTTTTAAAAATGATTTTGCTGTGTTTTGTTTTGATACTTGATATTATTTTAATAATGTCATTGTTGGCAGCCCTTTTATCGCCGATCAGCAGTTTTATCGCCGACGTGATCTAAGGTCACAAGTAAAGTGGGACATAAATGTAGTCCACCCCTTAAGCCGGTTACACACCTAACTGCATACGTAACAGGTATATTTCTACAAGCATTTCTCTTAAATACGCGTGAACATATATCAAAAATAACGGGCACAAGTGCAATCAAAGTTTTAATATCAATATACCTGTATACGGCAATGTATCACGTGTGTAACTAGCTTTACATTCGGTGTTTCAAACATAACGCTACAAATTTAAAACAACTACTGGGCGCCCAGTGTTCGACATTCGACCATAGTTAATTGATTTTGTAAAGTTTGAACTTTATTTGAGTTCTTTTGTCAAAGGGTATACTAGTATAATCAAAGGTTTTCATCATGGCTACTCAGTTATTTGCCATGATCTTTAATTATATAAACATAAAATACATTCTATGTGTAAATGAAAATTGAAATTAATTATAAATTTGAAACAAAAACCACGGGAAAAGCTCTCAAATTTTAAGCAAACATAACTTTACTAAATTAAAGAAATTTATCGCAACCCATGACACAATTTTCAATTAATTTTACACGACACCATGAGTGGGTGGTATTTCTGGGTGATATTGAATTGTTCATTATGAGAAATAGTGATATGCTCATATCATCTTTTGGAAAAGTAATGAATGCACAATACAATCAAATGGTGAATCCAAAACAAATATGTTTTTAATACTGCCATTTGCTTTTGAAAATAAATTCTTTTTTGTTGATACATGAGGTTGAATTGCAACATTGTAACGGCGGAGGTCTAAGTCATGGATTACTTTTATGAACAAAATTCCTATTTCGATTATACAAAGTATTATTTGGCTCATTTTTTATTAAATCATCATTTGAAGTGAGTTCACCATAAAAAATAATAAACATTACAATAATAGTTATATTTTATAATATCATTATTGAATGTAAGATGAAAAATGGTAATTGGAACGTAAGAGTTAAAAAATACATATAGTCGAGCATAGCAACGTCCTTCACAGTTCACAACCTTTTTTGAAATTCGTAATTATTGACGGCTGTCAAAATGTCTTTTTTATTTACATGTGTGTATATGTTGTGTAAAATTCAAGTAGTAGTGTGAGTGGTGCATATTTTAATTAATTTAATGTACTTCTAATGCATTTGATATAACATCAACAGCTTTCTGCACTTCTCCGCCATATAAACTTTAACTATACCAAATTCCAAGACCACCCGTTGACGGGAAATAGGTTAAAAAGGGGTACAAAAATTATGCTTCACGTATTAATATATAGATATTGAAAACATATTTTACATGGAAACGTTACTACTGGATAGTCTGTTACGTTTTAAATAAACTTCTTCAAGATTAATACTTTGTATGTTATGGAATCTTAATCAGGTTTTCAGGCTTCTAATTTTCTTTTTTATAACCGTTATTTCAAATCAGCACAAAAACATCAGCACGTGTAATAAAACCTAGTTCCGTTTCATATAAATGTCATTTTAATATATGTTTAAAGGTTCTTTACAAAACAGAATGTAATTAGATAAAGCAAAATTAACCCAACAGCCAATCGCAAAGGTCGCAGGCACGACACTCTTACGAAAATAACTTCTTTTTTTAAATAAATAAAAATGCCGATGTAAAAAAATAGGAAGTAGTGTATCTGATGGGAAGATACATCGACATGCTTATGAAGAAAAGTAATACTTATGGTACCACCATACCAGAAAATTTGAATAAAAATAGCAATTTCCCTTATTAATGGAATTTATATATTTACACTAATACTTTGTTTGGCAATAAATGGATGTGTACGAGTTTATGCGTAGTTGTTTGGAATTTCAATCGTCAATAACCCAGAAGTCATCAATTATACAACTCCTTAAGATTTATGATTTATCTAAAATCCTTTTTTAGTACATCCAATATTTTATAAGGAACTTCCGTGCAGCGTTTCTTACTTCTAAATGCAACAATTTAAGCAGTAGTTTCTCCGTCACTAGGTTTACAAATCTTTAAAGATTAAAAAATAAAATAATAATAGTGTCTTTTTCTTCTGATTCCAAACATATTTGAATCCCAATAGCATAAAGGATAGCAGACACGCCTCACTTTCTTTGGAGAGCAATATACGTTACAGTGTGTACTGGACACACTGCATAGCACAAAACAAGTAATTTAATATACGGTCAATATGGTATAAGCAAACAAAGGTTTAATCTCATTAAATAATACCCGTGATACCAATTTTAAATATTTATAGTTTAGTATAATAATATCGTAAATGTTGTCCATTACAACATTACCTTTAAAATGTTTTTTTTTTTTAATATTAAACACACGAAATTCGAATAAAGGTGAGGCCGAGTGTATTCAGAGGAAAGAAAGAGAAAAAAATGGTAAAACTTACCAGCCCATATCCCAGGAGGAATGGAACGAAGGATGTGCACTCATAGCGCCGAGGGGAACTCCGAAACCGAACTCTATCTTGACGTCATCTGACCTTCGAGGCCAAGGGCCAGTAGATTCCTGAGGTCCAGTGCCGGTGTTCATGTCATTCGTCATATTACTCGGTATCAGCCTAATATACCTGAATATACTATTTACGTATATAAGTATTTTAGAATGTAGGGACAATCCAGAGTTGTTTTATAAATGTCACAGTTTATTTGTCTTGATAATAAATTTTCATTACTATGTAAAATTATGGTGACGTATGTTATATAAATCTATTTTGAATAATAAATAGGAATTTATTGCTTTACAGTTTTATTTACAGCTTTATCTAATACAATTTAAAAAGTTTTGTGTTCATGATACAATAAGTTACCGCCAGAAAACAGAATAATTAAATTTCAAAATACAAAAAAACTAAATAATTCAATATATTTTGATATAGTATAATTATATAGTTTAACTTTTATAAATATGTATCAAATGTGTCACATTTGAAGCATTACTTAAAAACGTATAGAATAATTTAATAAACAATGACTATTTTCTATGAAAGTTAATTAAATCATGTGAACAGTATACAAATCACAACTTCGGATTATCAACTTTGAATACCTCAGTCATTCTCATTGAAATAATTTGAAGAAATTTAAATATACACACTCCAGTCTCTTACTCCCTATATATTTAATGTAACAAAGAACGAGTGAAACGTAGTATGTCTACAGCGCTACAACTACTGAAGGCTACGAAACTACACCCGCTCACCGCGGTAAGCCGCCTTTTACTAACTCAAATGGTCATAGTGTAGCCGACGCGACGTGCGAGTTGCCACACGCAATTAAAATCCAATAAACTCATGGAAAAATAGATTATTCTTGAAAAATAAACAACTGCATTTGGACAACATGTCATTATTACTACGTTGACACACGGATGTGTTGAGATATAATCTTTAATATGCTAAAATGGTTTACAGGAGTTCCATCAGTTTGGTAATGATAAAAATAGTAGAATTGATAAATTATCTGTTACATTTTATTTGAATAAATGATAACATCAACTCTTACGCGGATCGATTGAGGTTAAATAATAAGGAATAACATAGTTTAAACTACTGATACAATCTTCATATCTACATATATAATAAGTAAGTAAATCTAACGTGTCACTGTACCTTTTCGATTTTCGGGGAAAAAAAAATTTTTTTTATATCATATGATATAAATATAGGAGGATATATATATAGGAGGCAAACCAACAGACGGGTCACCTGTAGTTAAGCGATCACCGCCGTCCATAGACACCAGCAACCCCAGAGGAGTCGCAAGTGCGTTGCCAGCTTGTGTTTGGGGGAATAGAATGAAAGCGAGTGGAGTTAGAGGAGAGGGGAAGGGAAAGGAGAGCGGAGAGGAGATAGGTCTCCGGCGCTCTCACTGACCGAACGAAACGCAACAATGCAAGCACTGTTACTTCACGTCCGTTTTCTGTGAGAGGGTGTGGCTACCCCGGACGAGCCGACCCATTCATGCTTCGGTTTCACGATAATAGCTTCAGCGTGGCTCTACCACCTACAATGTGTGTGTGTGCAGTTATCTAGGAATAAGTAATCAAATATATTTTATAAATGTATGTCTGTCTGTTTGTATGAACACGCATCACTGCTAAAGTTACTGGGTTGATGTTAAAACATAATCAAGAAAATCATTAATAATATTTTCGAAAGTAACTTAGTATTTGTTTCATTAAAATCGGTTAAGTGTATCAAAAGTTATTGTACTTTTAATGACGACGCGACTTAAGTACGAGAGAAAATAAATGGACTTAATACATTCCGATGATTGTAAAAGTCACTGTTTTTATACATTAAATTCCACGCGGATGGAGTCGCAGACATGGTTAATACGATATTTAATTAGTAAATACTCAATCCGAAAGCAAAATCAGAAATACTTTCCTCAATTTAGACCACAAGAAGGAGGTCATGAACGTCAAAACTACCATGGGTTCGGAAAACAAACCAGTTATCGGAGAAGACAAGAAGAAGGCAAGAAGCTCGATCTGGTTTCTCTTTTTGACGTACATGTTTTTATAAAAGTAAAGTAAACCCACGTTCATATTTGCGGATGCACACAGAGAGATGTTAATTTCAGATATCACCATCGTTCACATATTTATCCACCTTAAAATAACAGTTTGACATAAAACCCCGCTTGACATGTTTCTTGAACTTACAATCTGCCAATCTGAAGAAGCAACTTCTTAGCGAAGCTTATTTTATTGATTTTAAGCCATATTATTTAGGTTTTACTAAGTTTACCTAAGTTAATATACACAAACAATAGCTAATTTAACAGTTATTGTTATCGAAATTTTAAATAATTTAAATGATGGTATCCGCCATCAAACAATAGGCCGATGACCGTTACACTGCGTCGACCCAGCAATTTACTATTTCATTCATGTCCTAAATCTGATTGTAACTAAAATCGTTTCAATAAATTACGATTTAACATGGTTTTGTTGTCCGAAAAATACTATGTCGTAAATCGACGTGTTAAGAGTGTATCAGTGCGCACACGCGGAGAAAGTGAAACTTCTTTGCTTATATGTATTAAATTATATAAATCTAATAACGCTCATAAACTGTATTAAATCCCTTTATAAATACTTTTTTTAGATTATAGTATGCAAATGAACACTTGGGTCACCTGATGTTAAGTGATCACCATCGTCCATAGACACTTGCAACACCAGGGGAGTCGCAAGTGCGTTGCTAGCCTGTGTTGAGGCGGGGTGAGAGGAAGGGAAGGAGGAAGTGGAAGGGAAGGGTAAGTGAGTCTCCGGCACTCTCACTGACCGAACGAAACGCAACAATGCAAGCACCGTTACTTCACTTCGGTTTTCTGTGGGATGGTGGTACTACGCCGAGCGAGCCGACCCATTCAATCTGAAACCAGTAATAGTTTCAGATTGGCTTTACCACCTACAAACTATACATTTACTAATTTTGATAAACCTTTTTTTTCATGGGGAAATGGGACATCCATCCCACCGGACAGCTGAAGATGGATATATACGATTTACACGGACTAAACCCCATAATACCTTCTTACACATTTTAGCAAGGGGAGCAGGGACTGCTCAGTCGGTACTACGTCTGCTCTTACGACATGTGTTATCCCCTCCTAAGAAGCCCCGTCTGTGGTCTGAGGGATCAAGAAAGTAGACTCCGCAAATAGAGAGTGGGTGTTATTGCTATACCCACTACTAGATTCAAAGAGACACTAATACTTACACACAAACCCATATGTACCTAATGTCTAACGCGTATTGAAATTCTTGTCCCTACCGTGCCATAAGAATTTTCACTGAAAAAAAAAACGAAAACAGTCTGTTGATTTCTTAATTTTCACTGAATTTATACTCAACGCTATAAGTAATATGTTCGACTTAGAATGGATACTAGCTCTCAAACAAACAGAGGGAATTTCAACTTGAGAATAGCCGCGATTCAAACATGCATTTCAAAATATCTGCAGTTTCATTATATCAATTAAATAATAATTGTTTTGTTATATATTAGGCAATATGCCTACTGACAATATAACATTAAGTGAAGCTTAAATTAATTAAATAAATTAAAATTATAAATAAAATTAAATATTAAATATTTTATTATTATTTGGCCTATTTCAATAAACTGGTCAAGCGGTTATCGAAATCTGATCATATTTTTTTAAGAGTCCAAATTAATAAGGTTTTTTTTGCCATAGACTGTACGAATGTTGCAAATCTGTAGACGTAAGGATCGCGTAGTATCAGTAATCGACGTATAACGTTCTGACTAACCCATTATAAAGCAATATAACGATTACATATAAATATCAACATTACACTCTTCTACAAAGTATTGGTTATTTTGTAGTTTAACTTTTACTTTAAGAATATTTCTGAGGTGGCCAATTTTCCTCAGTATATCTTATTTAACTGCAAATATTATTTCGTGTGTAACCTCTAAAGTCGTATTGATCGAGTGAGTTGCCCAGTGGAATATCAATCAGATGTACGAACGCAGCATGTGGGAATGAATTTTTCGAAATTCGCGTACATTTACTAATTCAAATTCGAAACACTGTCAGCTGACGGTGAAAGAAAACACCTTGAGAAAACCTGGATCTGAGATATATTTTTGTAGTACCATGTGTGGGAGAAACATAGAATTGTGGTTTTCTCGAAGTTTGAAATCATCGTCGTGATCTGGCGTGGGGATCATGCTTCCTTTAGAAAGTAGCCAAAGGTCTTGCAGAGGGCATCTTACAGGTTAATGATGGTGATGCTTCTTAATCAATAGATATATTTTTAAATACTTTTTGCTAACATCGAAAACATCGCTTTGATTATTATTCAAAAATGCACGCCCTTATTTGTTCAAAATAAATAAAAAAATTGAACGATATCATAATTTTGGTACTAATTTCCTAAATTGATCCTTCTACCCACTAACAAACAGACATCAGACAACAATATTAATAAACCGTGAACTACTAAAATCAAACTCGACCAACGAGTAAGAAACCGGACCACTAATTACAAATCAAATTATCAGAAGTTCAAAGAACCATACACCGTTGTGCCCCGAATAAAGATTATTATACTTGAATGAAGGTTATAATTAGTACAGACAACAAACAACAATACGGTTAAAGTTATCGACAGATCTAATGAGTTATTCAGGCCGTGATATTTACGCTTAGAAATTGTTACAATAAGTTGAAGTTCTTAGTTGGTTGGTTCGTGGCAGTAAACATTCAACAGATTCCTAAATCATATTATTAGGTTCATCTTTCTTCTTTAGGCCACTTATATAAAATTCTCGCAAGTTTCCGTGACAATAGGAAAATTAGTTACAATGTAAAAATTAAATAAGAATAAAATATAGCCTATGTGACTTAAATAGAACATAGCCTTTTGTTAGTCGAGATACCCATAATAATTTAAAAACTAGATAATCAAGCAATATCACTTACGCTGCATACTACTTACTGCTCATGAGATTTCCATTTTATAGCTACATATATTTCTTATGAAGATCACAATTATGCAGTTTTTTTTTTATATCAAAGGAGGCAAACGAACTGATGGGTCACGTGATGTTAAGTGATCACCACCGTCCATAGACAATAGCGACATCAGAGACGTCGCAAGTGCGTTGCCAGCCTGTACATGGGAGAAGGGGGAGGGGAAGGAAAGGGAAAGAAGGAAATAGGAAGGGACGTGGGCCTCCGGCTCTCTCACTGACCGAACGAAACACAACAATGCAAGCACTGTTATTTCACGTCGGTTATCTGTGAGAGGGGTGGTACTACCACGGAGGAGCCGACCCATTCATGCTGAAACCAAAAATAGCTTCAGCGGGGCTATACCACCTACAGAGTTATTCCCTTATAACTTTTGTACAGCGTATTCCCTGATATCACAAGTGGAAGCTAAGACTGGTCTTTTCATCTGACATAGGGGTTCAAAATAAGCCAAGATTAATACTTATTCCTACTTCAAAATATATATTTACGAATAAAATAAGATATCTCAAAGGATACCTTTTTTTTTTCGAAATGACTACGCTATTGACCCAGCAAGGTCTTAACAGCTTCACCGGACTACTAAGGCGAGCGATTAAGGCACTCAGCCGATTTTATTTTGGCATCCATCTCAAGGATGCACAGCACACCTCGGCTTGGCTGTTGCCTGTTGCATGAAAATTCGCGATCTATCTTAGCTAACCTAGCTAACTATTCATATATGAATGAGTTGTTGAAACGTATATGTGTACCAAGCATACACGCCTCAACAACTCCTCCATATATTTATTATCGGAAAATTGAGAGATTTTCAGTTCGATAAGGGAAAAAAAGTAAATCCTTCCACTTTCTTGTATAAGCGTGTAGGCGTGCATGTGTGTGGGGGTGATCGTGTAGTGTTGTAGAAGTGATGTATATTTGTGTGTCACCGTATCGCACAAGCAACGCACTCAAGGGCTCCCTACCGAGGGATCGAAACTAGGCTTGAGCCGCTGCCGTGGGAGGCCTAATCGGGTACCCAAAGGATACTTTTTTAATGATATTCAAAGAGTACTAGTGAAAAAACTTTATTTACAAATATTAAAAACATAACATATAAAAACAAATACACACAGAAGCTGCTAATGAAAAACTAGAAGTTTCAATTACCCTACGCCCATTTGCAGATTTCCCTAATACCCCATCTTCATAATGTTTCAAATATGGCATATAACGTAGTACCATGTTTAGCATGGGACCCCTTTCAATTGTTCTATTACGTTCTAACTCTTCAGGTGAGAGGCTGCTATTACCACGTTCTGATAGTTTATTCTCAGCAACATCCATTTCTTCAGGTAAGTCTCTCAAATCTCTTCTTACCTGAAGGGTAACCATTCCAATAATGTTTTAAAATACTTTTTTTATTTATTTATGTGTACATAGTAGTTTAAACTTAATTGACATAGTGAATATAAATAAACCATACTATTAAAAATAGAACGTATGGGAGAGTCACTAATGACAACTCAACAGCTTAAGAAGACTCAATGCTTAAAAGAATTGGAAAGTTGTATTTTTACCTCGTATACATCACGTTAATTATCACGTGAGTCTGAATAAGAATAAAATTAAGTCCAAATATATCACACCTGATTTCAATGACGACACGGTATAAGGTCTTAAGGTGGTGATACGCCAACATGTAAAAGTATTGGCTCTCAAGTACAGCTGCCTGTACAAGCGGAAATACAAAGCCCTGTGACAATGCTATGGTTTCATCACGATGCTTTCCTTTAGGTCAACAGAAATTCTAAGCTACTTCGATCAAAGCAGAGTCCACACTATTGAGTCCATCTATATCCATTACTATTGAGTTATTACCGCAATTAAAGATTTCTCCAAATCGCACTGAAATTTTGCGTACCTTTCCTTGTGACCCGCGAAGAGTTGGCTCCAACGTTTGTTCCATACGGTCTAAAGCTTCTTGCAACTCGCGAACTGTTTCAGCTGCGAATTAAAATATATTTTTCATTGGAAGGTTAATTTGTTTTATTGCAATTACTTTACGCACACCTAGTTATAGTACATCTCTTTTAATATTGATAAGTAATTTATTTATTATTATCCTTATGTCACCTTGCTTAATCACACTTACAATCGTTAGCAAAATCTTCCAGGTTTTCTTTAACTTCAACTGACTCATTAAACGATGGAGATATATTTCCAACGTCACTATTTGTTATTATTTCTATATTAGTAGCAGTGACAGTTTTGAATGAACTCATGACTTCAGTTGTAGGTATTTCTGCAATTTAACGAACCATTTTAAAACTTTAAATATTTAACTGCCTTGATTCATTTTTCATTCATGTACCATGGATATGTGATTCAACAGAAGATGTCATATTTTCGTTTTTCATATCTATAACATCGTATTCTTCATATAGTACATCCTTTTCTCTTTGTAACGGTCCTTCAACGTGTGTTTCAAGAATATCTGTAACATACGATGGGACATCTTTTAAAATCACCTTGCATTTGTATTACATATAAAACAAACAACTTACTTTGTGTACTGAGTTCATTTTTTATATCATTCAAATCTTCTATATTATACGATTTCGGTCTACCAATAAGACTTAGTCTTCTTTTTATGCTTTTACTGTTCTTAGTAGCATTATCTTCTGCTATCATATTTATAACGGCACTAATGTTTTGATGAATATTTTTGTTTGGTACAATTTTGTAAACATCAGCTTTTGCATCTTCTAATAAAATAAATTCTGCAATATCTCGCTTCTGTACAGAAATATAATATGGTGTACTTGTGTCAACCTTTTCCATGGTAATCATAGCTAACTTTGTCAGATATAATTCATCTAAACTTTCTTGGTAATTTAAATCACGTTTTCCTTCCATTTCTAGGATTGCATTTAGAGTGATGTGTTCTTCCAGTGTCATAGAATTGTCTAGATCATGAGTCTCATCTAACTCTGGTTCTGAAATTAATTATTCCATTTTGTGTTAGATCGGTAACAACTTGCAAAAATGTATTTCTAATATCTGCATCTTGATATTCATATTTGTTATCCTTTTCTCTTATATCTGATTTTATCAAGGTGGCCTTGTAGTAAATCAATAAGATTGCCTTGGGATGAACATGTTTTTATGTACAATTCAGTGTTTTTATGACGTCTATAACCATTTTAATTTCTTTTTGTCAATGTCCACCGAAATACTTCCCTTGATGAAAAATACACGAGAAAGGAGTATGGAAAACAATTATTACAATTTATATGTGTCGCAAAACATAAGTCATGTTTCGGTGGAAATTTTATAGTTTTTTTTATAGAAACAATTTCGTAAAATAATTTCGAAAATTACAACAATTGAATATTAGCGGTAAATTTGAATAACCTGATTTTACTAAAAACTTAGCCTAATTTCTAAAATAACTTCTTTTTCTTCCGGTGTATTTTCATCAAAAGGAAGCTTCTTCGAGGGAGTCGGAAAAGATTTAATTTTTAACAACCAGTTATATGACTGTAATATAATAATGATACAATAAACGCAATCAAAATGTGCTGTTGACAAGCATAAGATCGGAAACATAAACCTGAGAATTGATACTAACGGTAGGTGCATAGAGCGGTGAGGACGCGGTCAGGTTCGGACCGAGAGCTGCACGCGGACGCCGGCGGTGAGGGTGACCACATAGCACGTGCCGGCGGTGGACCGCGTGGCGCAAAATTACACACTAACCGCTCCACGCTCCGAAGACGACCTTGTGACGGAGCCTATATTTTTCACACTACATGATTAATTCAATAATTCCACTTGTACTATGGAAAGAAATAAATATATTTATAATCATATTAATATAAGTGTACAAAAATATGACTATGACAATTAGATCTGACGTCAGCGTACTGCTGCCTTTGAAAACGGTGCTGCTTTTCAGCCAGGCTTCAAACTTCCCAGCTAAAATACAAGTACGCATCACTTATTTCGAGTCCAAGTTGTAAACGTAAAGTAAAAATACATATCTATAGCTATACATGTGCAGAATAATTAGGCGACCCAATCAAAAATAAACTAATAAGATAAAAAAGGAAAAACGTTATGTAATTCACATGGAATTGATTATGTGAGAGGACGACATATTTACCTTAATGATTTTTGAAATGAGGCTTCTTTTGAAACGATGTGAATTTGATTTTAAGAACCGAAAATATGTTACGAAAAGGAGATAGCTATAAGTGTGTATAGGTTTTAGACTGTGAGAGAATGAGATAGTATGCGTTTCTATATAGTTTCCCTATACTTCGTCTTCTCTATGCGATAGTTCGTAGCGCAACTCTACGTATACGGGCCCATACACGGACTCTGCATACTAGGGAGACTAGAATCCATGCTGTATACTATATTCTTAATGTACTCGAAATATATACAAAAAGAGAGAGAGAAACTGAAATATGCAAATCTCTTAAAAAATAACTATAATACTGAATTGCGCACTCAACTTTTTTTTAAATTATATTCTTCTATATCATTCCACTGTTGGGCAAAGACCGCTGCCATAAGTACTAAAGACAAGATAATTTCTTACGACATAGTCCGATGACGTAACTTGAATTAACTGAAATGAGTGAGTACATGTGAACTCAAAAACAGTCAACATTGTATATGTAGATATAATCTTAACCCTTAGAGTTTATCAGAGAAAGTTTGAAAATAGCACCGGTGACAGAGAAGTTGAGAAGTAATAGGTTACCATGGTATTGGCATGTTATGAGAAGAGATGAAAACCATGTAACTAGAAAAGTGTTGAGTAAGATTGTGGATGGATATACGAGTAGAGGAAGACCGAGAAAGGTGTGGATAGATTGTGTTAAAAATGATATGTGCGTAAAAGGTGTGAATACTGAGATGACATTTGATAGGAGAGAGTGGAAAAAGAAAACATGTGCCGACCCTACTTAGGTGGGATAAGGGTAATGATGATGATATAATCTTAACCCTGCGTCTATAATACTGATATAATTTATATAAGTAAATTTACTAGTGTAACAACTCTTGAACAATTTAAGGTAAATATTCGAGTTACGGAGTTTTTGAAAAAGTGTTGGTCAGATGTAATGGCCGAAATGATAAGATTTTTTTACATTTATTTTCTAACCATGAAACGACTCCGTCCACAGCCGACCATGTATGTATTCGCCCAGAGTATCTGCCCGAAATCGCCATAGAAACCGCTGTCGTTCGGAGGACTATAACATTTTAAATTATATTTTTTATAATTTCCACTACAAATCGGTCTTAATTAAAAATTTGTTTTAGTCATTTTAATTGTTTAACACTTTTAAAAGAAAGCTAAGAAACTAACTTAAGAGTAAATTTTTAATGGTCATTTTAATTTCATTCATAGCTTAGGTATTTATAGCCTCAAGTAACTATTTATTTTGTAATTTCTAAAAGTTCCGTAAGTTCTAATTATTTTGACATGGGGTGATACTTACAGCTTATAAGAGGTAACATTTCCCTTGTAGTATATATTCTGCATGTACCACATATCAACCATAGATTCAACACGAAGTCCAGGCGCCTCTCCAACCACAGAAGCAACGCATTGTCCGACTGTCGTCGAGTCTGAAAGTGTAAACTCCATTCTAACTCCAAATAATCCAATATGCAATCATCGCTATACAATACAAATTGTTGGGTTTTATGAAACCACGATACAGGCAAACTTTTTTCGAATCATAGGCACATAACTGAATATTTTCGGAAAATTATTCGATTTCGAGCAGTGTTTCCCAACCTTTCTTAGGTCATACCCCACCTAAACATTTCTAATATTTTTATGCCCCCCGCTACATAATTTTTAAACTTTAAAAATTGTTTTGTACCTTTAAGAAATATAAATGATAAGATTGAGGAAGAAATCACTATGAAATTGTTATCAAAATATCGTAAGTAAAATTTCAAAACATAATAAAAAACTTACTTGACTTGACGACTTTAATTACCCAGTTGATATTTTGGTAACGTCAAACGAGATTATACCTAATTTACAGCATTTTTTTTAAGAATTTGCCTATTATGTTTAATTTGTCACCGACATCCAGCATTGCATTTTGTTGGCGCCGATGCGATCGCGGCGCCATTTTGATGCGAGGGTATTCTATTTAGTGGACTGTATGTGCGAGGGAAGCTATATTTTATGCGAAACTATATTGCGATCTATTGTTAAGTATTGGTAGAGGAATTGGGAAGGACAATATTGGCACATTCCTCGTGTCGTTTGCGGCTTGGTGATTGTTTTCGAGGTGTGGCGTGTTCCACCTTTACACGACTGGCTACTAATATCGGATCGGAAGCGCAAGTGCAGCGAAAATATATCGCATCGACAAAGTAGCCTAATCAACGGTACTCTCGCCGCGCGCCCCCTCCGGCCCGCGCGACACCGCTCCGCGCTGCATCGACGATCCGCGGGGCGCGCCAACACACCCTCTCGGGCTATCGAGGCAGACGCGCGTTCGCTTTCATTCGCTTGTTGATAACCTGTTCTCATTGAATTGTATACACAAGTATTATTTACATGTGATTAAAGTTGGTTTGTTGTAAGAGTGTGTATCCTTTATCAACCCTACACACATCATACACCCACAGAGGCATTGCAGGGGATTGTTCTTGTCACCACACTGATGTACACCATTGTCTATAAAAGGCAGTGTTGGCACGCACTCCATGCAACGATGCGATTATCACTACTAAAACACTCGAACAAGCGAGAAATGCAACCGAGCGATGCGCATTCTGTCCAGCGGTGCACTAACGACTATTGTATTGCCAATGGAAGGATAGCGGAGTGAAAAGGTGCCAGCTAATAACAATGCCGCGGCAAATTTAAATTCTATAAAGCGGCGCAACCATATTTCATTATTTAATGGGTTATCCCAAAGCGAAAGTGTTGAAGTCATGTCGAGTCCATTTTTATATTGCCCCCCTTAACTATCAAATTGCCCCCCTGTGGGGCGTGGGTCCCACGTTGGGAAACACTGATTTAGGGTATCAAATTCGAATTTTTAATCTTAAATTGAAATATAGAAATGAAAATGGAACCAATAAATAATATACGGAATACATTATAAATACAATCATGCAGGTGACAAACGCATGTTAAAAATTGGGCATAATATTTATTTTAATCATTGAATCCTTTTAAGAAGCCATGGCTCGTCTGCCGAGCACCTTTCATTGTACGTATTGTATTGTAGACGATCAATTTTGAGGCAATATTAAAAATGTTTATTTTAATAAATAAATAATATGTCCTGATGAATAAACAAAAATATATCCTGATGTAACAGGTAGTGTTCATTAAATTAAAACAGCTTTACAAACATAAATCGCGACAAACGTCGTGTTCCTCAGGAATTCTCGGGATCCGGCATTGGTCTGCCCACAGCTGAGCTTCGCGTGCAAGCTCTTCAACCCAACGCTGTGGAACAAAACGCAATCATTCCTACGTTCGTATTAAAATAAATAAAATAAACATCAAATTGATAATTAATTAATAAACAGTAGTGCTTTTTCGAAGATTATATAGTATCAGTGATTGTGGTTATTTACAAGGTTGATTATTAGGATACTATCCGGTTCCTGCTTTGTCATTCTCGAGAAAATGGTCTTGTTGTTTCATGGAAATTACATATTTTATTTCATAGTTGTTTATTTTAAAGATTAGTTTGGACTTCAACAAAAATTTGAATATGTATAGAATAATAAAGATTCCAGAGCTGGTATCGTTAAAAATATATACTTATAAACTTTCAAATATATAGCGTCTATTATCATACATATTTTGTAACGCACGGTTATAAGGTCTTCTCACACCTGTATGTATTGCAACTTTAGGTGAAACTTCGAGGAAATACATAGTAATAAAATCTGTTTTCGCTCAATCATTTTAGATGGGAATGACGGAGGCGTTATTTCGAATAGCGCCCTCTGTACGGACGCTACGCTAGCAGCGTTAAGAGCGGATACAGCGCAGTAGTATATTTTTAGTTATTTTTTATGGAGAATAGAGGTAAGGAGAACTATCTCACATGGGAGACATATCGGAGAAATGTCCAGCTCTAAGCACCAAGTAATTGTTCAAATAGTTTGTAGGTTGTAGAGCCACGTAAAAGCAATTACTGGTTTCAGCATGAATGGGTCGACTCGCGAGGGACAGTACCATCCTGTCACAGACAACCGACGTGAAGTAACAGTGCTTGCATTGTTGCGTTTCGAGCGTCAATTCGAGCGCCGGAGGCCCACCTCCCCTCTCCACCTTTTTCCTCTCCTCTCCCGAACCCCATTCTCCAGTACCCCTCAAACACAAACTGGCAACGCACTTGTGACTTTCCTAGTATTGCTAGTGTCTATGGACGACGGTGATCACTTAACATCAAGTGACCCGCCTGTTCATTTGCCTTCTATGATATATAACAAAAAAAACCTAGAAAATGGCACTAGCATAGGCAAAAAATATCGTTAAACCGCAATAATTCTGTAAATATAAATTAAAGTAGCTGCTGTCGGAAAACGTGAAGAGTTATATAATTTTTGCGAACTTTGAATAATACGTTTAGTGATTCCTGAGTGTCTACTGTTATGATACTTTTTAAATAAATGAACAATAATGAACCCCTTTCCTACTGTAACGCCACACTAATTCAGCCCATATTGACGGACATATTTGTGTATCATTTGTGTACTGGAGAAAGTGTTTTAACAAAGTCTCTTGCTCTATAATATGTGAATATTACAACGTGTAATACAATTTAAAATTATAGAATAATACCAATTTAAGCATATTCCCAGCTGGAGGGAACCTGCGAAGTCGCCCGCTAGCCGCTTCACTTCGTCTACGGTTCAATCTTGCCATAACCCGTGCTTTCTCTTCCTTTGTTAATGGCGATTCAATATACCCCATACATTTTGGACCGGGACCATCCTTGGGAAATTTGGAGAATCGTATTAAGTATAAATGTGAGAATAGTAATATTATTAAAATGTTGTATATCTAATATGCCAGATCTTACATGCACGCTTTTTCTACAATAGTAGAAAAAGGAACAAGAGAATGGGGGTGAAAAAGCAAGAGTATAGCGAGCGGATAGGTCAATTATACTTGTATGTAATCCAACATAGTTTGTGTAGAGAACTGATTTCGAAATATCGCAGGAATCAAACAGTGTATATACATATTGATTTGAATCATGGTAGAATTAAAGACTGGGGCATAACGGTACATAGATCCTTATTTCTCGGACCCTCAGATTACTGACTGTATTTTACTTTCATAACAGAATCAATCGACCCAGAGACAATCTACAAATGACCTGGAATCCCATGCCTGTTCTAAGTTTCGAAAAATAATGCAGCTAAATTTCTAGAAAATGCATTCACTTTACATATAATCATGCCTGTAACAATAATATAATATCACGACATTCATGATGTTACGAAAATTGCTTTCGCTCGGTAGTTATATTGTGTATACTGTTTAAAGGAGAGAACTATCAGAAATATGGTGTTTCGTAAACGAAAGTTTATATTTGTTTAACTTATTGTGTGAATGCCGAAATCCTAGTGACGCAGGATATACGTAAACGGGTAGCCCGGCTTTTGGGGATTCAAAAACGTATGCTCGTGAGAGTTTTACAAAAATAAATGGACAAACTATTCGCCACGTAATATGGGATTTTACCATCAGCTAATAATTTTAATGAGACATAGAAATTATTTAATACCAAAAACATGATGAATGTACTTACTCGGAATTGGCAGAATGTGTGAGCGTTAGTATTGGCACACATCCTCGCCCCGCAGTAATTCACAGAGCTAGCAATTACCGACACAATTAAATTACTCAGAAACAACACAAGAGTCCACATACTTTTACAGTTCACAACTAATTTCGACTATCTTTTTATATTTTTCATACTGTGTGAATACATTTTGACGTATAACTACATGTCTCTGATAATGTGAGGTTTGTTAGTTTAAATAAACTTCTTTTACTTCTACTACGAAAAAGGAACTTGCTGAGTTCTTCCTTTTTCTAAAATAGGTGCTTCGTACTTTAAAATCGTATCTCAATATAAGATTAGTTTTAATTTCCGGACTAAATAAAAGTCCTGTGACACGAGGAAATTTACAAACAATTAAGGAAAATAAAGTACACCCAGTCGTTTCACACAAATATTTGTTCTGTATGCGAATTTGAATACTCGCGGCGCTACTCACTTATACCTTGTGCCATTCATATAGTTTAGCTATCTTCTATCAAGATAAGGGAAATCGTTTTACCATAGTGTTGCCAAAAATTATTATATAAAGTTATTGACTATAACCATAGACTTTTAAATTAATATAGCTACTTAGTATATTACTAGTAATACTAACTACTAACTTAGTCCAACTGTATAAATATATCATGCTACCTGAATATGATGGTGTCTTTACTGTATAATTTAAACATACTTCGTATATCCTGAGAGGGGTAATAAGTTTTACTGACGGAATCCAATGTGGATTATATACGTAACCAAGATTAGTAAGGGATGACAAACCCAGAAATAATAAACTAGTTTTAATTAATAAATACTTTCCATAGAGTCGTGAGCTTTACGTGTTTTTGGAACAAGATTCCTTAAGGCGGTTGTCGGTAGAAGTTAGTTGTTAGAAATCGTCACCAAAGCGTTATGCCTTTATGACTTTCTCTATCAGTTTCTATTCTAAATAAGTGTGATAGGAGATTTTACTTAGGGTTTTTTATAAATACTCTTTTTTATTTGTAAATAAATATATACAGAATACACAGAGAAACGCTTTTTCCTTAGGTGACGATAATATATATTCATACTAAACGTACAAAACTTTGTTTCTGACAGGGATCCTTACATATTTTCTAGATATCAAAATACTGGTCGGCCATATTTGTTTACTTTTCTTTTTATTTTCGATCTGACTACGCTATTCACCTAGCAAAGTCTTAACAGCTTCACCGGACTACGTTACATTTTACTTTTGTGTTTAGTCCATGATTAAGTCGCAACGAAAGAGTTCAAACTAACACAAACACGTGAGTTTTATATTTTATAACTTATACAAAAATTCGATCATTAATTCAATATCATAATTGAAGGATATTAAATAAAAACGAGCAAATAATAATAATGTTTTATTAATAACCATCACAATACAAAATAAACAATAAATAATCAAAAATACTAAACAATAATTAGTCTCTTATATAAAAAAACAGCCGATAAATGATGTCCATAAATTGAACTGTGATTATCTATTACTTACATTCGTTTTATTTGAAATTAGTATTATTTATATTAACCTTTGTTATTAACTTAAGTTTATCACAAAATATTGAAGCCAATGGATCCCTTCACCACATAACAAAATCACTATTAAACTCCATAATGATCATTTCAAACCATCAACACTTCTATGTATACTACATTGATTGATGCAACTAATTGATAAAAAATTTATTAACCAAATCGCGTCCATTGATGATAGTTCAATAAAATACATTGATATTTCATAATATTTTGAAATTTGAACAAAATGATACTAAAGCGTCAAACGCTTTCATTTTCTTCAATAAACTGAATCTCAAGTGTAAAATTAATTGTTTCAATTAATCACCTCAATTCGTAAGAAAACGTTTCAATATGAGTAAAAAAAAGACAAAATTAAGTAAAAATAAGTATAGAAGTAATAACTGTGTACAATGTTGAATTATAATATTTTAGCTTAGAACAATTGTGACAACCCTGTAACGAAACAACGAAAAAAGAAATAACATCACAAGAGGAGTTTTGGCGGGATTTTAGTCTGTGATGTAGTGGATTTTACATGTTATTCTTAATCTTGTGTTATTGGACTTTATATTTTGTAGATTTTGGTTTTACGTAATCTAGTTAGTTTATTGTGCATTAGTGAAGTGAATGGAAAATAATACCACGGAATATGAAATTCTGAGATGCCACATAAACTCCCTGGAAGGTTCTAACAAGGGATCCACCATTTTGTTAGAATATTAACTTACAGTAATAATCTGAAGGATTAAAATAAAAAAAAAAAACGTCACAAGAAAAAACAATTTCATTTCAAAAATAAAAAGTTGATTTTAATTTTTAAAAATAAAAGACAAACAAGTACCATAGTTATTGATTTTTAATTTTAGATAAGGACCATTTAATCATTGTCACGTATAAAGAAAGCAATAAATAATGGAATAAATAACAACTTAAGGCTTCAGACAATAATAGATTAAAGCTTACGATTAACAGAGGATTCGATCATCGACAAAGTAGACTCTTAGTTGTTGTAAATCAATAATTATATCAAATAATCCAATTGTCAAAAACTAATGTCACTACCAAAAAAAAGACGAGAAAAAGAGATACAGCTATTATTTTTTTATTGTTTCTTCCACATTTTACTGGCACTCTCGGAAGCTTTCCGTATTTATTAGACGACTATCTAGTAAATTCTGTGTCAACGAACACCCTCTCCCAAATCCCTCCCCCCTAACACAAAATCATTTGGAATGGCAAGATTAATAAATTAATCTATAATGATTTACTAATTTATATGATTAAATTATTATCAAATACTTTGAATTATACAGTACGATAAAAATAAAGTAATTGTAATATATAATCAAAATAAAACCGTTTATTGCAAAACGCGAGCTATAAAAATACATAAATAATAGCTTCAAAATAATTGTAATACTCATATACATATTGCAGTATTATTTGAACATAAATAAATGTTTTAAAATTGATTTTCTTATATTCGATCACACCGTATAATGTAGAAGGAATTTAAAATTGTCAAGAAGTTTAAAGCAGCCAAGAAGTTTAAACAAACCAGAAGTTTAAAACGAAGAAGAAGTTTAAAACGATCAAAAAGTTTAAAACCGATCAACATATGATTTCTGATCGCACTGCAAGGTTTTTTGGGAAGATCGTAATTAATATTTATTCATCGCTCGGTTTCGGTAAATAATACATAGAATCGATGAAATATTTAGTGATGTCCGAAACAAGACTTCGGTCGGATATTTCTTGTGCTACTCCGTATATCGCCATCTGGAATAGGCAAGATTATTCATATACAGTATTTTTTTTATTTATTTAGACAAAATGTAATAATACATATATAATAACATAATGTATATATGTGTGTATGTATAATGTATGCAAGGAATTTCCACATAAATAAATGTAAAAACGTAAATGTTCACTTATTAAAGTGAGTTTATTGATTATTATTGTCGAGTCGGTTTTAAAAACGATGTACAGAATTAGCTAACACTACTTCGTCAGGTAATCGGTTCTAGGCACACAGACTGTTTTATTTCTATTAATTTTGACGTAGTACGTGGGAAGTTGTTATTTTTATTTATATCATTGATTGTAAATACCATATTCTTTAAACTATAAAAAGCGATATTATAAGAGTACGTACCTTGCCTTCTACCGGCGCGGAGGCGGAGCGGAGACACGCTATCGCCGTCTCCCTCACGTCCGATACGAACCTCTCTTTCACTCCGGCCCTAGTGTGCGCGTGCGTCACGCATATGTGCACTCTGACACAAATACACATTTACTATCACCTGGTTTGTTCACATATTCACTAATATTATACAAGATTATTTGTTATTAGATATATTCCCGTTAGGAGGTGATAAAAGCATTGATATACAAAAACCCAAGATAGACATTTAATGATACAAAAAAAGATACAAATTTTGAATTATGCAGTCATTTCAAATAATCTTGCATCGCTTGTGTCCTTGTAAAACGACTACGAATAATTCATTTTTGAGTTATCTCGTTTTTTAACTTTTTTGAAACTAAATCGAAAATGCAACATCAAAAATGTATAATAAAAAATAATTAATACAAATCTCATTTTTTCTTCTGATTTATAAATACGATTAAACACAGGTATTTCAATATTAAAACGACATTTATTGGTCCAAATTTAAAAATGCGAAAAATGATATTATTTAAATTATTTTTTTGAACAGTTTTTCTACTAAAATACATTAAAAACAAAACGTTATGAAATTTCGCTTATAGATTATTTTAAAAACAACCATTTTCTTAGATCAACAGTGCATAAAAACTAGGATATTATTTAAAAGGAACTTAAAAAAAATATCACAAAGAGAGCAGACAGGATTTCGTATTCGAAATAAAGCTTAAATTTAGTTTTTGAAATTTAAATTTAATCTGAAAACAAGTGTAAATATTTTTCATAAATATCTGATATTTAGCTATTACTTATATCAGTATTTATCTTCAATAGTTCAAGTTCGTTAAGTATTTAAGTTAGTAGTATTAATGATTATAGAATGTTAGGATTGAAATCATGTCGTGACATATAAACTCACCCCGAGGGAAACTGGAGCGCGTTCAAACTCCAACCCTTCTTATGTAATAGATCGGCCATTTTGAATATATCGAAATTATTCGAGCCAAAAGCTATGACAGTTGTCGCTGGTTTCCCGAATATAAAAATACCCTCGATTCGACGCAACCTGAAGTAGTTTTATTTACGTTATTATACGAGTTGACTATACTACTCGTTTTTTTTTTAATGGCAACCAAGCTTCTATTAAACCATTACTGCATTTGTCGAATATTACAAAATTTCTTGCGAACATCTTAATGAACTAACAAAATGGTGGCCGTCTTGTTAGAACTTTCCAGGGAGTTTTTGTGGCAAGTGAGAATCCACACTCCGTGATACTTTTTACTATCCACTTCACTTGTGCACATTAAACAAACTGTGTTTGTAAAACATCACCAATATTACAAAAGCTATAGCTAAGACGAGATTTTAAATAAAATATAAACACCGCTACATGACATTGCGAAATTCCGTCAAAAACTACATATGTTATTTGACTCTATATCTTGTAATAGTGGTGGTGTTTTACATAACATAGTTAGGTTATTGTGCACAAGTGAAGTGGATGGGAAATAATACCACGGTGCAAGTATTCTGACTTGCCGCAAAAACTCCCTGGAAAGTTCTAACAAGACGGCCGCCATTTTGTTAGTTTATTGAAATGGTCGTAAGAAACTTGTAATATCATTACCTAGTCGATAATGACAGTAATAATACTCCATTAGTATTTTCATTATTATTATTTATTTTGAGGCTTTTATAGTTGATCAGACCTATAGTAACCTTAACTTAATTTACTATATTTTACTACTATAATTTTAAATATAAAAAGATATATATTATGAAACAATGAATAGAGTGGTATCATCTTTGGATACCGCATCGATGGACATAGGTTCAAATCTATTCAATAACCATGAATTTTCGTTGAAGAAAACGTGGTGGTTTTCATGATGAAAAACAATGAATGCGTGTAACCGTCACACTCGACTGAAGTAAAACTCTTTTTTGGGTATTTTTCTATATTTTATTTACTTTATAACAAAGAGTTGCTAATAATATTTCTCGGGTTATTTACGTTCCAAATTAGCTGATAGATGGCAGTACAGATAATGAAGTTCTCATTTGTTACTTACTTACATCGAAACGAGATGGCAGCACGGTCGCGCGCCCATACATACATAATTAACTCTATTATATAATTTTTATTATTATTCATTTCTTTTTTCAAAAATATTTTTTTTTTTATTGATAAAATCAAAAATATTTAAAAACCAGGTGGTACAAAACGTGACGCCATATTGACGTAACGGACTTCCGTTGCATTGTCGTTCAGTTACCTCCTAGTCGCGTCTAAAGAAGTTTTACTTCAAAAACAGTATGTTGGTAGACCTATTGCCAATCTCACCTGACCAGATACAACCCTCAAGTTGAAGATCTGTCGCCAAGCAACTACATGTATGTCCTGGCAATCAGACTTTTTAGTTCCTCTCTAGGTTTTACGTGCTTACTATCTTAAGCTACATCATTCATTTAAAGTTAAATTTGATTTTGATCAATTCTATAAATAAAAACTATAACTCACTCCTCCTCAATATATCTTGCCGTTTTTATAATCTCGTCTGTCATTTGCACGTATCTTTCCTTACCGATGTACATCATAGTGGCCCAACACGCTGCTATCAAACCTCCAGCTCTACTGCCTACAACCAAAAGTATACAAGTATATATACAGACTGACTGTTTATACAGTAGCAATATTTATAGAAGGTACTTTGCACTCGATCCTTATTCTAAATCAATTAAAAAATAGGTGCTCGATATTTGACCAAATTATCTACAAAAATACTAAACTTATACAAAATCCTCTACGCGTTTATGCTAAGCACAGTGTCATTGACCGTAGTATGGTTTCATTTTCCCTTGAATGTTGGAACCTCAGGAACAAAACGAAAGGATTATTCAGTTTTATTATTTTATTATCGAAAGTTATTAACTCCGGGTTGCCCATTGTGGCATTCGTGCGTTGTGTAATCAATTGTGAGGATATAATTAATTACCATTAACAGTGGGCGAACCGTAGACACCTCCGGGCCACTCTGTCGTCACAGTGTACTGGTAGTGCCTGTACTCTGGCTTCCTGTACAAGATCACTGAAGTACCCTTCGGCGCGTACCCATACTGCAACACCACGACACATCTCAATTTGTAATATTTATATGATTATTGTCTGCTGCTTATACCACACTAGCTTCTGCCCGCGACTTTGGGCTAAGGATTAAAATAAAAACGATTTTTAAACATTCTTTTTCGTTGGTGGTCCGCTTCTATTGGTCTTAGTGTGATGATATATAGCCTATAGCTTTCCTCGATGAATAAGTTATCTCACACTGAAAGAATTTTTCAAATCGGACCAGTAGTTCCTGAGATTAGCGCGTTCAACCAAAGAAACAATTCAGCTTTATAATATTAGTATAGATCCAATATTCATTCCCATCAGATACAGTAATAAAAAAGACAACAATCATTTATATATATATTTTATTCATTAGCTTCTATCCGTGACTTCGATCGCGTGGAATAGTCACTTTAGTCTAACGCTAACACCCAGCGGAACCTCTCAGAAGAAAAGAAAACGATTTTGAAACATGCTCCGCATGATTGATGCTCCGCTCCTATTGGACCCAGCGTGATGATATATAACCTATAGCCTTCTTCGATAAATATGCTATCTAACACTGACAGAATTTAAAAAAATCGGATCAATAGCTCCTGAGATTAGCGCGTCAACCTACTAAACAAACAAAACCTCCAGCTTTATAATATTAGTATAGATTACTACTCTTATCTCATACTTAACTCCAGTCGTCATTCAAATTACAATAACTATTGATACAGCGAACCAATTTTAAAGAAACAAAACATTATAATTCTCTCTTGTAGATTTATCGTGTGTTTACCATTTAAAAAAATCTTCTCCTTTAAATTTAACATTATGTGAGTTTAAAAAAATTCCATCTATGTCCTTATTTATAGAAACCATATTAAAAGAATACTATGTTCACATTAATTTTATTAATTAATATTTAAGTGTAATTTAAGTGTCCTTCAATAATTATCAGAATGTCTCACATCTGTCAGGTGTATCTACAGTAAATCATTTTATTTGTATTAGTTTATTTGATTTACTCGATCATTTAAAAATTTAACAATGAAATATAATTTTTGTCGATATTTAAGGAGTTTGTGATTTAACACGTATAGTGCGAAGCCACTTTTACCTGGCATATCGTTTA
>JACEII010000044.1:1868460-1903060 GCA_014332785.1 Antheraea mylitta
TGGCCTAAAGATCAAATTTAACAATTACCACCGGTGGTACACGTGGCACAGAATGTGTTAAGTAATAATATTGGAATATTTCAAAGTTTGCAATCAGGGTAACTTAGGATATTGTATCTTTTATTTTATTTTTGACAACCAATTTTCTAGTAAATTATCACTGACATTGTCGAGTAGTTAATAATGATAAAGTTTCTTGTGATCGATTTAAATGTTCTAGGAACATGGTGGTCAGATTGTATAAAATATTGTATCAAATAATACAAAATTATAAAAACTATGAATACAGTGTCAATCACTTCCACATTCATCTATCACATGACATTCTAAGATCCCGCCAAAATCTCCCATCCATGATATAGTTCTGGAAACAACGAAAAGTGGTAGGGGCACGCTGAAGCTATAACTGATTTCAGCATGAATGTGTCGGCTTGCCCCCGGTAGTACCTCTCGACCAACAGAAACACCGACGTGAAGTAATAGAGTTTTCCCCAATTCTCCCAAACACAGGCCGCCAACGCACTTGCGACTCCCTTGGTGTTGCTAGTGTCTATGAACGGCGGTGATCAGGTGACTGCCTCTTTGTTTGCTTCCTATAAAAAGAAAAAAAAAAGAAGGAAAGTTTCTCACCTTATGCGTGTCGGCGGAGATGCTGGCGACCCCGGGGAGGGAGAAGTCGAAGGGTGGCAGCGCGTGTCCCGCGGCCGGCATGAAGGCGGCGGCGAGTCCCCCGAGACACGCGTCCACGTGCAGCGGCACGCAGTACTCCACCGCGAGCGCCGACAGCGACGCTATGTCGTCCATCGTACCGTACGGGAAGTTCGGTGCTGAACCCACGATCTGTCCAGATACCTTTATACTAGCCGTTCCCGCGACTTCGTCCACGTGGAATAGTTACTTTGGGGTAACGCTAACACACAGCGAAAGCTCTCAAAAGGAAAAATTTTAAAACATTCTTCATTCGTACTCCTTATTGGTCAAATTAATCCTTTAAATATTAAACCTAACTTTTAATAATTAACCTTTAAATATTAAAATTTCGACTTGAGATTTTCAGGATCTTTATCATTTTTCTTGTAGAAAAAAGTAAAATAATGAGAAAAATAATTTAAAAAAAATCGATTTTTGACGATTTTGGAAATTTTAAAAAATTTGGAGTGACCTCTTAAAATTTTTTTTTTGAGCTGTCTTTTGGAGAAGGCTCTTAAAACATCAAAAACTAACATATTTTCACCCAAGACTAAAAAAAAAATAGTCGGTTTTTTTGGGCCACCCTAATATACATATATATTGAAAGTGCTTTCGTTTTTTTTTAATATTAAGTAGAAATAAGAAAATAAGAAATCGCCAAAAAATGATTCCACATCGTGTAAATACTTTTGGCACCACATTAGTACATTGCATTCATACGTAGATGATGCGGTAATCCTTCGTTTTTACTTCGAATTAATACTTCGAAAATTAGTTCTTGTGAATATTTTGATTCTTCACTTTTGTGTCTCTTCCGATTAAGAAACTAATTAATAAATTAACTATTTGTGACATAACACATATTTGGTTAAAGTTTCTACCAACTTTTTTTACAACTTTACCAAACATATAGTAAGTAGTAGATGTGCCATTTACAGTTTCCCGATTTTGCGGTCTATTTTTTACCAAATACCTTTTATTTATTAAATGCCTATTTTTTACCCAGCATCATTTTTTTACTAGATGTATTTTTACCAAATGTCTATTTTTTTACTAATGTCTTTATTTTTTTACCAAATTTCTATTTTTTACCAAATTTCTATTTTTTACCAAAGTTTTATTTTTTACCAAATTTCGATTTTTTTACCAAATTTCTATTTTTAACCAAATTACTATTTTTTACGAAGTATATATCTTCCATAAATTTTCTATATTTTACCAAAAAAAACTCACCAGACAAGTTCTCCTGCCTATCGCCCTTTTCATTTTCTCGACATCAACAGTCATTGTGTCCGGTTCCACGGGCACCGTAAGGACCGACAGCCCCAGGTACTGAGCCGCCTTGTCGAAAGCGGAGTGCGCCGTCGACGGCAACACCATCTGAGGGTTTGTGATTCCCTTGCTGTATGCGAGGTCACGGAATGCCTTGCAAGCCATCATGATGGACTCCGTGCCACCAGTTGTTACCTGTTAAGTTGTTATTATACAAAATCATATAAAGAAAACCGACAAGAAGTCTAAGAAGTAGAAGTGCAGGAATCTAAAAGATCAGCCAGTTCTTGAATTGCCTGTAAGGATCTATTTTTTTTTGTTATCAAAGTGACAACCGCTGAAGACTGGAAGGCTGTTCAACAGATTCATCGGGCTTTAAGAACCCGCACGCACCCTTCCACCAATCACATCGCTGTAATCGGGCGATTAACTTTGCTCCTGCATACCTGCCGCTGCCTTCTGCGGCATCCTCTCGAGTCTAGGTTCGATCTTTCGGGATGGATTAATATATATGGGTATATATGGATAGTGACATCGTTCTTTTTTAGGACCAAATCAAACTTATAATTACTCGTACAAATAACAAAATAACAGTATAGGTATATAGCCAGTTGACATTCAAGATCTGTTAATAATTTAATATTAGTTATCCTAATATTAGTTAAACCAAAAAAACTATTGTATATTTCCGCCTTCTTATACACAGCTATATTTATGGAAGCATAGAGTCCATGCCTGAATGTTGATATGTTGAGAAATAAAAAAAATGTCCCAGAGAAACCTTTTATAGTTGTGCATGAGTGTACATCAAAAAACAGAACCTTAGTTTAAACAAATAGAAACAAAAAATTGTTATTTGGAGAACTCACGGTGCCACAACAATCCTCATCTCCATGGAAAAGGTTCACAGCCATCCTGACAATCTCGGCTTCCATTTTATTAATACCGGGGAACACGTCCGCGTGCAGCGGGTTTGAGTACGCAGTTTGTGCGTACGCGTCGCACGCGACCATACTAATCTCCTCAGAGAGATGGTAGACGGCGCCGGACACAGAACCGCTTCGCCAATCGTAATTACCTGGGACATAGCACTATCACATCATAATTGTTCTGTGCAAGGTTCTACCAAACCCACTTCTGTTGTTAAAGATCCTAGCCTTTTAAAGCTATTGGGTGGATCAATATGTAAACGATGGTGACGTCTGGAAATGTGTCGTTGCATTTCAGAATGAGCCAAACCCAATGTTAAACGTTCATATAAGACGTTTTATTTTTAGCAAAGTGTAAACTTTACCCTTCATAAGGTTATAAATTTTTTATGGTCTTCATATTTTACATGTGCAAAATTTGAAGACCTTGAAAAATAACGTAAAATATAAGGAAACTGCTAAAACTAGATTTAGATCATTTTGATGACCAAGTTGTTTGTCCAAACCGGAGGTAGCTTTAACTTTCGTAAGTGCCTTCTCAGGGCCTAAATTGAATAAAGTATTTTTGACTCAATGATTTTATACACTCTATAAGTTTATTCACAATCTCATTTTATTTATTTATTTAATCGTAGGGCTAAAGAGAGTAATCTATCTTTTGTTATACTTGAATATGTAATTCTTTCCGCCATTTTAGGGCGTCGTAGGTACGAATGATTAGATCATTTGGGTTACCATTGTATTTTCTAAGTGGGTATTCCTGTATAATATGTGCTATTTATTGAATTTCCGCCCCTGGCATAATTTACTGTTAAATGACAATGTGACCTAAGATACTGAACACGCTAAGTCTGGAGGGACGACATATTCTCAACTTGAGGGTGGCAGCTAGTCAGGCAGAATTAGAAAAAACCATACCATTATGCTATAGTTTCATCAAATTGTTTCTCTTCACCGAAAGAAAACTCAGTCGCAAAGATTCTAACACACGTCAATAGAAACTGTCTCAACAGGTTATCAAGTAAGCCGTCTTGAGTTTAAAAACTTGGTAAAGGAGGCTACTCAATTCATTCCCCAGGAGTGTCAATCTATAACGATTGACCTTAGCATTGCGAACCTTATTAAGTTGGTCGTACACTTGTACAGTCATAGGTCACAGTAACTATTTACACTGGATAGGCTACATGCCTGTTTGGTACTTCATAGAATAATACTCAAACACTTTTAGTATGAAATAGTAGCGTTTAGTCGCGGCTTCGCTCGTTTCAATGTAAATTTGATATATTAGGATATTATGATTCAAAAGCAATATACCCACAGAAAAACATGATTTAATCAGTGTAACTTCTTTAAAATTAGTAATTACATGAAATATATAGTCTTATATGTTCTTCCTAGTGAAATAGTTACTTGTTGTAAATCAGGAATATGTAACATTTATACTAAAATTAATAAAGACAACGCATACCTAAGTTGACATGATCTCTCACTTCACTTGCAATTTGTTCAGGGTCTAATCCTTTCTCTGGCAACTCCCGTCTTATTGTGACCCCGGCCAGCCGCTTGTTGACATCTTTTTTAAAGTCATTGTTTATTTGTGTCATTTTCTCTTCTATTTTCCGTCTTACTATTGGTACTTGACGAAGCCATCTGAAGAATTCTTTGCGAAGTCGTGTTGTAACATCTTGTAAAAAAAAAAGACCATCATTGGATCAACTTGTATGAGACCCGCTACAGGGCCATGGTCTTCTTCTTGAAGGAAGTTATGTGTATAAGAATCACACCAGCCCATAAGATATTGGCGATTTCAAACACACAGATATCTATTTTCTCACATTTAATGGTACTACCATAGCATTTCTCTAGTTCAGGTTTCCCTGCTTTTTTTCTTCAGCATTAGCGGATAGTGTTACCAATTTGAATTGGTAAATATTTATTATATTAATATGTGATATTAAATATCACCCACAAATAGGTAAAAGAGACCATTTGGTTATTACTGCTACAATGCAAGTAATCAGTATCAACACTAAAACTAATGCGGTCTTATTACAAAAAAGTTAAATACTTGGTTTAGGAAAGGTTTCGTACGAAATGCGCCGCGCTCGCCAGGAGTAAGATCTCTCGCAAATGTTACCTAACCTAACAAAAGCGAAAACAAAAGAGCAAGACGGCGAACATTCACCGGGAGATCTTTTTAAAGCAAGCGTTCAAAACGTGTTTAACTTTTTTTTTGTAATAACACCGATCAAGTTCTAAGTGCCACTAAACACGAGTTTTTTAAAGCAGACTACGAAAAACTATCTCTATATCTAGCTAACAATTTGAATACGGCAAAAGAATCTGTAGAAGATATGTGGATCTCTTTTAAAAACCAGTTGCTCTACACAATAGAGAATTTTATACCAAAAAAGAAAACATATAATAAACGTTGCACCAATAAACCTTGGATTAACAAAGAAATAATCAAATTAACTAAACGAAAAAAAGAACTGTGGAATAACTATAGAATTGATCCAAAGGAACACTCGTACAAAGAATATAGAAAGCTCAGCAACAATATTGTTCAACTATGCAGAAGCAGAAGAACCGCTTTTGAATTAACTATCATAGACTCAGGTCCCAAGGCTTTTTACAGTTATATTAGAAAACAACTGAACTCAAAAATCTGCCTCCCAAATGTAATAAAAAATGTTTCAGATGAACTTGTTATGGAGCCTGAGCAAATTGCTGAAGCTTTCGCTGAGCAGTTTAAATTGAACTTCGTTGATGAGCCTGATGGACTGATGCCAAACATCAAGCTTCCCAGAATTATAAACACTATACAAGACTTAAATATTACTGGTGACTTAGTAAGGAAGACGCTATCCACTTTTAACGAGACTACAGCATCCGGGCCCGACGACATACCCTCAGTGGTATTAAAAAAATGCTCAGGAGCTCTAAGCAACGAAATAGCGGATATCATGAATAAATCTCTGAAGGATGGAGTCTTGCCAGCTGACTGGAAAATGGCAAATGTGGTGCCAATTTATAAAAAAGGAAATAAATTACTGACTGTCAACTACAGGCCCATAAGTTTGACCAGTGTTTTATGTAAAACCATGGAGAAGATGATAGCCAATCACATAAGAGAATTTCTAAAACAAGAAAAGATTAGCCTGTAGGAACAGCATGGATTCATCCCAAAACGATCTGTTACAACGAATTTATTAAGTTGCCTAAATGAGTGGACACTGAACCATAGCAATGGACAGCCGATCGATATAATTTACTTAGACTATGAGAAAGCATTTGACCGTGTGCCGCTGTAACGCCTCATACACAGATTGGAATACCTTGGCTTACGTGGAAACATTTTAGCTTGGATATGCGACTTCCTTTTTGGTAGAACATTTCGTGTGCGTATAGGCGAAGTCATGTCCGACCCCAGTAGTGTACTCAGCGGCGTTCCTCAAGGATCCGTACGCGGTCCATTGCTCTTTATCTTGTACCTTACTGACGTGAAAAATACTCTGCAACTACCATTGTCGCTTTTCGCTGATGGCACCAAATTGTTTGCTAACCCTCGAATTAACATGCAAGCCATTCAAAATGACCTAGATTCGATATTTAAGTGGACTCAAGACTGGCTTCTTACTTTAAATGTAAATAAATGCACGTGCTGCACATCGGTAGTACGAATCCTCATCAAAGAATCCTCATCAAATAAATTTTCTTGGTGGTGAACAATTAACCTCAGTTGAAAAACATAGGGACCTGGGAATTACAGTATCCAATGATCTTAAATGGGAAACTCACGTGCATGGGGTTGTAAAGAAAACAAATTCGACCCTTTATATCACTTGCAAGGCGTTTAAGTGTCTCACAGCTAAGACTTTTATACAGTTGTACAAAATCTATATAAGACCTCTCCTTGAACATGCTTATATTATCTAGGATCCCTACTTCAAAAAAGATACTAAGCTCATTGAAAATGTACAGAGAAGGGCCACCAAGATGGTGTATGCAATACGTAACTTACCCTATGAACAGCACCTCAAAAACCTTGGCCTAACCACACTAGAACAGCGTAGACAAAGAGGCAGGTTAATCGAAACTTACAAAATCCTCACTGATTATTATGATGTGCCCAGCCTTAAAGATATTTACAATCTGAATGACAATAAACACCTACAAGGTCATCCATTAAAACTATGTGAAACCTTAGCGAAAAGAAATCCAATGAAGCACTTCTTGTCTAACAGATTTGTTGCAGCATGGAATAAACTACCTGAGAAAGTTGTGATGGCTCCAACCATAAGTTCTTTTAAGAATAATTTAGGCAAGGAAGATAAATCCAAATTATTTGATACACACACAAACGGCTAATTAGCTGCTAGTGTGTTATACCAATAATAATAATAATAAATAAATAGTAATAATAAATATTAAAAAAAAAAAAAAGTATTAAGAAAATGTATACTTATACCCTTGGTTTCACAAATATTCATTATTTTTCTATAAATACTATTGGTATTGGAGTTTATCATGTTAAGATGCATATACCAACTTATAGAATAAGTTTTGTAAACTGTTACTTACTCTCCCTAGCATTATAAAGACTATGTGCCCAAACTATGGCCAGTACTGAAGAAGCAGTCATGGTAACAATCTGCCATGGTTCCTTGCCTTCGAACAGTCTGTTTATGGCCTTGAGAGGCTGCGGTCTCTCACTCATGACTAGAATAGGATCAAAGATAGCTGAAAAAAAATTACACAGTATCACAATATAAAATTGTAAATAAGCTTAACAGATGTGGAAATTCATCAATTTACTTAGGTTACCAAAATAATAAGATATTTTTAAGTAATCAAAAAGACCATATTATGTGCTAGTAATCAATAATTTCATGCCTACATATCAAGTTACATCAGGTAACTGGTTTTATGGCCAAACAAAATGCACACCATATTTAGACTGTGTTAATGAATGTAGATCCAAAGTTAGCAAAAAGCCAAAACTTTTGATAAGAATATAGCATAATAAAAGTCTAGTATGGTGAAATATATAAAAAATTGTGCCATCTGATTATGCTCAAAGTGTTACAAGAAGTTACAAGACACCTGTAACCAAACACTAAAATCTAAAATGTATAAAAGAATCAAATTATAAATTTTATACAAGGGAAGGAGACAAGGAATAACTACTTTTACTACATGTGAAAAGATTATTACATTTTGATAAGTGAGAAGATACTATGAAACAAAAGGAACCACATCACCACAAGCCAAGGTTAGAGTGACGGAATATATATATATATGAAAGTAGAGTTTTAATTTACAATCTAAAACTGAAAAGTGAACAAACTTATGAACATTTTATTTGCCAATATGATGGAAATACATTTTTTTTTTTTCGAAGTGACTACGCTATTGACCCAGCAAGGTCTTAACAGCTTCACCGGACTACTACGGCGAGCGCTTAAGGCACTCAGCCGATTTCATTTTGGCAACAAGCTCAAGGGTGCACTGCACACCTCGGCTTGGCTGTTGCCTGTTGCCTGCAAAATCGCGACCTATCTTAGCTAACCTAGCTAACTATTCATATATGTATGAGTTGTTGAAACGTATATGTGTACCAAGCATATACGCCTCAACAACTCCTCCATATATTTATTATCGGAAAATTTAGAGGTTTTCAGTTCGATAAGGGAAAAAAAAAGTAAACCCTTCCACTTTCATGTGTAAGCGTGTAGGTGTGCACGTGTGTGGAGGTGATGGTGTAGTGTTGTAGCGGTGATGTATATTTGTGTGTCACCGTATTGCGCAAGCAACGTACTCAAGGGCTCCCTACCGAGGAATCGAACCTAGGCTTGAGCCGCTGCCGTGGGAGGCCTAATCGGGTATGGAAATACATAGTCTCTGTCAAAATCTCTGCAAGGTGTATTTTGAAAGGGGTAAGCAACCTGTATAAAAAGCAAACCCAAGTTCGTATTGCGAATTTCTAATGCCTATCCCAAATATATAATATTTCAATCTATCTTTATAACAAAGGAAATAATCATTCACTTTCATAGGCATAAAAACAGGTTTAGTTGAATCAGAAATATGGAGTGTTATCTGTATTCTCCATAATCACAAAACTATGTGAAATGAGATAGCAAAGAGGTTAAAACAATGCAATATAACTCTTTGCTTTGAACATTACCTACAATGACCAAATACTCACTATAGTTAATTGCAATATCAATATCATTGGTTAATTGCATAAGTTTATGCTCTTATACACTAAAAGGTAATTGTAGCTTAACGATAATAATATCACCAAAGGTTAAGGACACTCGACCTTGAATTTTTTTTATTATAACGAGAAAAGAAAATATCTATCGGACTTCGACCTATTAAAATTCACGCACAATACATATAATACAAAAGCACGTAATTTTTGTATGATTATATGGAATTTATACAAAATTACTTACCTAAGATATATCGATAAATTAGACTAGAAAAAGAAAGAATTCGCCAAAGTTCTGTGTAGTCTTGAATTGGCCTTATCACAGGTCTAACAGATCCTTCAATCAGTTTGCTTGACAATTCATAATCGTGATAATAACACTGATAACGTTAATCCAAAATCAAATAATTATGAAAGCAACACCATTCGAGTTACATTCGAATATTTCTCTTGTTATTATTGAAACAAAGCCCAATGATCACCACTGATATTTGATAAGTGATAACAAAACAATGTTGCCAGGCAAACATTAAAAAATATTGAATATATGGTACATATTCGTATAGACTTCTTCTATTTATGTAGTCCGCTGACGCTGTGAAGGCCTAGTAAGGCCAACAGCGTAGTCAGTTCGAGGAAAAAAACTTCTTCTATTTTACTTTTGGCAAACAGTCTTCTAATAGACTATTACTACAATTGTCGAATGAGTAACGATATTACAAGTTTCTTGATATAATATCAATGAACTAACAAGATGGTGGCTGTTTTGTTAGAACTTTCCTGGGAGTGTTTGTGGCAAGTGTTCCGTGGTATTACTTCCGACCAACTTCACTTGTGTACAATAACTAAACTATATTACGTAAAACATCACCAATATTACAACATATAGAGCCAAATAACACAAGATTATGGATGAAATATAAAGACCGCTAGATGACATTTCAACATCCCCCAAAATCTGTCTCGTATAGACTTATAAAATAAGTTATAGCCTTTCAAACTTGGAGTTTGTATTTTAGAAAATATGAGTAATTTATATGTATATAGTTATTAGCACGGCACAAAGATTTTTCCATAGTTATTACATGGACTTATTATATAATATTATTATGTAAATGGGTTATTGCGATACAAACTGTGCATCCTTTCGTATTAGTATTAGGCTAAACATTTTTTAACGAATTTTGAATTAAAATCTTAACTAATATTATAGAGGCGATAATGTATTTGTTCGTTACGATAACAACAAAATTTTACAAGAATATTGTCAGGGGTAGAGTAAAGAACATAGGGTACGTTTCATATAGAAATAATGTACAGTTTACGAGAAACAAATTTCCATCAACGATATTGAAACTACAAGAAAAATCTGTATCGTTTATCTAATTTATTTTACCATGGAAATATTTTATTTGTAATTTTAGATACGAATTAGCATTTTTGTTAATAATTTAAATACTAGTGTAATATTTTATTAGATCTTAAACTATAACGATTTCAACATATTTCTGCAATGTCCTGAATAGTTATTACCAAAGAAAGTAATGTATTTTTGGTATATCTATATATAACAAACGAATTTCATATTCACGAACGATTCACAATTAAAATCACAACTTGTTCATGCTACAAAACTGAATATGTGTAAGAAACACAACTTTATTTAGAGGAAGGAAAAACATCTGTTGATATTATGAGTCATCAACCCCCAGTTTCTTGTATACCGAACACAGGAAAGATGTCGAAGGCTAAAAAAGTTATCGAAGAAGCAAAAGAGATTAATAATCCTGAAATAGATTTAGTGGATAAGGGTATATCCAGCCTCGAGGAGGTACCTGGACTGTGTGAGTTCCCAGAAACCGGTTTTTTACTTATTTGGATATAGAAAACTTGTTTTGATGAGGCGGTCGTTGATCGAAACTATCCCATATATTGTAGAAATATTATTAAATTGAAAAATCCATAAATATCCATTGCAATTAATTTACTATTGGTAAATAATTTAATTAAATGAAAATGTATAATACTTAAAATAATTATTGGTATGTTTTTACTTATGCATAAGTAACTTAGATAAATAGTGTTATCTTTTTAGAGCTAATACCTTCATAATAAATACAAACTACAATATACATACATATTTCTTTTGCATTGGAGGCACAAGGCCCTCACGATATAATGAATGACATCATGTTTATAATTGGAACCCACAAGATTCGAAATTGGAATGTTTCCTTATTTTTTTTTTTAAACTGTAAGGAGTTTTCATACGCTAGGACAATATATTTTTAAAGGATTTTAAAATCGAAATGAAGGTTATCATAATGATAAAATATTGTTTTGTTTTATTTCTATAAGAATAATGTGTTCATATTTCATAATGCTCTGATCTGCTTTTAATATGTTACTTGAATTGAGCTACAGACAAAATTAGATTTTTCAAAAGTAATTTCATGCTACCATTCTAAGCCATATTGTTAAGGAAAAGAGATTTTAATGCTATATTTACCTGTTTATTTTTTTATAGATACTTTTATAATGGTCCAACAATGCTTTGTACTATACAAATATTTATCCTGTAGAATAAGTAAGCAAAGATGGAGCACAAAAAAGTCAATAATACCCACTTATAGAGTTCCTTAACCGAGGGAATACTTTGTATTTAATATTCAACAAATTATACAATAATGTGACATGTTTAAGTTCATTATCAAAGTATTATGTGGGTTAGATATTTTTATATTGGTATATGATATGATAAGATTTAATAAATTGGTAATAGGATGGTAGAAAGTAGGTAACAATAATAAGTAAAATAGTACTTATACAGTAACAATTAAATTACAAAACAAACCTAATAATTAAAGACAGACCACAAAAAAATCAGAAAAAAGGAGGTCCCATAAAACAATAAAACTATTTTTGAATAGTGAAGCCACAGGTGTCTGCTAGTCTATACTAATATTATAAAGAGGTAACGTTTGTGAGTTTGTCAGTTTGTGATGTTGTAGGGGGTAATCTCAAGATCTACTGGTCCGATTTGAATAATTCTTTCAGTGTGATATAGCTTATTCATTGAGAATGGTTATAGGCTATATATCATCACGCTAAAACTAATAGGAACGGAGCACAGATGAAAAATGATTCAAAATCGGGATGTTTTTTTCCTTTTGGGAACTGCTGCGTATTAGTGTATCTATTCCACGCGAACGAAGTCGCGGGCAGAGGGTAGTATTAAACAAACGTATAGCTAAGTAGCATAAATAATTATTTTTAATATACACATTTGAAAAACTTATTATCATCACATATAATAATTAATAAGGAGGTATCCACTTTATTAAATTTTAATTTCTATTACAGTTACTCTTAGCAACATAACTCGTCTGTCCTTGAGTAATAATAAAATACAAGTAGTTCCTGCTGCTTTGGCCAATCTCACCAATTTGGAGATACTGAATCTCGCCAATAATCAAATCCAGGAGTTACCAGTCAGCTTGTCGTCATTATTAAAGCTGAGAATACTCAATGTCTCCCTCAACAGACTTTATAGTTTGCCAAGAGGATTTGGATCATTCCCAGTACTCGAAATATTGGATTTGACTTATAATAACTTGAAAGAGAAAAATCTGCCTGGAAATTTCTTTATAATGGGTAAGTTCTCATCTTTGGAAGAAGCTTAATGTTATACAAATTATAACCCAATTGCTTGTGTATTTAAATTGCATTTGAATTTTTCTTTCAGTATTAAATACAACCAAATATATAAATGTTTGTGTGCCAGAAGGATCCCATTTAATCTTTTTTGTGTTATTTTACAATGATATTTTCATGTATGTAATTAAATTCTTGCACTTATAATTTTTTTAATAATGTTTTTTTAATAATGATAGTGGGATGAGAGATTTATTAAATATTTTTTTAAAATTTAATAATAATTCATGAAGAAGGTAACAATACTTTTTTACACAATTACAGACAGTCTCCGTGCCCTCTACCTCGGAGATAATGACTTTGAATATTTACCACCAGAAATTGGAAATATGAAGAACTTACAAATTGTTAGTAATTTTTTGCTTATGACCTTTGCTTATTTTCAGGTTCTTTCTATATAATTATTATTGCATTTGAGAGTTCAATTTACCCCTGTGGAATTTTACTATTTAGTTTCAATTAATATTTTAATACTCTGAAGCTATTTTGATATTCCAATCGTCTACCATTACTAGTATTTTAAGGTTCGAGAGGAAAGATTAATGTCACATTCACATAATAAAAATAAAGATTAGGGAAATAACCTTAGTACTGTTATTTAGTATCACGAAAGAAATTGCAAGTTCTATATTTCTAAATATAGGATCACATAGATTATAGAGGCTTTTTTTGTCACTTCAATTTTGAGACTAGCTAATTTTCGAAAATTGTAACTCGCATCTCCTATGAGAGGGATAAATGTTCAAGAAAGATAGATCTACAAAACCTTTTTTCTATTTGGATAATTTTGACCTATTAAATATATAAAAAAAAAAATTGTAAGGTTACCAAGATTATTTGTTTTTTTTCAAACTTTCATATTTTATGGCAAACTAGCTCGTGATAGCTTGTGATTAAATTCAAACTTTGCTTTAAGGTGCCACGCCACTCATAAAATTAGGTGTTAGTTTCCTAAATAATCCATTTAATTCTGTATTAAGATGTCTTAGTAAAATTTTCAAATGAAATTTTATATACATCTATTCAGTGTATCTTGGAAACGGACCTTCTATTTGGATAAAATTCTGTATTTAGATATTAGGCTCATCTATTTAGGCGTCAACCCCAAAAAACTTCGCTTTTAAATAATAAAAAAAATACATTTTCTACAAATAATCATAAGAGCCTATGTTAAATAGTGCCATCTTGTAATGTTTTGTAGTAGCATTTTGTGAGATGGTGTTATGACATCATGTGCATAGGAATACGTTCGTCTTATATCTAATAGCAACAATGCAATTATTGTGTACCTTGAATCTTAAATGAAGAACTTACTAGATGAAACTTCTTAAAATAAATTAGTAGAGATGTGCCAATTATGACTTTGGCCGACTAGCCGATTAGTCGGTGGTAAAAATGCCGACTAATCGAACTAACGAGTAATTTAAAATTAGTTCTTTATTATTTTTAAAATGTAACAATATTTTTAATAAACCTTATATTTTTAGCTGTCAATGCGCGAGAATGATTTGATAGAGGTACCTCGCGAACTGGGCCAGTTGTCTCGTTTGAGAGAACTTCACCTTCAAGGGAACAGACTAGTCGTGCTACCTCCTGAAATTGGTAATTTATATTTTTAAATGTACGTCATTATCGTACTAATGTGATTTACAACTGTTTTTTTTAATTCCAGGGTCTCTCGATTTGGCAAGCAACAAGTCGGTTCTGCGGTTAGAAGGTAATTTCTGGGTACCGCCCATTGAAGATCAACTTAAGTTGGGACCATCACATGTACTGGATTATTTACGTTCTGAAACATATAAAGTGTAAGTTTCCAATCATATTTAAGAAAAAAACCATGTTCTTATAGAAGTTTACCTTGCCTTGATGAGTATGCTTTAAATTAGACACAAGTTTAATATATAATAAATTAAAATAATTATGTTCATATGGTTGGTTTAAAAAAGTGTCTGTCAATTAAAATGTTTCATATTTTCAGATGTTTTAAAATAGTTTATCTTCTATGTGTACATAAATAAGTTTTATTTTTTCAGTTTGTACAGCCGGCACATGTCCGCCAAACCGCCGCCTCCGCCACAAACACTCGACAAAAGCAAGAAAGCGAGTCGCGCTGCTTAATCTCATCATTTATAATCAACTAACGCTTCATTAGCCATGAGATTACAATTAATTTATATTTATTATGTGTCACTAAGATAATAATTATTGAAAAGTGTAAAAAAATCATATATTAAATTTCTTAAAAATATCGATAAGAACCGTTATCGAAGAGTATCACGATATGATGAAGAAAAAAGTAATATAACGGAGAAGTTAATGCCAAAAAATAACTAAGAATCTATCCTCATAGAGACTACAAAAAGATTATTGTTCCATGGTTCATATTACACAAAAATATACTCACTTTTTTGGCCTAAGGTCGTTATCTTCTATATTTTAGGCTTATTGCGAAATTTATTGAGTATATTAACTATTAGAAATCATTTTTAATTACTCATAAAATAATAATTGTAAAAAGAGCATAGATTACCTTTTTTCTGAATTAATTTTATAATTTATTTCAGTAAAAATCGTATTAATTTAATATCAAGTCTATATTTTCTATTTACTTGTTGTTAATACTTTTAAAAACATAAATAAAATACAAATATTTCACAAAAAAGTTTATTATTACAATAAAATGTACAAATTATTTATTACAACAATTACAATTCAATACTATAAATAAATATGTACTAATCATTTTGTATCCACGGGACATTTTTTTTTTGTACTATACTAATTTTATTAATAAAGTTAAGAGACGGAAGGAACAGCTAAATGTTATAGATTATTGATGTAATTGTCATTGAGTGATTGGACAAATATAATAAAATCAAATTACTTAAATGAATGAGGCATTTATGGAAGGCAAATTTATAAAAAAAAATAACAACTACCACCGAAATGCAGATCTAAAATTAACACAAAATACACAGAATTCCAATGGAAAATTAATTCTAATAATCTAGAAAATATCAAACTGGTGCTATGAATTCGTTATGTAACTTATAGTTGTATATTAATAAAAATACAATTAAAATTATTAACTAACAATGTAGTATTATTATTTTAAAAATATATTCCTTAAATTCAGTCGATTTAATATAACTACCTATTTACTAAAAGACACTTCATTATTAATGGACACATGATTCTTACAAAATTGAAAAATATGACATTACTATTTCTTAATTCGATTTAAAAGTACATGAAATCCATTATTCTCACTTTCATAAGGATATAAATATAATCTACAGTAGCGGCACGCTATGACGGTCCTTGTGACACATTACCAATAGTGACGTAAAATTCTTTTCGAAAAAAGTAAATATTGAATACTGCCAAACATTGTTGTGCATTTAGCATTGACTCGAGTTTGCCCAGGGGTGGTAATTATGCTGGCCAGCGATTCCACACATATAATCATATATAAGACATCTATACTAATATTATACAGAGGTAAAGTTTGTGAGATTGTGATGTGATGTTGTAGGTGGTAATCTCTGGAACTACTGGTCCGATTTGAGAAAGTCTTTCAGAGTTATATAGCTCATTTATCAAGGATGGTTATAGGCTATATATCATCACGCTAAGACCAATAGGAGCGGAGCACTAATGAAGAATGTATAAAAATGGAGGTTTATTTCCTCTTGAGAGCTTCGTTAGCGTTAGCCCAAAGTAATTATTCCACGTGGACGAAGTTGCGGGCAGAGGCTAGTAACTATATAATATTGATTTTTGAGAAATATAATTGCCGAATTGTGTTGTAGATAAGTAAACTAATTACAATTAATTACAGATTTTGTCAAACGATGTTTTTTTTTGTTAGTGAAAATATTACTTTGCGAAACCATTATTATGTAGTTATATATAGTAGTAGTTAGATACATATCTAGAATCTCTAAATTTCTAATTTAGAAATCAATGTACTAAATTATTCCTTTTATCTTAAAATTATACATTTGATAAAGTTTAGGACTAGCATGTGAATATTGACAATAAAGAACAACAAATCGATCCTTCAAACGTAGTTGTTAATTTATACGATATTTCATGAGCGGACAAGAGTCAAAACGGCCATCCTAGCGTGTCGCTACTATATCTAAACACTTGATATATTAAGGCCATAAAACATTATATTTCATCTTTTTTTTCAAGTTCCGATTTTTAGAAGGTATTAAGTTTTCACTCTTAAGTTATAAATTAATGAGAAATCGTTATTTTTTTGCTAATAAAAATATAAACACATGCCACTTTCGCTTTATGATATAATCCTTTCACACTGGGCTTTAAAGAAAACAATTTATGAGCACCGGAGCATTTGAATCACCTGTTTATATTTTCGCTTATATTTGAGACCATATTTATCGAAAGACAGCCAACTATATTGAATGAGATCATAGTTAAGGTAAAAATTATGAATTCTTAAATACAAATCATACATACAACATTACTAAAACATATAGAATGCGAATAAATGTATAGAAAATGAATATTAACTTAAAATACATCCAGGGCTAAATAAATAATGGTTATGTCAGTAACATATTTGGACAACATTTTTATACTCGAATTGAGAACTCTGTAACATTAAGAAATGAACTCCTCTCCATCATTTTCCATTTCTTCTTTTTTCACTAAAAATGTTCACCAAAAGTGATCACCACTTCAGTCATCATCACTGTCTATGTCGTCATCATCATCATCAGATATCTCCATGTGGTTCCTGGTCGAGTTGGCCACTGGATTTTGTTTGTGAATTCCATTTACGGAGAAAGCATAAGCTTCGTAATCCATTACTTCATCATCGCTCAGATGTGAGTTCCCTTCCACAAAACTTGCAAATCTGTATACAAAAATAAGTGGAGATGAAATGTTTCAGTTCTTCTTTCCCTTTTTTTTTTGAAATTCTGTGTATAGACTTTGTGGAATTCCGCAATTTTTATAATAAATTCAACGAAAGAAATCAAGAAGAAAATTGAGGTCTCTTCCGCTTCTCGACCCATTAACTTTACGAATTTTTCAGTAATCGAGTATAGTTACTAATTTAAATTGTTAACTCTGTTGACGGTGAATGAAACCATAGTGAGGAAATCTGAATCTGAAGAATGTTTTTGATGTACTACTGTATGTGGAAAAACATGGAAAAACAGAACTGTGGATGATTATAAAATGTTTATAGTTATATATACGGGGGAAAGTTATATATATGGGGATCAATAGTATTGACCTGTGTCCGTGCTATTGACTATACAGGGGACTTAGTAATGACCTCAAACGCTATTAGTGTAAAGTATAGGCTGTTAGCGACTCTTGATTATTATTAGGTGTCAGCTTTCGCTGAACTCCTGAAAAGGCGACCGACGAATAGATACTGAGCATCCTTGCTCAGACAGTTGGGCCAGTCACATCTACGGATAATACGTAACTACCTTCAGTGTCGTATTTCTCTATCGGCTAACGTTTTATTCGATTGTTCTTGGTGGATTGTTCGATAGTTATGACATCACTATGAATTAGGTCATACTTTAAGGCATTTTATCTATGTCCCGAGATACAGTTACCTTTTAGAGTCGTTAAGTTTGAGCATGATGTTCCATTGAGCGCAGTCAGGACTTGCGCAGTACTTCCTCAGATTCTCCAGAGCATTCTTCGTTTCACGAGCACCTTCCTCATAATATTCTTCATTACTCAACAGCCTACGTTTCGGAGGAAACTTTTTGCACCTACATAAACAGAGAAACTATTAAAATATATCAAACAATAAGCACTAAAACGCATGTACTTATTTTATTAATCACCGGACGCTGTCCTTAGTGCAATCTAAAAATTAAAATCTTAAATTAAAAAAAAATAAATAAAAGAAAATAATATTAATCCATAAGAATAAAATAAAAATTTCTTCTTTTATTTTATTTTTACAAAAATAGAAAATTATTTTAGAAAACAACCATTATATCATTACTCATTAATGCTGTTCTCTTTTTTAATGTAGTTTTTGTCCTAATATTCCAAATTTGTAAAACTTACCAATAACCACGCATTCTATAAAGTAGGGACTCTGGGAAATATTTAATGGTAAGCGATATGATTGTTATCGCGGCGGAAGCTTCTTGATATTCACTGCTAAATAATATCATCATAACGGCGATACCCTGTAATCATATATAAATAAAATAATAATAAAAAATGAATTAATAATTATTATTAGTATTATTAGTAGTATTATTATTAATTATACTTCTAATGCATATTCCTACACGATACGCATATTGCTTCACATATGTATACACATACTCAGCCACACATACACACATAACATAATAAACATGAGTACAATTTGTTTTTGGTGCGATAGTAAGTTAATTTTTACATATTTTGAGTACAGTATAATCTCACTAATCCGGCACTATTCAAAAAAAAGGAGGGGGTGCCGGATTATTCGAATGTTCGGATTACTGGATTATAGCGAAAAAGTCATAGGTAATGAATAGAATATAGCATTTCATAGAGGGAATAAATGTGTGTAATGTATTAAATTAACATGTTGATATCGACGGGAGAAAGTGGAAAAGTCGTAACTTGCATTTTGAGCTAAATCACTTTTTACCGTATTCTTAAATAAAAAAATAGCGCTTCGAATAGTCTGCGTCTCGTTTTTTTACGATCCAATTTTTCATCTCTACCTTGGTTTTTTTGTCTAGTTTTAGTACTACACACAAAAAAAAAAGTTTAAAGAATAGTTTTTTCGCTCTGGTGTAAAGCTGAGTTTTTGAAGTTACGACAATTCTACTTTATTCCGTCGATATGTAATTACATAATGTTTAAATATGCAATCCTTAATTGAAGTCTGCTTTTCTGCAACTTTGTAGCACCGACAGAGCGCACAGGAGTAGAGGGGCGAGGGCGGAGTGTGTCGGATTATTGGACGAGCCGAATTAGTGAGATTATATTGTATTTGTTGAAAATTATTTTTAATGTTCATTATATTTTTTAGTTTTTTCACATACATGTTATACAATTAAGTTATTATATTTTCTCAAGATTATACAAAATTCAACAACAAAAGATCTAAAGGATCTTCAATGTAGAAATGCTACACTTGAAATAATGTAGGCTCAGTAGTAACATACAATGCATTGACAATGTAGGCTTGTACCCAAAAATGTGCCTGAAGTTGTTAAACATTGAACCGAATACAAAAGAGAAAAACATGTTCTGCTGACCATATTCATGTGGGAGAAGACTCAGAAAGAGATTAAAGAGAATAAGCTAAAGGACAATGTAAACAATTTGACTAATCACCTGTAAAATCCACATAACAAGGTTCTTGCTTCTCTCATTCCTTGGTGGACCGATTCTGTAGCACACGAGAAAACTGACAAAGCTCACTAACACTGTATACCAGAACATGTAAGTCTGGTATGAAATCAACAAACTCCGTATGTTCTCCCATATTTGTTGAAGTACGTACACACCAACCGTCCAGCCACCGATGAGAATTCCATATGTCAAGGTTTTCTGAAAACGAAACATAGTCAATATCTAATTTAGTCTTCCAAACCTACTAAACATGTTACAAACTGGAACCTAAAAGGAACTAACAATATGGAAGTAAAAGATGATAATAATAGACTCAATAATAATTTAGATAAAAATTAATTGTGATAAGAATAATCTACATATTAAAAAAAAAAAAACAAAATGATCACTATATGTCCAGCCTTGTCTCGAAAACGGTTGAGCTCATTTTGATGGAACTTGTACTGGAAAGCAATACTATACAATACAAAATTGTTAAGAAGTCTACAATCTAGGTTAAAAATAATTACAGTTTTATATAGGGGTTAAACATTCATGAAAATAAAATTTTAAACCATGCTGACTCAAAAACAATTATATACTAGAATAAAAAAAAAATACAACAATTAATCCAAGTAAAAGATAGTCATGAGCACCAACTAGGATGAATACTAAAGGGATTCATCTAGTTTTAAGTAAGCTGTAGGTTGTTAGATAATAGTATAGTTGATATCTTTGATATAATAAAGATAGCACAACAAAAAAAAGCCAACCAGGAAGGAGTTTGTAATGTGTTAAAAAACGCAAAAATGATACAGCTTATTCTTATACAACAAATCGTTATGAAAGTAAATAATTCCTTTTTTTCCAATCTCAATCTTTAATTCAAAAAAATTTGGATTAAAAAATCTCTACACAAAAATGTGAGAGAGTGAGGCAGAACACAGTAAGGATATCTTCCAAAAATTAATAGAATAGTGTTAGGTTGCCATTTTATTTAATTACATAGTTATACTATAAAGAGACCACAATTCCACTGGCAAGATACCCGTGCAAAGTCAGGGCGGGCAGGTAATACTACAATATTTAGTAATTAATTGTACTATATCATATATTAGCGTATTGTATGTAGCGTACCATGAGTAATGCAAGAAAAACACAAAATCTTCAAATATTACTGATTCCCAAACAAACCAAAAACACACTAATAGAATTCATAGCAATAGTAGTAGTACACGGTAGTGATAAATAGGCAACTGAACAATAGAAAATGCATAAATACACTGTGAAATTGTGAATTATAACTCACCTTAGGTAATATCTTGCTGAAATAGTATACCAGTATCATGAACGAAGCAAACACTCCAACGAAAACACCACATAGGTAGAAGAACACAGGATTCCCGCTTAGAGCTTTAGATGAGAATATCAATCCAATACCGAAGAACATCAAAAGCACACGCCAAATATCCACTCCTTACAATATAAATTGGAATAAAAAATAACAATAAATAATCAATATCAGAAAGATTATAATAGCTTCGAAATCTCCTAAGGAAAACCATGCCAAAAGATATGAAATAGTAGATTTGAGATTTAGGCAATGATTTAGCAGCCACCTGTGATTTTGTTTGCATTTATACCTTTATAAAGGATTATGTCTAGACAAAAACTTCTTTTTATATAGGTAACCCAAGATACTCCATATAACATCAGCCAAAATCGGTCCGAACATTAAAGAAATTAGCCAAAACAAACAGACAGGCAGACAAGAATTCAGACTCTTCTATTTTATTTATTTTAATAGATGTATAGGATGAGTCCCATGTTGATTACATTTTTCAAAAGAAAAAAATTAAATAAATAGGAATTTTAATTTAGTGAGTAAAATTTAAAAATCTTTTCTTAGTTCCAAGCTATGAGATATTAGAGAATTCTGTGGAAAATTAACGCTTGTACACCTACTAGTTTCAATTATTCCTTGTCTCACTCAAAAATTGTATTAAGTACTATTAAGAATTAAGTTATTAATAACTATATAAAAATTAGCTATGGTTTACATTATATTCTTCTTTAATTACAGAATTTCATAAACACTTACTCTGTACTTGTAAGTCTATGGTGTGTCTCTCTTTAGTATTTATTGCTAAGCATGTTGGCTCAAACAAACCAACAGATATGATCTTCTGTGTTTTCTTTTGAAACGGATTGATCACTGACCAACCGTAACTATCTTCAGTATATGCATTATACACTTCATCCGGGCTACCACCAACATACTTACGAAATTCATCATTCTTAATTTTTATATTAAACTGAAATAGTAATACACTTTCCATTAGTTATTTAGAGATGCTACCATTTGTGATATGTCAGTCACATCATAACATACCTATATCTTATCACAACTAAAAGACATAATTCTAAAAAATAAATAATTGATTAAATAGGTAAATCAAATAAACTACACAGTATTTTGCAATAGTAATTTTCATTAGTACACTCATTAAGAGTAAAGTTTATAGTAAAAATATAGTTTAAAAAATATTTGCATTTATTTGCATATTTGCAAAAATTTGTGCATTATTTTACACCATAATTTAGGTCAATGCTATAAAGAAATGCAAGTACTTTGTACCAAAACAAAAACATCGTAAGATATAAAAGAAAACAAGGGGTTTTGTCTTAAATCATGTAATAGCTTCTGTATATTAATGAAGTGTGTAAAATAAACCCTAGTAAATTCGAGATATGTGAAATAAATTATTTTCACACATTATTTATTGCCCGCATGAACTGATAAACTGCTCAAAAACTAACAAAAATATTTAAAAGTAATCCTTTAAAACTACACTTGACATAAACAAGATTTTATTAACCTAAAATAATTTTCACAACAAATACTTTTTTTTGGTATTAACTATAATAAAAACATACATAATAATAGGAGTAAATAAACAGACTAACTTGTGTTAATTTCTAATTAATAAATAGCACTTAATAGACAATATAGAAATACTACTTTCAAAGTTTACTTTTATGAGTTCACATTGCTAACACTGGCAAATTGTTCTAAGGTATATCACAAGTAAATACTATGGAAACACATATTTGAATGTGGACCAGTGAATCTCTTAAGACCTTGCTAGGACAATATATAGTCAGTTTCAAAAACATTGAATAAACCTACAGAAGAATCCTCAAAGGAACATACCTTAACAGTTTGCCACAGAGTGAATACATTCTTGGATGTCCCAGTATAACAGTATATGTCAATAGCTTGCTTTGACAAAGATCGTGCATCTTTTTCAATAGTCGAGGGACCACTAAGCCAATGAACTGAAATGAATAAATTTTAAGCATACAATGAATTGTACTAGTTAGATAATTTTGAAAAAAGTATTTACAGACAATAAACATACACAAATTAGATGTATATTATATAAAAATACAGACAAGAAGTCTTGTGATCCAGTGGTAACAAACACTACCTAGAGATTTCAAATTTTCAAAATATTATTAACTGTATGCATGCCTCTATGATATATTAATTTCATGAGCACAATATATATATATATATTTTTCAAAATGTCTACGCTATTGACCCAGCAAAGTCTTAACAGCTTCACCGGACTACTAAGGCGAGCGCTTAAGGTGCTCAGCCGATTTTATTATGGCAACCAGCTCAAGGGTGCACGGCACACCTCGGTTTGGCTGTTACCTGTTGCATGCAAAATCGCGACCTATCTTAGCTAACTATTCATATGTGTATGAGTTGTTGAAACGTATATGTGTACCAAGCATACACGCCTCAACAACTCCTCCATATATTTATTATCGGAAAATTGAGAGTTTTTCAGTTCAATAAGAGGAAAAAAGTAAACCCTTCCACTTTCATGTGTAAGCGTGTAGGCGTGCACGTGTGTGGGGGTGATAGTGTAGTGTTGTAGCAGTGATGTATATTTGTGTGTCATCGTATCGCGTAAGCAACGCACTCAAGGGCTCCCTACCGAGGGATCGAACCTAGGCTTGAGCCGCTGCAGTGGGAGGCCTAATCGGGTTCACAATATATATTATATGTACATATAATATACTATATATTTGTGATTTATATAAACAAAGAAAGTCTAATTTGTATACATTACATAATGCTAATAAAAGTATAAACCTAAGAGATTTGATAGATTTTAATGGTTTCTAAAATCTTGGAAAAAAGTATCTGATATTAGTAAACATATAAATGTAAGTAACTTATATTTCTAGTGTACCTTTCCAGAATATAGGCTACTTTATGTTAAATTTCAGGACAGAGTAATAGTTGCATTTATAATATGGTGTGTGGATATGGAATATACATGAAAAATAAATCTGCTAATTATATTTATTTTATTTATACGTCTTTATTCCTATGTAAAGTCAAAGTACCGCGTTCGTTTTACAGTCTTCGTACTATTTACATTTGTAAACAAGAATGCATAAAACTAATTTTCATTAATGAATTAAAACAAATGCCACTCATATCATGTGTTAAAATCTCTTGTGAAATGTATACACATAGTTCTGATAAACTTACCCTCATACAACAACGAATTCCCGCAAGTAAACACCGCGACCAATAACAATAATACAGCACGGATTTGGGAAAATGTATCCATGTTGCATTTATTAAAAGTTACAAGAATTATATATATATATATATATATAAATACTACAGTCACGAACAATTAAAATAGACTCTCATCTCACACTGAGAGTATAACATCTTTTGCAATTCAATAAAAGTTAACGTGACGTGAAATCGATGGAAAATTGCAATCGAATCTAAAAATAATAACAAGTGTCAAAGTAAAACTTCTTCTTTTTCTTGATTTAGCTCCTCAAAAGTATTTGCCAGTGTCAATGTTTTGTTTCAAACGAGATACAACATATTTTACACATATATACAATGTGATTATTTCAATGTACCAACAAGAAGTTGGCTCTCTTGTTAGAACTTTCCAGGGAGTTTTTGTGGCAACTCAGAATTCATGGTCCGTGGTATTATTTTCCATTCACTTCACTTATGCACAATAACAATAATAATACAGGTTGTATTACGTAAAATACTACTAATTTTAAATTCAAATCACACAACATTAGGACTAAAATATTAAATCCACTACATGACAGACCAAACCCCGTGAAAAAGTCCACAACGTAAAACCAAAATTTTTTTAAAATATTCTCAATAAATGTTCTTTGAGTTTAATGTCACATTTACATTATCTTGTAACGGATGCATAAAGAAGTTAATAAATCCAGACATCAACATCGTTTACATATTATTAGATTCTATTAAAATTAATAAATACTCTTTCAAGTTAGCTGATCATTGTTTAATCAATATGATGAAAGACTTCCTGGGTAGCAATATTACCGTTCTTGAAATTGCCTGCAATTTGCTATGATCACCTTTAATTGAGTAACTATAAAGTTATTTGTTGAATATCGCGTAACTACCAATTAAAATATAATTTATCAACATTATTTTAAGGTTTTTTTTTTTATTTATAATGGAATACCGCGACCGACGAACCACGCGGCGGCGACGTGTAGGCGATGATCTCCGGCCGACGTAGTTGGAGCCTGGGCGCGATGGACACGGGCTTGTCTGTCGTCCCGGGCAGTTAAACTGCACAGGCCCATTTGGTGGAGTTGCATTGTGCCGATGCAACTCCCACAGTTTGTCTGAGGCGGTCTAACACTCACTCCCCTTGAGGGGTCTACCATCTTGACCTCTCAGGCCGCATTTGGGTCCCCTTAGGAGGGGACAACACCTCTCGGAGGAGCAGACGTAGTGTCGATTAGACAGTCCCTGCTCCCCAGCCAAAAAGTGTAAGATTGTACATCTAGTTTTAATCCGTGCGACTCGGGCATCTCTATCCTCTGCTGCCCGGCGGGATGGACATTCGTTAGGGATTTCCCCATGAAGAAAAAAAGATATAGTTCACGGGGGCAATAAATCATGTGTGAAAATAATTTATTTCACATAACTTGAATTTTTTTTTTTATCGAAGCACGACATAGTGACTGCACTATGCCTGATGTTAAGCATAGTACAATCCAAAAACATCGGCAACCACCGAGAGACAGATTATCCATCGCCGGTCGCCGCTGTCATGTCGGCCATAATGACGAAAGAGGCGGGGGGCGGGGGCGGGTAGACGCCGCAGGCGCCCTGGAGGGCGAAACCTGCCTCGCGTATCGGGGCTGTCTTGAGCGCGGGGCGCGGGGACAACCGCGATAATTCGCGGTGTGTCCCACGCCGCGGCACAAGACGCAACTCGGAGGATCGAGCGAGTCTTTAGTGCGCGAGCACTTCGAAGTGGAGTGCTCGCCTAGGCACTTAACGCACCTGGGTTTCAGGTAGCAATTAAGTGCGGAGTGTCCGTACTCCTGGCAGTTATGACACTGCGAGGGTACGGACGTCTTGCGCGGCGGCTCAACGGTGACGCCGGAGAGGTCGCAGAGGGTCGAGAGGTTAAAGATTTTCTTGCCCTCGACATTGCGCTCGAGAATAACGAGCATCATGTCGTAGGGCGTGCGATTACGCGCAGATCGCATACGGTGGACTTCTCGGACCGGGAACTTCTGTTCCCTGAGGTCTTCGTGGATATCATCCACGAGAATCTGGGCTGGGACTCTGCGTATTACTACGCGTAACATGCGCTCTTCTTCGAGCGCATATGTGAAGTACGCGATTTTCTTAGCGCGCAGAAGGCGCGTAAGATCGCGATGGGCGTCGGAGGAGTTCACCTTTACCTGAATACCCGTTCGGGTACTCGTGGCAGAGGCTATCGGGATCTCGGCCTCCTTCAGGAGGTCGGAGATGTCGAGCCAGGACGCCTTGTCCTGGATCGTGACGGGTGGAGGGGGACGGGGCTTCTTGCTCAAAGCTGCGGGACTCGCAGCTTTCGAGGGAGCCGGAACGGAGGGCGTGGGTGACGTCTTTGGCACTTTCGTGCCACGGACGTTCGAGATTTTCGAGGGCAGAGGGCCCTCGGAGTCTGAGGCCGAGTTGGCGCGCTTCTTGCGCGGTTTGGGCTTGCGGGAGACAACGGTGAAGCCGTCGTTCCCGGCAGGGGGGTCTTGCTCCATGTCGGAGCCTTCCTCATCCGAGGAACGATAAGAGGTCGGGGCAGGGAGAGTACTCCCGGAGGACTGAAGGTCCTCCTTCAGGAGTGCCGCGAAAGAATTCCCCTCGAGGTTTTCTTCTGTGGCAGCAACGAGCGTGGGCACTGGACCGCCCCTGAAGTAGTTCTCCATCTGACTACAAAAACGGTCATACTCAGTGATGACGTCGGGACAAAATTTAGAGATAAACTTCCGAAACCGCGCGGACTCGCGCTGTTCGGAAGTGAGGTGGGCCATAACGGGGTCTGAGAAGGGGTGCGGGGCGGGGGAAGACATGTAAAACCTCCCTGCCAAAAGGGCAGGGGGCGCGCCTTTTTGAATTTAACGGACTCCGGAGTCCGGGCCAAAAGGAAACTGTGGGCGAAGTGCAATGCCTCACAGGGGACCTACAGTGCCTAGGGGGAGGCCCTAACACTTCTTTCTTCGGCTGCAGATGACACGGAGCTCGAACCACGAAGCGCTGGACTCCCTGGAACGCGAACCGGCGACACGCAGCACACGGAGAACACGCAGGACGCACTGAAAAGTGCGATTATAATTGCACCGAAAAGTGCAGTTTGCTGCGTTCTGAAAAGAACGCCTTACGATTGATTCCTTTGAACGTCTCATAGGGATGTGAGTTTAATGAAAAAAATCGATTAATTAGGAATCGATTTTTCTTTTTTTAAATAATAATCGATTTGATAAAAATCGATTTTATTGGAAATAAATAATCGATTTTTTTAATATTTAAAAATAGACATGCTCTCCATAGTCCTATAATAAACCTAAAGATTTAAAATAACAATTTATCAGATTAACAATCACATAAAATTATACGTATCAAAAATAACCAGTTCAAAACAAAATAAAAGTGAATGTTCCTTTAAACTTTTAAGGTAAAGAATATAGAAACTAAATACTATAGAAATTTTCAGTACTATTAAACATTATATCGTAATAAAAATGAAATGATAAACATCCTAACAAAATGACAACTTTATTAATTCTAACTGTAAAATTCAAAACAATGAAGTTCTCTTTTAAATTTTCATATTAATCATAGTGTGACTGAGAAAATTAAAATTGAAGAATTTTTTTTATTGAATAATTTCAATAGTAATTTATAGTTTTGTAAACTTATTGATGTCGAGTTTACCATAAGACATTTTTAGTAAACATGTTGTACTCGCATGACAGACCTTTTTAGTTTTATTGAAAGTTTTAATTTTACAGAGAGCGGTATTTGGCTGTCATAAGAACCACAACAATCATTATAAGATATAGTAACTCATGTTACTTGTAAGGCAGTGGGATGTTTTTTTCATTCTATGTTCTTTTTAAATTTGTAGTTTCACTACAAAATTTTTCATTCTATCGAACAGGACATGCATATTACTGTGGTATTATTCTTTTTCGTTATAAAATACTTTCGCCAGCCGCTTTTAGCTGTTTTGCGGCTAGAAAACATTTTAAATTTTTACAAACATATTATCTCACTATGCTCACTCTTCAATTGTAAATAATAATGAACTTATTTTGAGTTTTTCATCCGTCGCATAGATGTTTATAAAAATCGATTAAAATGCGTAATTTATATAATCGATTTTCAAAAAATCGATTTTTATGAAAATAAACATCGACAATAAAAAATCGATTATAATAAAATAAACATCGATTTAATTAAAAATCGATTATTTTTTAACATCCCTAACGTCTCAAAGAAACGTGAAAGTAGCGAGCGTACCGAAATACCGAGCTTCCGTTGTGAATGCACGAACGCGTAAACACGTCGCGAACACTGAACGAAAAATCGAACGAAAACTCGAACAAAAATCCACAACGGAAGAGCACTACGCACGCGTCCGACCCGCACGGCGCCACGAATCGGAATCGTCTCCCTGTTTACTTGTTTTCATTAATATCTTACGATGTTTTTTTTTTTACACAAAGTGCTCGCATTTCTTTCATCTAACATATTCATTTTACTCAGATAAAAGGTGAAACTTTAGTCGAAGCAAAAAAAGAAATGTACAAGTAGTCCACTCGTGACTATTCACTTATAGTTTTTAATCTAGTTTTTAGTACACCAATAACATGGTTTGTTTTATTAATTTCTATTGAATTAAACTAGTTCCATGCAAATATAATGTACTACATCGAATTGTGGTATATCACAATTTTCATGGCTGGGGGTGGCCTCAGAAATGTTCCAGATAGCTTTAGTTTTATTTCAAGTCTTATGGGTTGTGGAGGATAAGTGTTATGTGTTTTAATTTTCATATCCATATACGAGTATCCCATCCTCGTCGCCAATGTTATATATGGATATGCAAATTAAAACACATATAACACACCCGATTAGGCCTCCCACGGCAGCGGTTCAAGCCTAGGTCCGATCCCTCGGTAGGGAGCCCTTGAGTGCGTTGCTTGCGCGATACGGTGACACACAAATATATATCACTGCTACAACACTACACGATCACCCCCACACACGTGCACACTACACGCCTACACATGAAAGTGGAAGGGTTTACTTTTTTTTCCCTTATCGAACTGAAAAACTCTAAATTTTCCGATAATAAATATATGGAGGAGTTGTTGAGGCGTGTATGCTTGGTACACATATACGTTTCAACAAGTCATACATATATGAATAGTTAGCTAAGATTGGTCGCGATTTTGCATGCAGCAGGCAACAGTCAAGCCGAGGTGTGCCGTGCACCCTTGAGCTGGTTGCCAAAATGAAATCGGCTGAGTGCCTTAAGCGCTCGCCTTGGTAGTCAGGTGAAGCTGTTAAGACTTTGCTGGGTCAATAGCGTAGTCATTTCGAAAAAAAAAAATAACACTTGAACTTATTTCACGCTTATTATATTTCATGTGACGGCTCAAACATAGTGTTGCCATTGTACACACAGACAAATAACTTTAACGTTACATTTATTATTTTTTGGTATAAAGATAATAAAACAAATAATCAAATAAATTCTCTCTTTATTTGGTAAAGCATAAATATTACATTTATAAGATACAATCGTCATGTACTTAAATTACAAAATTGTATGCACGACAATAAGGCACTCGCATGTATATTTTTTTTCACCACATTGTACTCTATATAATAAAATTAACTAAGATAATACATAATGGTTTATATCTCACTTAAATGGAATAAAATATATAGGAATGTAAATTTCGAATACTGTTTCAGGGAATTTTGCAAAATCCAAATGGGAAGACTTTTAAATACTTTTAGTGCAAAATTAATTGTAATTTTTGAATTATTAGTATCAACTTGCGATTTCTGATACAGTGTAAAAACTCTATTTTTTCGTTATACAGAACGGAGAGAACATATAAATGGTTTTGTGGTAAACCAACCAAATTAAACTAATTTCTACGTAATAGAAATTTTACACTGTATTATTTGTATATTGTCATCCATGTAAGGAATATTTTTTTTATATAAACCATAGCAAATAATTCTGCACCAGTTATTATTCATTACTTTTAATGCGAGAATAAGTTTCGCAAGAAGTATTTATGTCAACAACATCTATGAATTAAAAATATTCTATAAATTAACTGACCACAATACAATTTATTTAAGGAGAAAATAAAGAATAAGTTTATTTATATAATGTCCAATTAATTCTTCGTAAAATAAAATAAAAAACAATCAAGGAATCAACTATCAATTCAATTATGAAAATTGAAAATTGTTTAATTATCCACAGGAATATGTATTAAACATTCCAAAATTGTTCCGCTAAAGGGAGTATACAACAATTTAATGATTTTAATACATTTTGTATGAAAACTTGTAAAGAGACTGTCCTTAGTATTATTTTAACAGGATTTAGTTGTCCCAAATTACAAACTAGTTTACTGCAAACTTCAATATGCTATCACCGCAGCAATTGAATATGCTTTAAAATAATAGGAAATAGCTGCCACCGATACTTGTAACTAGGTATGTCCACTAGTGATTATGAATTTAATACCTATACGTTAGAGTTAGCGATTATATCTAATTTTAAATTAATTAAATTTTAATACTTTTCAGGCCTTTTGATTTATATTTCACTTGATTTTAAATATGGCCAAGGATGTTACAACGCTAAGCTTGGCTAAGACTGGTTTTTAAGCGTAGCCAAAACAAAATTATATATATTTAGTGATAGATTTTGACCTTCAAATTGGCAGGTAACCAGACAGGTATTTTTAAAATATTCTACCACCCCACTTAATTGAGTTTTTGACAAAAAGAAACTAATATTTTGAACGTACCATAATACTTTATAATAACTTCCATTGATGGTCGATTAGAAATGGTTAATATTATTTAATTATGAACAAATTAAAATTTTGAGAAGTTCATGTCTGCGAACGCGCACTCATTGGTCGTTTCATTTGTGACGTCATTATGTTAATATAGTTACACGATAGTGAAATGTTAACGTTTCTATGCGTGTATTAATGACAAACGGTTGCATGTTGAGTTGAGATAATGACAGTGACGTCACACCGCGCTCGGGTTTTTCGAAAACTGTCAGCGTGTCCTCGATACTGGATTCAAAACTCAAATTTTCCATTTGATGTATCTTTTTAATTTTAAGGAAAAACAAAATATAGTTTTGTGATAAAACTTCCTTTAAGTTAGTTTAAAAGAAATGTCTTTCAAAAACTAAATTGATATATCATAAGTGTCTTTTAAATTTTGTCTAGAATTAATCTAATAACATTAATTTCCCTATATAACGATAAAATATGTGTACTACATTGTACAATGTTTTTAAAGTGATCACATTTTTATTTAACACATACATTATATATCGATAATTACAATCGATTCTAACTAAATCGATTATAAGGCATTAATCAGAACATATAATAGCACGTCTAATATATATTTATTATATAAATAAAAAAGGCACCCAAGAACTATAGCAAGTGACATGGCTTCTTTGTATAGAATTGTATTTCATACTTTTGTATTAAAATTTTTGATAAATTGTACTTGTATTTTTTTATAAAACTCATCTTTTTTATATCTATATTCACTCTTACACAAATTGCAAAAAAAAAATGCATAATAAAACTTTAAATATTCCTTTTATTTTTTTCCTAAATTATTCAATTAACTACAATTACAGTGCACGATTATTGTACTATTGAATTTGTATAATCGAAATATTTATATTCAAAATTAATATGGCTATATTTAATAAAATGTGAAGATATTCTTTGTATTACTACATTTCTCGATATAAATATAATTGTTATTAAAACCACCAATTACATTAAAACATAGTGGTGTATTTTAAGATTTGTTGACTAGACCTCCCACTATAGAGTAATGAAAAAAAAAAAACGTTATAAATATGGAATGTTACTAGAGCGCTTTAGGTATTTTGGAATGTCTTAAGGTATATTTTTCTGGAAAGGGTCTAGAATAAATACACTTATAGAAAATGAAAAAAAAGTAATTTCAAACCCCACAATACAATATGTTCTGGTTAAGCTTATATGGTTAGAAATTAATTAAGAATGTAATTAAATATTATTTAAATAATTTTAAGTTATCAAGAAACACAAATAAAGAATAATTTTTATAATTATTATTTTATTATAATTTAAATTTGTCTTACTGGATGAACTTTGAACTTGATTTGTTAACTTAATTCAATCGATTTCAAACGTCGAGCAAAGTTATAGTTAAAACAGGCGATAGAATAGGACGACTAAATATAAAATGTATGACAGTATTATAGACACAAATTTGGAATGACATCGAATAGAAGATGAGGTCAAATTAACTGGTTATTAGTTTACTCAACAGGCGATTATATTGTAAGAATAATCAACATATGGGAGATCTATAAAAAAGATTGGTAGAGGATTCTGATAATTATAAACGAGCCATATTAAATTTGAACGATCAAAATTTCTAAACTAAACATAACGGTGGCCTTCTATATTGCACTTAATGCATCTAGGAACCTACGAAGGCACATTTTGAAAGCACTACATCGTACATGAATATTAAGGACTTAAAGTATAGTCTTTCTTATACATCTCTACTGCTGTTGTCGATCATAGGAATGTTGAATTCTGAAAGAAGTTGTATTAATTAACATCGTTAGTATACAACCAATCAAACCTATTTAAATAAGTACTTTATAATTATATAAACAATGCATTTCCATTAAAAATAAAGCAGTGAACATCAAGCAGTCGGCAGGTTCAGTTGTTTCATTTCGCTAGTCCGGCTCGAAGGACCAATATGATTGTAGAGAATCGTCCGTTCAATGTTTTAAATATCTAAATATATAACTAAAATGCTAATCAAATGAAGTATAAATGTAACTGCTTTATTTAATTTATTGAAACTTTTTAAAACACAAATTGGTTAGTAGTATATGTGTAGAATAAGATTTGTATGAGCGAAAGTGTTTTAAAGTCTCATGAAAAACCAAAAATAAATACTTCCATTTGGCGTTCTCATTTCATTACATTTTTGTATTGTAAAGGGAAGATTTGGTTAATTCTCGTTGTTAGTACTCCAGTATGATGCCTGGTATGTAATGTATAGCACAAGTCGGAGTTAGCGAGTGTGCGAGTGAATGAGTGTACGTGTACGTGTGCGTGCGCGCGAATGAATGAGTAAGTGTGCGAGTGAATGAGTGAGTTAACGAGTGAGTGAGTGTGCGAGTGAGTTAGTTTGCGAGTGTGTGTGCGTGAGAGTGCGTGCGTGCGTGCGTGTGTATGTGTGTGTGTGTGTGGTTACCTAGCGCTTGCGGAGGTCTGGCGTGAGGTAGACGGTGCCGCCGTGGCGCGCCCACTCGCGCTCGAACTCGTGCTCGAGTATCTCAGCACCGCGCTTGCGCGTGAGCCCCGTCTCCTCCAGGCTCAACTCGCACATCTGCATGTCGTCCACGCCTGCGCACACCAACACAACGTTAGCTCACTACGAAACAATGCTACCTCTGGCTCTCTACCCCTCCTACACTCCTACAAACTCATATGAATAGTTACAACTAAAATACGACCAACTGGATGCAATGACTACCCTTTCGTTTCTATAACATCATTTCATCGACGAATGTATACAATGAAAATTGTTCCTTTAAGGCTAAGTCACGTCATGAATTACAACGCAGCCCAAGCCGAGGTGTGCCGTGCACCCTTGACTTAGTCGCCCAAACATCCCAAATAGGCTGAGTGCCTTCAGCACTCGCCTCAATAATTCGGTGAAGCTGTAAAGACCTTTCCAGAA
>JACEII010000044.1:1921341-1953965 GCA_014332785.1 Antheraea mylitta
AATAAGAAGTAAATTTAAACAAAAACATTTGGATTACATTGTATAAAGTTAGTAAAAATAGGCATAAGTGATTTTTTATCGAACATTTTTTCTGTTTTTATTTTTTAATAAATTTTATCCCAGAAATTTCTACTCAACCAAACTTATGGATGTCATTTGGATAATAAATAAACTTGGAAAACTATTGTAATAACAAAGAAATTACTTGATGAAGTCTCTGAAAATCTTCTACATCATCCAGTATGGGATCTCTGAGACCTCCTTTGGCTTGCTGCAGTTTACTCTTACGATCAGCGCTGATCTTCTTCTCGGACTCCGGAGTTGTAAAGTACTGGGTGCATCCATTCTTGAGATACTGAAATAGACCTTCTTAATACATTTCTAGGTCAAGAAGCAGCAGAGAAGATATTTAGAAATGTATTCTCTAAGGGGGTTTACACTTCCTAAATATTGCTGAAGGGAAGTATCTACGGTTAGTAAATTTGGTGAGGCGCATATACGACACATAAAAAATGTATTCTTAATAGATTACAATTTTACTAATAATCGACCTAAAACTAAAAGTTTTATGGTATGATAGTGGCGACCGGCGAGGGATAGTGTGTCACTTGGTGGTGGCTATTGTTTTTGGATTGCACTATGCTTACCATCAGGCATAGAGCAGTCATTTTGCCGTGCTACAATAAAAAAAAAACTAAAAGGTGTCTACAGCTCGAGGTTTGAGACAGTAGTACCATAAAACTAAATTTATTAAAACCTAACCAAGAAATGTGACTACTGCACTAACTCCGAACAAATATACTAATCTGATTTTGAAAATCCTTTCACTGTTATAGAGATATACCTATTTCTGAGTGCCATAGACTACTTTTTATTTTGTTAAACATATATTTTTAATAATTTATTACCATAAATATAATTAAATTCGGTGACAATTTTATAACATGCCTATTAGTTTAGATACAGGTTTCACGTATACTTTACAAATTCTTATAAACCCAAGTAGCAAGATCAAAATGAAAACTTGATTAAGATAGTTTACTTTTTACAGCATATTAAACCAATTGGTCAGAAGATAATACGGAATAAAAACTGTAAGCCAGTAAAATTATTGCGTTGTCGCTGCCGTTGGCCTTACGAGAATAGTAGGCGGGATGTGGAAATGAGTGGCACAGGAGCTACTTAGGGGGTACTGGGAAGAAATTGTTTGCATATATAGCAAAAGATAGTATACATATAGAGAATAAGATAGTTTTTATCTCAATTGGTAAGTGCTGCTACAATCGAGTTTGTAGGCTTATTTAAGAAGATTTTTCGTATACGAACTAGTGTTTGAGTGGCTACCTAGATATTTTCAATTCACAATTGGAAACGATGCATGACGCTGCAATCGAGTTCTAGGTTTTTTTTTTTTAAATTTCGATTTTCAAATTAACCGATTTGGCACAGAAAAAGTTACGCATGTCAGCTAGTAGAAAATACACTAAACAACTGCTGTTGAAGAATAAACAACTCACCAAATAATCATCAGGTTTCGTAATACCGAGTGCAGTACGCAAATCGCTCGGAGCGCCAGCACAGAGCAAGTAAAACACGTGGTAGTTCCTCTCTTCAGCACTCTGGGTGCATATTCTAGACTTTTCAAGAAGATAATGTGAGATGTGTCCGCCGACGACTTGATACTTGTTGCTGAAGTGCACCTCCATGAACTTGCCGAAACGTGAACTGTTGTTGTTACGTGTCGTCTTAGCGTTACCGAACGCTTCCAGGATAGGGTTCGCTGTCAAATATTACAGTTTAATCAGAACATATTATGAGACTCCAAATTAAACATGCTTTAATTAATTAGGTGGTAGTGGTGGTAGGCCACGATGAAGCTACTACTGGTTTCAACATGAACGGGTCAGCTCGTCCGGGCTAGTACCACCTTCTTACAGAAAACCGATGTGAAGTAACAGTGCTTGCATTGTTGCGTTTCGTTCGGTCAGAGAAGGTGCCGGAGGCGCATATCCCCTCTTCCCTCTCCTACTCTTCAATCCCTTCCTCCGTCTCCGTCCTCCGTCTTCAAACTCAAACAGGTTGGCAACACACTTGCAACTCCTCAGGTGTTGCTAGTGTCTATGGACGGCGGTGATCACTTAATATCAGGTGACCCGCCTGTTAGCTTGCCTCCTATGATATAAAAAAAAATAGGCCTGAGAACATTGCTTATAAACATTGAAACAGTAGAGGTTTCATAGAAACGACGCCAAAGCACTGTTCGGGAAGAACAGTAAAAAAACGACGTCTGGTTTTCTCAATTCCTATATATATATATATTCTCTTGAACTCTTTACTAAGAATCAAAATCACAAGGCATTTTATTCTTTTAAAAGTGAATTTTTTTTTCGGAGGGCTTTGAAAATACTGTCCCGCAACCATTTTGTGTCACAAAAATGATGGGATTAAACACGGTGTCAAGTAAAGTATTGAAAACATCGGTTCTCGTCCGATCACCGAAGTTAAACAACATCGGGCGCAGTCAGTACTTGGATTGATTCGATTTTCTACATTATTTTTTTATTTTGTAGCTACTGGCGAGATTTAGTAATATAAATAAAAAAATGGAAAAGGTTTTTTTCAATATGGTCAAACTTCGACCGCTGGACGAGCACCCAAGAACGGTATAGCTATCTCTTATTCGTTACACATTTCCATTTTATAAAATCCAATTCATACCGTCACAAACAGTTTCCCTTCAAAATATATAAAAAGTATCGCCATACCATCGAGAATCTTCTGTTCCACAGGACCGGCTCCCTTCGCCCACAGATCGCAGAGGTACTTGAGAATATATTTAGTAGACTCTGTTTTCCCTGCTCCAGACTCCCCTGATACTATAATAGACTGCGACTGCTTCAATGACTTCATGTCACGGAACGATTTATCGGCTGAAATACAAAACAGATTTAAAATTTCATAAATTATTTGATGAAGCCCTAACGTGGAAAAGTCAGAGAGAAGTGGGCAATATAATTGAAGCTGGAAATTAAAGATAAGTTTAAAATTTGTAGGTTTTTTAGAGTATGACCACAATTTGACCCAATAAATGGTCTTAGACAGTAAAAAAGGTAAACCTAGAAGGAATGGTTCAAATATGATCGATGCGGAGTTCAAAAATGCTAATCATTAAGCCACCATCACTTAAAAACTAATAAAGAAATCGATTAAAATCAAAACCAGTAAAATAGTAATCTATTATATGAAATCAAATACATAAATAATTCTTAGTGCGTAGCGTTAATAACACTGTCATTTATGACACTTAATTTGCTTATTGACAGGGGTGACGCTACCGCCGTATCAATAATATCGGACCCCCGAGCCATAGAGGTTCGACACTTGTAAAAAACTCGTTAAATTAATGTTACTCACAACTTCAAGTTCTTTTAAGGAATTAATAACAAAAATTTGAATATATAGATAACTAGCTGAACTTCGTTGAGCGGTAAATTTAAATAAACAATTACTTTTGGTGACTCAAATATAAACGTTAGACATATGCTGTTTTATTACAAAAAAGTTAAATACGTATTGAGTACTTGCTTTAAAAAGGTTATGTATTAAATGCACCGCGCTGGCTGAATGTTCGCCATCTTGCTCTTTTGTCTCGTTTTGGTTGGGTTAGGTTACACTTGCGAAAAAATTATAACGTGAACTTGCCTTGGGCGTGCGCGATGCATTTAGTACGAAGCTTTTTTAAAGCAAGTATTTAATACGTATTTAACTTTTTTGTGATAACACAGATTCTGTCTGTAACTTTTTTGTAGGCTCAACAACTTTTCTCTAGAACTCAATCATATATCTCTCATCGTTAAGGTAGCGTTCGTAAGAAACGTTTTCCGATTCCCGATCACACGTCGTAGAAAACACTATACAAGTTAACTAAGAAGCGTCCAAATTTTTTTTTACTGAATGGTTTTGTAGATTGAAGTTTCATGTATCATCTTTACAAAATTAATCCCTTCTATCAATTTAATGTTAAACTTTATTACTTTAAATGATCAATCTATAATTGATTAGGGTAATTACCCTACTTTAATAAAATGCTGTTTATACACTTGGGTTTAATTTTAAGCTTGCAGCTTTGTTTTTGGAAGTGTCATATATTATTTTATGATGCGAGATCGATTAACAAAGTACATAAATCTTACCGATAGCAAAAACGTGAGGCGGTAGTTCCCCCAAAGATCTTCCTTGATACTTTTTGATCGTATTAGATGAGTACATATCTGGAATATCTTCGTAGGGATTCACGGCCAACAGGATATTGGCAACGTACGTCTGAAAAATAGAAGACATACTATGCAATATCTCCCTTAATTATTGAAATGAAAACTTCCTTAGTTGCGTCGAGTGATTTTTGTAAGAGAAAGAAACTTGTAGGTGGTTCGCATCACCGACATGCTCGTGACGTATTACACTTACGTCAGAATTGCAAAGCCAAATATAACAGCATTTTGTTTAGAACTTGTGGAGCCCATTATTTTTATTTAATTAATTCATAAAATGTATAAAAATGTACATAAATATTTCTCGGGGTTAAAACTTTTAATATAAAAAATAAATAATTTAGATTTGAATTGATTTAAAAAATTTATAAAAGAACACAATTATTCCATTGTTTAGAGTATTCACTTCTATCGGCAGTCCTTAGAACTGCCTCGACTATTTTTTATGTAATACAAATTATATATACTTTCTATACTGCGTGTATCGCCAAGGGAATGAAAAAAATGTATATTTTTATTTTATTTCGTAATATATAAATAAAATAAATTATAAAGCCTGTTTATTGCCCTACACGGTTACATTATTAACATACAGTTTTTTCATCATTAATTTTCGTGGACGAGGGGTAAACGCCTCTCCCTAAGAAAGCGAAGCTTCGCGACGCCTTGCAATGTCTATCCAGCTACTACCAACTATAAATTGTAGTTCGTCTCTCCATCGAACCCTTTGCCTACCCCTACCTCTATATTCCTGAAGCCCGTTCCACAGATAGTTTCGTAAAATATAATATATATTAAATATACATAAATAAAAATAAATTGCCGAATTATTGTAAACCTATCATTTCAGTACGACTGCACCCATTCATGATCATATTTATCATAACCGTATTTCTTTGGTATTGTTTGTAATAATCAGGGCAATATTTAATTACTTTATTTTTTGATTACCAATCCTCTAGTAGATTATTACCACGACTGTGGAGTTGATAATGTACTTACAAGTTTCTTACGATCACTTCAATGAACTAATAAGATGGTGGTTCTTTTGTTAGAACTTTTTAGGGAGTTCTGTGGTATGCTCCGTGGTATTATTTCCCATCCACTTCATTTGTGCAGAATAACCAAACTATATTACGTAAAACAAAATCAATATTACAAAGTTTTGAGTGAAATGAACACAAGATTATGAATACAATATAAAAACTACTACATGACATTCCAAGATCCTGGCTAAAACTCGGGGGTAATGTTTGTATTAAAAAAAATTGACAGAGAAACAAGTGAATGAGATAGATGTCCAAATGTAAATAATGTTGGTGGTTCAAATAGATAAATACATTAGGGTATGTTCAATAATATTGACAGATTGACGTTCTCTAATTGCCTTCTTACATTACTAGTTGGTCGTAGTATAAAGAAAATTTTAACAGCTAGTACGTAAGCAGTTTCACAAAAATAAGGCCTTAACAACAAGAAAATCGATATTAAAATTCAATTGATAATCATTATACGGGTCTTTGTTGTATATTAATAAATAATATTAAGTAAAAAACACAGCCTGTATATGAAAACTCTGTTTATGATTAGGGTTGCCATTATGTAAAGAATTTGAGTTCAGGTTTCGATTTATAACAGATTTTAAAAATTCTGTATTTTGATAATACATTAACAATGGGAAAATTAATAATAACTCTTGTAATGCCTTGTATTGTAAGTATTGTTGAAGGCAAAAAATGGTTTTCATTCCCTCATGCTATGCCCGCATCATGTTAACCTATCACTGCTCAACTTTTCTGTGCTCTCTAGTGTTATTTTGAAACTTACTCTGGTATACTTATTTTTAATCTTATCAACTCTAGTTACACTATATCTTAACATTCGCATCTCTGCCACATATATATATATATATGTATATGTAAACAATCAGTCGCCGCTATAACCTTTAACCTTCGAATCTCAAACACCTAAAGTTTCATCCTAATTTATTTACGGTTCTATGATTTCATATTAATATATACATATATATATATATATATATATATATATATATATATATATACGCCAGCGAAGTCGCGGATAAAAACGAGTATTGAATATTTTAAACATTTTGCACAATTTTTTGGCTTAAGAAACCGAATGTCTTAACTACCGACATGAATGCATCAGCTATGTTAATAACAGCAGTTCTTTTGACATGATCCTTGGCAACAATATAATTAAGTGTTATTAAAGACGATATCATAGGAGTGTGACAACCTTTATTTACGACAGCCGCGTGACAGTACGCGAGGAGGCATTCACCCAACGAACGAACGAAATAATCAATACCGACCGGCATATTTCTCAAAGTAGGTAAGTTCTCAAGGTGAAAATAACTTCAGTCACTACTACTAACTAACATGTGAGTCATGGCGCTGTATCATGTCGATCTTTACTTACGTATATTTTGTTCTTTTTGTACCGCGTCAGGATGTTATTCAGTAACGTCGCCTCGTTAAGGAACATCAGTTCACCTGTAATATTATGAAATACGATTAATTATTATTGCCGGGTGCTGGGATAGGTACAACAATTATCGGAATTAACGCGCGCGGAAACGTCGGCAAAACCTAATTCAATATAAAATTACTAAATTTTAAGAAAATATACGGTCCAAAAAAGTTCAATACGTATTAAATACTTACATTAAAAGGTTTCGTACTAAATGCACCGAGCTTGCCCGTGACAGTTCGCTGTATCCTTTTTTGCAAATCTTACCTAACCTAACCAAATCGAGACAAAAGAGCAAGATGGCGAACATTTAGCGAGCGCGGTGCTTTTAAATCGTAACCATTTTAAAGCAAGTATTCAATACGTTTTTTTTTGTAGTAACACCGACAATGTTTATATTAAATTTTTACGCGTTCACCGATGTGTATTTTTTTCCATGGAAAAATGGAGCAAACGGTGTGGTGTGGGTTCACAAGATTACGCAGATTTAGTCGCGAGTATTATCTAAGGTGGTCAGGCTAAAATGAAATTCCGTATAATGTTTATTTTGAAACTTACAGTTATCTTCAACATCCTTAGCGGGGTCTCCGGCTGGGAATATGTCTTCGAAGCTGCAGACTCGCCTCGGGTATTTGTTATCTAGGGGGATGACGTCTGCTTCTTCCCCCATCAGCTCGTGCAGACGAGCGAGGACGAAGCCTTCGCTCGGTTCGCGGACCCATACTAACTGCTTGTCGATGGTCATTTTTCACTGTAAACAAAGAATTATTAACTTTTAAATACATTTCTTATATAATTGTAATAAATAACATGATCATCGCTTGCAGATATATGATGACGTCATAACTGATTCTATACCGAGTCAATTTTGACGTGTACCACGCTTACCGTGAACTGAGTTAGAAGTTAGTGATAAAAATGTCGATTTTTTTTGTACGTTAATATGTAAATAATTGTTTGAAGTGTTTTTATAATATTTGAAGCAGATATGTGTCTCACAAGCCTCAATTTATGAGTCAAATTTGACATGGTTATGTGAGATAGTTTTTGCGTTACGAGAGGGTCAAAAATGGCTCCAAATGGTTCGTGTAATACCGCGCGCTCGTCATTCTGTTAGCTTAACAGGCTACCGCGTGTTTAGATTAATCCGATACGAAATATATACAAGAGTTGTTGAGGTATGTATGCTTGGTTCACATATATCTTTCAACAACTCATATATGTATGAATCGGTTATCTTGGGTCAGCTCAGATAGGTCGCAAATTGCACGTATCAGGCAACAGCCCAAGCCGAGGTATGCCGTGCACCCTAGAGTTAGTTGTCAAATAAAGTCGGCTGAGTGCCCTAAGCGCTCGCCTTAGTAGTCCGGTGAAGATGTTAAGATCTTGCTAGGTCAATAGTGTAGTCAGTTCGACAAAAAAAAAAAGCGTCTTTAGACAAAGATTTTATACCCATAAATGCCTCCATCAGTAAATATGTTCTTAGAAGTACATTTCTAGAACACTTATCTAGTTACTTTTAACATTATAATTTAGTTGATAAAAAGCTATATTATTCTGAGCTTTATAATGTTTTATTGTCATTATTTTCAAAAGAAGGTACATTTTCTGTTAAACAGCTGTTACCATACATATTACACGCCACACATTTAACACGGATACACATGATTATCATACAAGTCACTTATACGGGGGTTCAAATCCGCAGCCTCTCGGTTTATTCGTAAGGTTCTCTGTCATTGCGCCAGAAGGCTTGTCAAAACGCGAACGAAGCCGAGAGAGAGCGTTCAATAGTACTACAAAACTATTAATTACAGAAATCATTGTCACCGTGTTTATGTAAGTTATTATACAACAAGAATATCATAAAAAAGAATAATGTTTTAATAATACAAAGATATTCAGACAGGTTTCATTCAATCATTCAGTGTCAATCACTGCATATACGGTTTCGATTAGTCTCAAATGTAACATGCATGCTCCGGCAACCGCATTTTAAATACAGTCCTATTTAATGTTTACCATGTTACCATCTTAGATCACATATTTATTTATTAAAAATCTTAGTAGTGGTAGAGCCAAGCTGAAGCTATTATTGTTTTCAGCACGAATGGGTCGGCTCGTCCGGGAAAGCACCACCCTTTCACAGAAAACCGACGTGAAGTAACAGTGCTTGCATTGTTGCCTTTCGTTCGGTCAGTGAGAGCCGGAGACCCACCTACCCTCCCCTTCCCCTTTCTGCCCGTCCCCCACCCTTCTCCCAAATACAGGTTGGCAACGCATTTGCGACTCCCCTGGTGTTGCAAGTATCTATGGACGGTGGTGTTCACTTAACATCAGGTGACTCATCTTTTCGTTTGCCTCCTATGATATAAAAAAAAAATGTACATAAACCTTCCTAATAAATTAAGTACCGTATCTATTGATGGAAACCGCATGAAAAATCCGCTCAGTAGGCAGTGTTTGAGTCTATAACAAACATACAAAGAGACAGACAGACGTGGCGGAGGACTTTATAATATGTAGTGATTAGAATAAATTGATAAAATTTGTAAACGATAAAATTCATAAAATACAAAAACTAGCCTGATGTGTTCTAAAAATCTATTTTATTTAAAATATAATAGATTTTTAATATTTATATAGTCACTATAAGGTGTTGTTAGATTAGCTAATTATGTAATAACTTAAGACAGAAGGCCCCTTTAGTAGGGACTTAATAAAGTAACCTACTTGGTATATTACATTGATCTCACAACTTTTTGTCGTAGAACTGAGTTGCGAGACTTGGTTTTTTTACAGGTTTTGTTTTTGATGGCATAAAACATTTTCTTACTCTTTTATCTCTTTGTAATAAAAAAAATCGTAGATAATTACATAATAATATTCATCGTAGAAGCAACTACACAAACTTCTTGATATACTTATCTTTTTAATTTTTTAGAAGAGTTATATTAGTATGAGTAATGCTGTCAGTCCCACAGCATTACGATTTATGCAAACCCCGCTAAGTTGATTTAACGAAACCATTATGTAAAGTATATAAAAATCAGTTTAAAAAAAACATATTCTGATAACCCTAAACAAAAGTAACATAATTAATTGTAAACTAACAAACGATCATTGAAAGAAATGTATAACGAAGTCAAATACGATATAAATTATTGCGTTACATAATTTTTATAATCGCTCTAAGCACCGCAACGAGAATACAATTAACTCACTTTCGTACCAGTAAAGCATAATATAACACTTTCGTGTGAGTTACGTCACGGTGCTATAATTAAAAAAAAAAAAACAATAAACAATGGTCATGTCCGCTGCGCGGTAAGTCACGGTTGGTGTACCGAGCGACGGAAACAAAAAAATAATGGCCACCAAAATTAGAATTCATAGAGCAACAAATGTTGTATTGAACCGTTGTTTCGAGTAAATTACGGTTCATATAATGCAATCTTTTTGTTTACATATGAGAGTATTCAATCTTACGTTGCTATCTCTTCCTAGATGACCGCCGATGCAATCAGAGCTATCGTGTGATAAATAACAAATGGAGATTTGGTGATTATAATTAAGGACAATTTCTAAATTATTTATGAAAACTAACACATTGATTGAACCATAGTTTCACTCGGAGCAATACTTATATATACAAAGTTTTTATAAAGTCTATTAATCAAACGTATGGTGAGTTGCAAAATATCAATATTACTACATGTACACAGACCCCTATAATACCCGTCTTTAGTGTGATGCAAGTAGCACATGCGCAATACAGCTGGTCATGCTTACGTAGCATGTTATGACGTGAAATTATAAATTTAGCTCCTACCAAAAATACCGCTCAACGCGCCTAAAAATTCTCACTTTAAAGATCTATCGCCACTCAACCCTATCTTTCATCATCTCACACACACGTTCTTTCACGCACGATAAAACAGTGTGCAATACTGGGAACGGGGAAGCGAGTACGTGAATTCACAAAATGACTTATCTATGGTCATGGTTATGGTTATTATATGGTCTTTATACGCGCAGTCTTTCCTGCGCGAAAGCGTTTTCACGCGAGAAAGGCCGTGTCGTGTAAATCGAACAAAACGCCTAACTCTTTATTCAAAATCCGAAACGCTGATAAGTAAAATAAATTCCCTGTGTATCTTTTCCCATCATCATAATTAGCAATCTTTCAGTGAAAGGATCATCAAGAACGGTATATTCTTTTTTTCATCTTGCACTTTCACAAACGTGATTAAGGCCAAATCCGAATCATTTTATTGCTATAAAAAATCGTATACACTTAGAACGAAAAACTAAATACAGATAACGCAGAATCTACACGCAAAAATATTCGGTGAAAGTGTAGAATCAATGTAGTAACACGGGAAGGTATCAAAAAATGTTGTAACAGATAAATAAACTACGGTGAACTACACGAGTGTCGCGTACCGTGAAATCGTTTTATGTCCAAACCGCAGGTGAAACCAGTTGCTATTTACGAAAAAAGTGCAACATTTAATTGCACCCGCTGAGATTAATCTGATGCAATACGAACTGAGGAAAGAATAATTATAAAAATATATACGTAACCAAGTTTATAAAAGTTAAATGGAAATTTGAAGCTATTAGCACAGTACACATAACAGACAGTATGGAAACTCCCTATAAACGTTCGCACCGGCACACTCACACAAACATCCGCATCGACACGACCCCTAAGTAGTGAACATCGCGGTGCTGTCCATAGAATTCCTTTCAAAACCTCACGTCGATACGCGTGTTTGTGTAAGTGTGCCGTTTTCGAGCGTTTTTTCGTAGTTTCCATACTGTGTCTCATATTTATACTGTGCTATTGGTCTGTCATAATGTTTGTCCATGACGACATCCGAAACTACTCAAGCGATCTTGATGAAAATTGATATTTATGTATTATTTGAACCAACTTAAGAGATAGGATAATTTATATTTTGATTAATGGCCTCATTTTTTTTTTAATTACAGATGAAATTAACGTTAAAGAGAAGATTTAAATCAGTTCGCCGACAGAAAACTGTAAGACCGACTGTTATACATAACTCATAGTTGGTGCCACGTTTTAATTTTGAATGTTTTTTTTACAGCTAAGCCACAGACAGCTACGCGGAGCCGGGTTAGCTAGTATTATATATAAAAAAATAACTGACAGATCAACGCACAGTCCAAACTACCAGGTCTAGGAGGATCAAAATTTGCATTTGCATGCATGACCCCTTTTTTTGTGTACTGAGGAAGGATACTTCGAAATTATACCTCTAATAGTATTTCTTGTTTGATTGGTATTCGATTGAAGAAGGCAGTACTTTGCGGAAAAAATTATATGTTGTAGTGGACGTTACTTCACACTTCCGCCTGGAATAGATTGGCCGCTTCCACATCACATTCATATTCTTTACCAATTCGAGTAACATTGCAAGAATGGGAAATTTAAATGTAAAAAAAATGAAAGAAAGTTAAAATGTATCAAAAAAATACAACGACAAGGAAAAAAAATTACTAACCTACTCAAACCATCCCTACATTTACTATGAACACACCCAACAAAGTAGCGCAAATAATTGGTACAGAAATTATGAAAACCAGCGAAAGGTAACGAATGAGAAATGCATATGATGGTATAATTTCAATAGAATTACTATAATCAACTCAATGCGTATATAAAAGGGTAAAAACTTTCCTTTTTTTTTCAATTTATTTACACGCATATTTTCAAAAATGAATATCGAATATTAGATTATATCCAATATAAAGCATCTAATAGAGTGAAGTATACGACTGGGAATTAACTCTAGAATATTAAAATAATTTCATCAAGTTTAGTGGTCGTAGAAGGTAGAGTTGAAAATAGATTGTCTGAAACATAACTTGGAACATTTCACGATAAATGAACTATCTAACACAGAAAAGGTTCAAGACAAAATTACCACATTAAAAAAATACGAACTCCAAAATAAATTAGATTTGTTTCATTTTACATTTCTTATCTTAATACTTGTTTTAATAGAATCCAGTTACGAAGCTCACATAGTATCAATTCAATCATATTATGTTTTTGATCATATAATATTTTTTAAAAGTATTCAGTAACAATAACCCTATCCAAATAGCATAAATAGTTATTGAATAGAACACGAACATAGAAGTATACATACGGCTTGAATAGGGAACCTCCTTTTTTGAAGACGGTTAAAATTGTTACAAATTAATTTTGCAGTTTTAGAGGTTGACGCGTTTATAATACTCTCATCAATTTTAGTACCTATGTGACCGTGGTTCATCAGCTTTGTTGGCTGGTATTAGGATACTGTCGTACAGTGTTTTTCACAAAATCTTGAGGTACCAGCACAATTTACCATAAATTGGCAATAATGTAAAGTACCACAAAAATATACGAGTCAGCGTTGTATAACGCTGAATAATTGGTTATCAATGTTTTTTTTATTATCGCATATTTCCAGTAAAGTAACACATATAACTAAACTTAATGTGCAATACCTTGTCTAAATACCAAAATTAATCCAAATCGTTAGAGCAGTTTCCGAGATACAAAAAATAAACTTATACATAGATGTACCAGATCTGCTCGTATGGAATTGGAATTTCGAAAAAAAAAAAAAAACTTTTTTTTTATGTATTTTGAAACTTTATTATTAATAATATTGATATTTAATGCAAAACACTTTTTTTTTCAATTAATTATAAACAATTAAAACTTGATAAAATTAAAAAAAAATCACGTGATTATAAACGCGCCATGATTGGTCACCATAGTTGTGACGTCATAATGTTATGCTATTTAATAACAGTACAGCGTTTACGGCTATTACACGTGACTAGACAATAATATTGAAAATTTATTGTTAAAAACGAGTTGTTAGATGGTTCCGATTAGCTATGTGTGACAAAAGATTTATTAAGGCAAAGTCTGATAATATTCCTGATGTTGATATATTTATGATAACCAATTTTTTAAACATCTTGGGGAACATTTAAAAACATTTTGTCTGGAGTTGTTTTTGTAGTATTCGTACATAATGGTACAAAACAAGAACAATCACTTTTGAGGTTCGACATTTTCAATATAAATTTGAATATTTAACAATAACAACAAAATTAAATAGATCAAAACACTATACTTATTATTTCTATATCAACTGCAATGAGTGAAAACTAACATTATGACGTCACTCGCGCTCGGGTTTATCCGGGAGCTGTCGGCGTGTCTTCGGTACTGGATTCAAAAATTAATCTTTATTTTGATATAACTTTTGAATTATTGCGAAAACAAAAATAGTTTTGTTATAAAACTTATATATGATCTTTCCATTTATCACAAAAAATTTTTTTTCAAAAACCCAACTATAAGATTTATAAATAAATTAAGTTGTACCTACATCATAAAATACATAGTTACAGAATATGTAATACACAATAAATTTAAAACAAAGAACCATAAATAGATTCCATTACAATTGTTAGTTCTCAAATGACCAACATTGGGATGAATGAATAAATTGCAATATCAAATATTCTCACGCTACAAAACAGAGGCCTCTCGAAGTTAACGAAAAACAATATAGGTATATTTACTAAGCTCAATGACACCCAATGTACGGCTTTACATTTATAGTATAGTATTTATATATATTATTAAAAATATATAATATTAGAAACCACTTATTATCAATAAAAATAAATATTTACGATCAAATTTCCTAGAAATAGTATCTTATCAGAATTTTTAATTAACATATCAACTTTGATCACAATTTAATCAGCGGCATCTATATATTAGAATAAACATTACTAATAATATAATAATAATGTAATAAGTATTAAAAATGTTTTCGGTCATTTATAACTTCCTTAACTTTTTCGTCACTGCTATTCCTTACATAATTTAGTTTAATTTAATTTAGTAGTGGTAGAGCCAAGCTGAAGCTATTATTGTTTCAGCACTAATGGGTCCACTCGTCCGGGGAAGCACCACCCTCTCACAGAGAACCGACGTGAAGTAACAGTGCTTGCATTGTTGCGTTTCGTTCGGTCAGTGAGAGAGCCGGAGACCCACCTACCTTCCCCATCCTCCTTTCCTTCCTGCCCCCCCTACCCTCCTCCCAAACACAGGCTGGCAACGCACTTCCGACTCCCCTGGTGTTGCAAGTGTCTATGGACGGTGGTGATCACTTAACATCAGGTGACCCATCTGTTCGTTTGCCGCCTATGGCATAAAAAAAAATTTAATATATTTTTTTTAATCTACCCATTTCAGTTATAGCATACATATATCTTCATATTTACATCTCTACCATAAGCATTCTTCTTTAATTAGCATTTTAATATTATCGCATTAGTTATGAGTACCGAGGAAAATAATTATAAATATATACTAGCAAGCCAGGCGGATGTTATCCCGCCGTAATAATATTAAAAAAAAATTATATACCTAAATGCCGCCTCATGAATCATGCTATCTACTGGTGAAAACCGCATAAAAATCAACTCAGTACTTTTGAGTTCGAGTTTTAGAGTTTGTGGCGAACAGATAGACAGACAGACGTGGCAGAGAACTTTGTTTTATACTATGTAATGATATTCTGTTGCAATGATACCGTCCCTGTATGAAATAACCTGGTGTATGTTTATAGGGATAGGTAGATAATATTTAAAAAAGAATCATCTTCTTAACCTTATCCCACCTAAAAAGAATCGGCACAACAGCTTTTATACATTTATCATCTTCACACAATCTACCCAAACCTTTTACGGTCTCCTTCTACTCCCATATTCTACGTTACACTTAAAACTTTTTTAGTTACATGACTTTCATATCTCATCATGACATGCCCGTACCATGTTAACCTGTCACTCCTCAACTTCTCTGTAAGTAGTGCTATCATTAAACTTCCTGTGTTGTACTCATCCATTCTAATTACACAATACTATTCCTATCTCTGCCGCATGTAATTTTCTCTAATCTGTCTCTTTCGTAGCCCATCTGTACAGCAATATTGGTCTTATAATAGTTTTACACATCTTGAGTTTAAAAGAGTTTCGTGGGTTACAAGCTACCTCCCAAGCTACCAGATTAGGCCCCCCTCGGCAGCGACTCAAGCCTACGTCCGTTCCCTCGGTATGGAGCCCTTGAGTGCGCTGCTCGCGCGATACAGTGACACAAAATCTTTCATCACTGCGACAACATTACACATATCACCCCCACGCGAACACATGAAAGTGGACGGGTTTTGTTTCTTTCCCTTATCGAATACAATATATATATAAATGTTGTTGAGGTATGTATGATTGGTACACATATATGTTTCAACAACTCATATATATATGAATAGTTAGCTAAGCTTAGGTTAGCTCAGACAGGTCGTGAATTGCATTTATCAGGCAACAGCCCAAGCCGAGGTAAGCCGTGCACCCTTGAGTCAGTTGTCAAATAAAATCGGCTGAGTGCCTTAAACGCTCGCCTAAGTAGTCCGGTGAAGATGTTAAGACCTTGCTAGGTCAATAGCATAGTCAGATCGAAAGAAAAACCTCCCAAATCAAACAAACAAGGCAGAATTTGGTTGAGATATAATATAATTCAGTACTGTTCAAACAACGGTACGATGCATTACAACTTGACGTAGGACACAACATACATACGTAAAACGGACACATTAATTATTGTCCATAATATCTCTACTCACACTAAACCATATAGATGGAGAGAGGATGGTGAGAAGGAGAGGGGAGAGGGCGGACATAGGCCTCCAGCACTATCACTGACTGAACGAAACGCAAAAAGCAAGCACTGTTACTTCATGTCGGTTTTCTGTGACAGGGTAGTACTACCCCGAGCGAGCCCACTACCACTACAATTTGAGATGATGGTAAATAAAAAACTATGAAAATTGCTGGCCATGCGAAATAAACTTTACGAACATACAAATATGCATTAATTCAACCAAATTACATTGCACCAAACAGCTAATCTATCTAAATCATATCTAGAAGAGATACTGAATTTTTATCTTCATAAAATGACAGGCAACAAACAACACAGAGTGCTAATTCGATGAAGCTGATCCGGCGAGTGAATCATGCGTATGTGCCTACTGAAATATAGGTGTAATGTTTTATCGTCGCAGTTTTTATTAGAGCTTCGATAGTCTTATGGTATTTATTTCAAACGGGTACACTATTAGTATTCATATTATAGAGAATATGCTCATGTACAAATAAGGATAATTATGAGTAGAGAGTAGAGAGTCTTTAATAAGAGATAAGATTTGTATTTAATCAAATAGATACACACTCGTCAACGACGAAAAAAATATACTTAAAAATTCAGTTACAGCCAAATAGAAGCACTGATAATTGAAAACAACTCTATAGCCATTTTATTTCATTCAATCCTATAGCAAATTAAAAAAAACAACGCCAGGAAACAACTTTTTATTCACATTACATTGATGATATAAAAAGTAGCTTACCTTGACATACACAAATACCTACATTTAAAATATCTGAAGGTATTAATTTTATTACCAATGTTTTATAAACAAAAACACTGCATAATCTAGTAGAAGGAAACAAGATTCCTACGAAGGGAAATATCAACAGAACCGCTTATCTGTTCTACCAAGTCAAGATAAAACACAGGTCAAAGTATTCAAAGACAGCCGTCAATTTCGCAAAACGTCACGAAGACGCGCCATAAATCATATCACATGGCATTTTAACACCATTTCAGGAAAAAAGGTTCCTCCGTTCAATTTCGCAAATTATCTGTAACACTTTAACCATGCGAACATATACCTTATCACCAAAGAATACGGTCCTATATAGTTTAGCATCAAAGTTCAAGTTCTAACCTATGTTTGTATAGACGACCTGGTTATTACCTTCACCCTTCAACTGTGGCATTTTCGTTCAAACGACCAAAGTAATCCCACGTTTCCACTATCTTTTTACTGCGCCCAATTTTATACGGCGTCGGGGGTGGATATTTATAGATTGACCTTAAAAGGGTGGTGAGTTCAAACAATTAGGCGCTTGATGCTATACATCACAGCGTTTATAGCTTATTTTATGAGTAACTATCTCATTACTATTTGGATTTAGAAATTGAAACAAACTATTATATGTATACTTATAGAAACAATATTAATTCATTCAATAACTCATGCACAAAATAACATAAAAGATATTTCTAGTCACTCAACTATAGTACCCATGTCTTACTCTGACGACATATTTAATATATCCATTAAAATGATGTGTTTTAGGCGACAATTGTATTCGGATAATTTTCACTGTTTCAAACTGTTAGGTAGAACAGTTCGAGAAATTTTATTTAGAACAATATAATTAAAATAATTAAGCATTTGCATAGTATAAATCACGGCATCTCCACTGTATTACTTGAAAATATGAATAGAATTACAGAGATCATGAAATCATTAACATATCTCTTTAAGCATTGTGTTAATTCAAAAACCTAAAATAAGTAATACTTAGAACGATTATAACACAATGGCTTCCAAAGGACAATAGGATTATTATTTAGTGCATAAATAACTTCAAATCTGCTCATTTGTGAGGCAGATAAAGCATTTAATGTTATATCTACAGAGTTCGGTGTAATAAACCATGGCGTTTCGTTAATTCTCGCAGGTCAAGGATTAAATGCTCGTATTACAACGTAATTTGCACTTGTCAAGTACTTTCTTAAATGGCTTTGTCTAATGATCGAATAAAAAAAGTGAAGCCACCAAGGGATAGTAAAAATAAATGTAGTTTTACGAGCGCTTTTTTTTCAATAAGGTTTAATAGTACTTGAGTAAGTCACGAAAAAGGGCCAAATTATACATTTTATACAAGTTTTCTAAGGGCTTGATTGAAATGATATATGGCTCAAATCAAGTCAACGAATAGCTCCATATGACTATGCTTAGCAATGTAGAAACAAGTGTTCTTTAAGCAAACAGATATGTGTAACCTAACTACAGTAACAAATTTAATATTCAAGAGTTTTCGAACTCTTGCAAATCAGAAAGAAACGTCTTAGGAATAGATATAAAATCTACGTTTAAAATAATACTTGGTTCTGTTAATTATTAGACATGGGATTGACCCGTTATGGGAAATTTTAATGGATCAAATAATTTGATCAACAGAAAGATAACACTTGTTACGAGAAGGGCAATAGCAAATTAAACAAGGACGGTATTCATATGGAAGAGTATAATGGAAAAACAAATACATCAATGGTTAAATGCAATTAAAATCAATACTAGAATAGAAAACAGAACTCGGTGATAGGAATATATGAAATACATAATGAACGAGGTTTATAATAACCGTGTTTGTGTGGAATTTGTCACGACTGGCTGCCGCCGTGAGTCACAGTGCAAACTCAATTGCTATTTGTCGACCTCCGGGGACGGATTGTGATTTGCGCACTTGGTTTTTAATGAAAATTAGTGTCTGCATTATACATCTTTGTATATAACTGAGGATCTTATAGTATTTTAACACTTTTAGCATCCCATTAGATTAAGATTTTCAAAGACTGAATATAATCAAATAATCGTCTGTAGATGTGTCGTTACATTTAAAAATTAAGTAAATCCAATTTTAATTGTTAACATACTAAGTTTAATCTTTTTAACATTTCCAGTTTCCATACACCCTTAACGAAGTTCAAATGTTGCTGTCCGTGAGGTCTTTAGTTTCTTTATGATCTTCATATTTTGCATTGTACTAAAATAATATAATGTATTAGGAACGGGTAAAATTAGATATAGCTTATTCAGAAATGTAATGGCACAAATATTGATTTAGCATCGATCATTTCTAAATAATAAACCTTCTTATTAGGTCGTCTGATAGATTATATTGGAAAAAATGTGCCACAATTTGTAATCCTTACTAACATCATAAGTGCGAATTTGAGTTTGTTTGTTTTTTACGTTTTCATGCTCTAATTACTTAACTGATCATCATGATATTTTGCCTATATGTTATCTGGGCTACAGAAAAGGACATGTGTTATCTCCCATCCAGAAAAAATATATATAATTTTGTAGGTGGTACAACCACGCTGAAACTATTACTGGCTTCAGCATGAATGGGTCGGCTCATCTGGGGTAGTATCACCCTCTCACAGCAAATCGACGTGAACAAACAGTGCTTGCATTGTTGCGTTTCGTTCGGTCAGTGAGAGCGACGGAGGCCCACCTTTCCTCAGCTTCCCTTTCTCCCCCGACACAAGCTGGCAAAGCACTTGCTACTCCCCTGGTGTTGCAAGTATCAGTGGACGGTGGTGATCACTTAACAACAGGTGACCTACCTGTTCGTTTGCCTCCTATGATGATCACGTCACACGTTTATCGTTGTGGAATGGGTTAACCGGTTATGACATACGGCTCTTTAAAAAGAGATTGAAATGCGGTCTTAAGGCCGCTCGAGTAACAATAATACCCCTGGTGTTGCAGTTGTCTATAGACGATAGTAACCATTTATCATTACATGAGCCGTTAAGCTCTTTGCTCCCCTTTGACCTAAAAAAAAACATAATGCAAGCGAACCAGCAAACACAAACTGGTCTTCAATGTGTAATGATACCTACTTGATGTATAAAACTTCGTCTTAAATTACATATCTCAAACTCAATTCACATGATCTTATTCATGAACTACACTTGGCGAAACATTATTATCTTATCTTAACCAAGGATTTCAGACAATGAAAATTCGTACAAATATGAATTTCCAGTAATTAGTCGCATTAGTCTAACGACACGTCAAGTTTTTACTTTTGATCTACTAATAATTTATGTAAAGCGAAACCTGTTACACTAAACTGACTAAAAAGAATATTTTACACAGTAAGAGGCGAAAACGAAGATGTTTCGGAATCAGTTCGCTTCGGAATAACGAATATCATGTTTGCTAATAGAGATAAAATGAAGCAAGCGAGTGAGAGGCCCCGAGATATTGAACTAGCAGATTGCAAATAACTTGTTCACGTGTAGGTGGTAGTATAATTGAATGCCTAATTATTCATATAGATCGAAACATAACAATTATATCAGTCTATGAAGTACTTTATTGCAGATAAGTTACCGAAATGTACAACTTAGCCATCGATAATGAAGGTGACAGTATTATAAACATGAGCAAATAGTAAATAGTGATCTAATAGGTTTTAAAAGTCAAAGTAAGACAACTCATCTCCAATAGAAAAGTGAGTCCCAAATAATAGTCACTGCATACATAATTCATAAATAATGCATAAAATGGATGATCAAATGACCATACATGTGAATCCCGGTTTTATAAGAGATAAAAAATGTTATCCGTCAACGCTTGCGTCAAAAAGTAAATTTACTAAAAGATTAGCTGTTGAATTCATAGGTAATGGTGACCGGTAAACAAACGGACAGACGAATGACGTAACAATATACGTATGAGCATAAATGCTACAATATACAAAGTCTGTTTAGTCTAATATCTGCGTTAAGTTCTAAATCTATATACATTCTGGATTCTTAATTGAGTACTGACAATTGCAATTAACTTAAATTTGTGGGGACAAGTAAAGAGAATAAAGTAAATTCAATTATTGCTACTAAAGAATTATCTGTTGTAACGCTAAAAGCAGCAGAAAATACCAGAATAAGTATTGCTAATAAGAATGTTTGCAGGCCGGCATGATAGTGGCGACCGGCGATGGATAGTGTGTCAATCGGTGGTCGCTATTATTTTTGGATTGCACTGTGCTTACCATCTGGCATAGAGCAGTAATTTTGCCGTGCTACAATAAAAAAGAAACTGAATTACAATGACGGAATATTACGGCAATAGCAAGATGCATAGAACAAAAATATAACAGACATTAGTCATCGAGGTTCCTCAATGCCAAGGTCAGACTACCGACGTATCTTTCCGTAATACCGGTTTTAATAAATAATTCGGTCATTATTGAAGTTATGTCGGGCGTGAAACAAGTAAATGTGGCTATACAAATAATTGACGGGTAATGGCTACTTTAAAATAGCATTGTGATGACAATAAAAAGATCACCATAATTGGAGATGGCAATATCTATGTTGGTGATTTAGAAACAACTGTCGAGTGAGACATTGTACCTAATTCATATGTAAATCGAACAGAGCGTGAGTGTAAAGGGCGTGAGGGGAATTTAACTGTCATACTTGCTTTTTTGTACCTATCGTTGAATTGCAATTCAAATTGCCTTCAAACAAAGGAGTGTTAGCTTTTGTGAAGAATGTGAAAATTATTACCATAGAGATTGATAAAATACATTAATTAGAAAAAAATTGAAGTTTTGTCCTTCTCCCGAAGACCACCGCGCTAGTTCCAAGCGTATTGTTCATTTCAAAGTCCAAGCTTTTAGGTTTTCGAGTTCTGCATGTTACACTACATCGTGCTGCTAGGAGAAAATTCGTTTAGTATCGATATAGAAATTTACATACAAAATTAATTTCTGTAGGGTTTAACCGAAGCTCATGAATTTTGTTATTGTTATTTCGCATTTTTTATATTTATTTGAACAAGATCTACACAATATACGTTTGACTATAATTAAATTTTCTATTACACCAAGTAAAAGCAAACACGTGCAAAGTCGTAGCTACAGCTAGATGTATTAACCGTTTACTTAAATAGTTGAAACACGTGTGTTTATTTGAAAGATATCTAAATAGCTGGGGTCGTAGTAACAGACACAAACAAGAGGTGTAATCTAAATAAGACCAAATTCAATAAAGACCTTTACGCTTGTAACTCGTTATTTTTAACTTTTTAATTCTCGTGTACACAGACAATAAAAATAGACATTTTATATAATATAGTAGTTATACCACAACTTATAGCAAGTATGACTTTATATAAACATTTTACATTACTAAGTAATAAAGGTACATGAAACCAGACACAATAAGACACGTAAACTCATATAATGACCTGGTATTTTATTTCTAAAAGATTCATTAGAATTGCAAAATTATCTCATTCCTGAAAAATACGTAAGTATCATGTTCTAATTATTAATAAGTTCTTGTTAGATATAAATACCATAAATTAGAAATCGAGAGGACTGATGTACATTACGTAATATTTAAATATGTACATATAAATAAAAGTATGTAAACGGTGGATAGTCTCAGAATTTGCTGAACAGATATTTATAAAAAAAAAATATTAGCAGGGAGATGACTCTTTAGAGTATTATTTGAACTACAAATGATATCGACTTTTCCATAGGTGCTAAACAAGAATTATAAAATTACAATATAAAACACTAATATTCGCGAAAGAAGTTTCAATCACCAGTAAATTAGGATATAATATTACATAAAAATATGGATTATCATCTGCTTGTAAGAAACCCACTGCTAGGCCATAAGCCTCTTCCCAAAGGAAACTATGAGTATTATCACCACGCCAGCTCACGACAAATAGGCGATTACAAAATCCATAGTTCTACATATTTCCCACATACGAGAACATTTCTTAGGATCGAGTTTCCTCACGAAGCTTTCCTTCACCGTCAGCTGCCAGTGTTATAAATTTATTTTAGTAAACGAGTACACGAATTCCAAAAAAATCGTTGATATTTGGGGGAGGATGAACAACTAGTACACCACAACTTTTTTAAAATGTATATAAATAAATAAAAAAAAGGATAAATATGCATAATAATAACACAAAATATCGTATTTACATATCTATACAATTATAAAAAGAATGTCTGTACTTTTTACATTTTTGTAGAAAAACATGTTCCCGGTTTAGTCCGGTGAAGCTGTAGAGGCCAAAGAATTAAGGCCAATAGCGTAGTCAGTTCGAGAACATGTTCCCGGTGTCTTGGAATAAGTAATAAAATACATATCAATCATTTTTAGGCATGTCTGTCTGTCTGTTTGAACACGCTAACACTGCTTTAGTACTGCATTCACGATAAAACCCCACAAAAAAAGTGTGCATGTACGATACTTGTGTACACGGGTTAGAAGTTATACTTCTTTGGCGTAACAAGATAAAAATATTTTCGAAAATTTCATATTTCGCCTTATTCTACGTTTGTAGAAAAAACGACACTAACAATATAAAAAAGGTATTTAATACATTGAAAGTTTTAATACAAAGAAACAAAATGTTGACTTCAGGGTGTCGGTTTTTCATGACGGTGTGCGCTCGCATAGTAATAACTTAAGGGTATCGGTTTTTCGTGACGGTGTACGCGCGCATCGTAAAATTTACTCTCATCATTTTCCCTAACGCACCAAAAGAAGTATGACTTCAAAAATCATAAAGCATATCCTCGAGTAGCATTTAGTGTTTGTTTCATTAAAATCGGTTCACTCTATCAAAAGTTATTGTAATTTTAATGACAATGCGACTTAAGTAGGAGAGAAAGAAGATAAGTAAATTGACTTAATACATCTAGATGATTTTATTACGCACCAGCTTTTACACGCGAACAGAGTCGCGGGCACAGCTAGTAAGAAAATGAGGCTAACAAAATCGAAACAAGAGTTCCAAAAATTAAGTTTCTTCATAGCGATAATTTTCGCATCATAAATGGTCTATAAATGGCATATAACACCGTGAACGATTGACAATAACAGAGTCGGAGTTAATAGGGTCAATCTGCATCAATACGGTGCAGGTTAAGGACTAAATCAATAGTGGGGCGTCTGCGACAAGGCCATATCAATTGACGATCATCAACTCCCCTATACCACAGTTCACATAACACAGTTAGGAAACTCCCTATAAACGCTCGCACCGGCACACTCACACAAACGTGCATCGACACGACCCCTTTTTTTTATTAACGTGAGGAAATCCTTTATGGATACGCCACCCTCTCGGGGGAGAGAGTGGGTCATGTCCGACTGACCCCTAAGCGGAACTCGCGATGCTGTCCATAGAATTCCTTTCATAATCTCACGTCAATTCGCGTGTTTGTGTTTGTGTGCCGTTTTCGAGCGTTTGTTCGTAGTTTACGTACTGTCTCATATTTATACTGTGCCTACACTATCGCGATAACTTGCCAGTTATAAGTGAAAAATGTATAACCCACTGCGAATTTCGCCTTCCCTTCGCACGAGTAACTAAAATCAAAGTGGATTTATATGGACACACCTGTTAAGATTCATTGAATGGAATCAATGAATTGAATTAACATTTATGAATACAAAAAAATAGACTAAAAAAAAAGTAAAACAAATTAGAGGTAGTAAGCTTAGTATTTTAATTTGAATTTTGACTTACGTAATAAAAATGGACAATGATCTAGACTGTTTTCTCTTCAAAATAGAGTGACACAATCAGTATGTATGTAAGTAGTATTGTCTCCGCTTGCTGTCAAAACTGCCTGCATACTTCTGGTTATACTTTTTATTAAATTGGCAATGAAACTTTGTGGCATTAGGTTCCATTCGTCAACCAATGCACTTTTTTGCGTTGCTGTAAACTTTGATCTAATAGACAAGGTTGCTTTTGTGTTTTTTACTGTTTTCGCTATTAAGGTTAATAAGCATGAGTTATTTTTCTTTCAAATAGTTCACTATTGCATTTATGATTCAGAATTTATCCTCCTATTTGTACAATATTTTCCTCATTGGAGATTAGGCATAAATGTGCAACACAATTGCAGGCTTTTATGTTGGTAAATATACAGTTTTAAGTACACTGTTTTAAGATGGCATGGTGGGTTTTATATGCAGTTATCGACGTATGCTCAAATCCTGCGAAGAGATGGAGATTTCAGCTTAATACAACCTACGTTGAATAATTTCGTTTTCCGAACCGGTCACGGCACATAAATCAGCCGCGCAAATAATAATCACGTGTTCAAAGACAGTGTAACGCGTTCCACAATTCCAGATTCGACTTAGCTAAGTCAGATAAGTGGAACATAAGTCTAGATGTTATATAACGTTACAAAAAAAATACCACTGAAATAACCTCATAACTGCACGTCTGCACGCCACAGCGATTCAAAGATTAGGAAACAGAACGGTAGCGTGCAAAACTTTTACAGCTTTAATGTTATATAACTTCGTCGTTTCTATTATATACAGGCTATTTACCCTGGCTTCGCTCGATTGCGATAACGAAGAAAACGAAGCCAAACCTTCTCTTCACTGTAATGAAATAAAAACTAGATGGCATCTGTATAACTGACAGTCAAACTAATGTCTTCACTCTTTAAAATATTTACCAATAGATGGCGCACTATCTTATTTGTAATTTTTCTGTCGCGGTGTCAATAGTCACATAACATAAGAAACATAAAGTGATAAGCTTTAGTAAGGGGAGTCTGCCGAAACTATAATGGCCTGCCAGACCAATAGCGTAGTCAGTTCTAAAATCCTTAGTTAAACAATATATGTAATTAACATTGTTTTAATATATACGATCTAGGCCAGTGGTCGGCAAACTTGTCACCCGAAAGAGTCGAATATAAACAATACAATATTGAAGTTCATTTAAAGAGCCATTTTTTGAAACTTTTCCATTCTTATGGAAATGGGATTAAAATTACATTCTCGAGCTTGCCTTCGCTTAATATGTCTTTTTTTTGCGAATGACTAGCAGTGCTATTGTTGTTTCTAAAGATTTCTCTTTTCTGTGGCTTTGCGTCTCAAAAATGTTGACTCTTCTTTCATAAGGCAAGTTAGTTGATAATATTCTCGTTTCTACATTAAATACTCTGTGGACAAGTTGCATGCGACCCGCGAGCCACAGTCTGCCGACCACTACCATTGGCAAAGTTAATTTATACAGTCACACACTCACTTACTTTCTATATAGAGACTTCCAACTCAAATTACTCACTTTCCCGTGTGATTTTTCAAATATTTTATTTATACAAGCCTTGTCCTGTCAATTACAAACAATAAAAAAAATTGCCCAACAAATAGGGGGCAGCCATTCTAAAGCGATTGGAGTATATACATACGGTACTTACTTCGTTTTTATTTATATATATACAGTGTAATCTGTTTATAACGTCATACGTTAACAGGACAAACTTTCTATAATGCAAAAAATAGTTCAATTTGATTTGTTTAACATAAAACAATTTATTTATTCTCTTCTCCTTATAACGAAAAAAAAAATGCTCGATCCTTTGAAATTCGGTATAAAAATTTACACTCTATTTTAAAGTAATATAAAATCTTTAAGCTATCGATTTTAAAATTCATATATCCTAACATCAATAACAATTTATGTTCAGACTATATCGAGAGATATAAGTAGTTTATTAATAAGTATTCCGCCTGAATAATATTTTTGATTGCACAAATGTTCCCGTAATAACACTTGATACCTATAGCATATAGGATGTATGTATGACGTATTTAAAAGTAAAGAGTTAAGGAAAATAAAAATGGAATTGATAAGTATTTCAAGACAACTGGAATATCCAGTTATGATATTCTCGTTTCTAACTTTAGACAAGAGAAACTTAAATTAGATCTTCAGAATTTAATTACCAGTATTTATAACTTGCTTTTTTAATTTGGGACCTTTCTTTGTTCACAAAACTATATTTTAAATAAGAATGTTTTATTTGTTTTAGTTTCTCGATATTTGTCCCGGTTCCTGAATGACACGGTGTCCCCTGTAATGTATTATAATATCTAGCCATATAAATAAAATTGCAGTGTCTGTTCTGTGTGTAAATCTACGTGAGCCGATTTGAATGACATTTTAAAGGCCAGTAGAAGACATTCATGATATTACCTAGACCACATATATAAACATTTTTCCATAGCGACTAAGTAGTAATAAATGAATCAAAATTTAATTTTTCGTAAGAACGAAGTTGCGCGAAGCTACTATTTAAATACACAATTAAATCAGTATTTGTCTTCAAATCAATACTAATATTATAAAGAGGTAAAGTTTGTGATGTTGTGACGTTGTAGGGGGTAATCTCAGGAACTACTGGTCCGATTTGAATAATTTTTTCAGTGTTATATAGCTCATCCACCGAGAATGGTTATAGGCTATATATCATCATGCTAAGATTGCTAGGAGCGGAGCACATATGAAACATGTTTCAAAATCGGGATGCTTTTTCCTTTTGAGAACTGCTGCGTGTTAGTGTTAGTGTATATATTCCACGCGAACGAAGTCGCGGGCAGAGGCTAGTTACGTATAATTATAAATTTTACCACATAGTAATCAGAGTAACAGGCTTCAACATTTCTGTGGCTAGATAAATCGGCCACATTGATATAATATAAAAATTAAGAACCTATATCAATGATTGACCATATAGGACTTACGTATTTGAGACTAGCTGACCCGTGCCCACTTTGTTGGGCGGGAAACATTTTCACTTGTGGTAGAAATTATGAGTGTAATAAATATCACTTTTTTGTAACCTAAATATAGAGATATGCCGTCGTTGTTTTTAGACATTATCAAGATCTACAACTTTTCTCTAAAACTTAATTATATCTCTGATCGTTAAGGCAGCGTTCGTAAGAAACGTATTCGTTCGACTGTTTTTTCTCCAACTTACTTTGTAAATCCGACTATCACAAAAAGTCTTTTAATTTTTCGGGTTAATATATAGCCGATGACATTCACATATAACGTGACTTTCTATTGGTAAAAAAATCGGTTTAGTAGATCCAGATATTACCCCCTACAATATCACAAATTTGACCTCTTTGTTATATTAGTGTAGAAGTATAGATTAGTGACCTTGCCTGGATTCGTTTGGCAGCAATATATAAATGTTGCGTATTAGTTCTTTAAATAATTCCAGATCCTTTTTTGTCGTTTTTATATTTACAGAGTCTGCCAGTTGTAAAGGGTACCTAATATCGTCACTTGTAGTCACGTGTATTTTTTTTAATCATGTGGAAACGATGAGCCAACACCCGTAAGTCAAAAGTCAAAGTCAAAATATCCTTTATTCAGTTCAGGCCCTGAGAAGGCGCCTATGAAAGTCAAAGCTACAACCGGTTCGGAATACAACCGAGTTATCGAGAAGAACCGGCAAGAAACTCGATCTGGTTTATCTTTTCATGTTACAATTTTTACAAAGTATAATTTAGTTACAAAGTTTTTAATGGAAGTGCAGAGTCAGTCATTTCCAGACGTCACAATACTGTCTTCACATACTGGTCCATCCTATAATAGCCTTTAGATATTAAAACTCGCTTGATATGGCTCTTGAACTCACTATCCGTCAAATCGGTAACATGTTTAGGGATTTTGTTATAGAACCTAACATTATTACCTAAAAAACTGTTATTGGACTTCGTGAGCCTGAAGCATGGAATGACCAACTTGTTGCAGTTTCTAGTATTTAAATTATGTTGGTATTTTACTTGATCCAGCATATCTAAGTTTTTGCGGATCTAAATTAAATTACGAAAAATATATTGGGAGAGCATAGTTAAGATACCGAATTCCGGAAAAGTTTTTAATGATTCGCGATATTATAAATTGCTCGAACTGCTCGTTTATATACCATAAGTCATTAAGCTCATTAAGTCATAAGCATCAGTAGTCCGGTGAAGCTGTTAAGACCTTGCTGGGTCATTAGCGTAGACATTTCGAAAAAAAAAAATCATTAAGTTATGGAAGTAAACGAAATAAGCATACGATATATGTAGTTTGAAAACAAAACAAACGCTGGGTCATTTAACTGTCCATTTTAAAACATGAGTTTACAAATGCACAGTGAAAGCAAACAGAACGCAACAACACAAACGCCTTTGACATTTGATGATTTAGCAACATAACACCGAACAGATGTTGATGGACCAATCTACTAGAAAGTTGTTTTTTTTTTTGTCAATCACTCGATTTAATTGTGTAATTTGAAGTGATAACTTCTTTAGGCGCGATGTGCGTTATTTTTTTGGCAGGAGATAAACTTTCGATTTCGCGACATGACATGGCGGTAAGTGTGACCGATCGTATTGCGCTTGGGTTTGTCTAGCGTCGTGTAGTATAGCGGCCTGTGTATTATTGGTTTTAGCATGAACGGGTCGGCTCAACCAGGGTAGTACCACCCTCTCACAGAAAACAAACGTGAAGTAACAGTGCTTGCACTGTTTCTTTTCGTTCGGTCAATGAGAGCGCCGGAGACTCATTTCCCATCCTCTCCCTTCCCCTCTTATCGCCCCTTCTCACTCTTCTCCCAATCGCCCATTTCCCCCATCCACCGAGAACACAGGCTGGCAACACACTTGCGACTCCGCTGATGTTGCTAGTGTTTATGGACGGCGGTGGTCGCTTAACATCAGGTGACCCGCCTGCTCGTTTGTCACCTATATGACATAAAAAAAAAGATTGTGCAGCTCATCAAATGTTTGATGAATTAATAAAACCGTAAGTAGTGGTAGAGCCACGCTGAAGCTAATACTGGTCTCAATATAAATGGGTCGGCTATTCCGGGGTAGTAAGTACCACCCGAAGAACAGGAAACCGACGTGCAGTACTAGTGCTTAAATTATTACGTTTCGTTCGGTTAGTGAGAACCTCCGGCCTACCTCCCCTCCCATCTGGCACACAGGCTGGCGACGCACTTGCGACTCCTCTGATGTTGCTGGTGTCTATGGATGGCGGTTATCACTGAACATCAGGTGACCCACCAGTTCATTTGCCTCCTATGATATAAAAACAAAAGTATACCAATTGATCAGAGTGTGAAGAGAGGCAAAAACTAAACTAATATTACTAGTTTCAGTATATTAATTATGAAATGTAAATAGTTCCGACTATAATTAATTCTAATTGGCTTTTAACGTGACTAAAATCTCATCTGATATTAAAGATCATAAGATATCATCTAATATGGTAAATAAAAAAACATAGAGGACTGACTTCCAAGAGCAGCTGTTGGAACACACCAGCAGGTTCTTGGCGATAAAATTTCAACTCGAGGGTGGTAGCTTGCCAGGCGGACTTAGAAAAACCCTACCACTATGGAAATTTAATTAAAAACCTTAAAAAAGATTTTATAATGTACTAAATGAATAGTTTTCCTGGGAGTTTTTGACGGGATCTTAGGCTGCAATGTAGTGGATTTTATATTTTATTCATAATCTTGTTTTATTTGACTCTTTGTAAATTTGGTGGTGTTTTATGTAATATAGTTAGTTTATTGTGCATAAGTGAAGTGAATGGAAAATAATACCACGAAGTATGAAATGCCACAAAAACTCCCTGGAAGGTTCTAACGAGGGATCCGCCATCTTGTTAGAATATAGAAATAGTCACATTGGCAAGTGCTTCTGCGGAGCCAAAAGAAGAAGAAGAATAGTTTTCCTGGTTATACACGTCTTGACAGAATTTTAAACATCACAGTTTAAATGACTTCTTGTATAATAAACTCTTATGGTGTCTACATTTTGGACTAAATTTCGCGAGTTAAATTCATTTCTTTAAATTTATATTTTTTTTTAGAATTCGTTTCTATTTGAAAGTGTTTTTATTAACATTAATTAAATATATGACATAATTTATATTAATAAAAGTTCTGTGAACGTAGAAGTTTGTAAAATGCAAATATTTTAAAATAAACGATATCAAATTGTTGCATACTACTTTGTAATTAATTTTGGCAATTTCGTTTTAATAATTTCTAATATATTTTATTCTCTAGAGCCACTTCTAAACTGCCAGTTATTGAATTACATAACTATATTTTAACACAGAAGTTTTATTGCAATATCTCAGAGACGAAATATTTTTATGCATATATTTTCTGTTATAAATTTTATTCGAAACTGTGTGTCTTGGGTTCTTATATGTTTATATTGGACGACCACTAATTACGTACAAACTTATTGACCGCTTTGAATATAGCTATGCGAAATACAAATTTAGGTATAAATATAATTTATCTTAAATGTATAACATCGAGACAACTTTAGTACGAATAAATTTTGCATGCCTCTCTAATAATATTTTAACTGTGTATTAAACTCTTGACTATATTACGGTCAAGTCCGCAACTACGGCTATACTTCGGCCAAAAAGATTCACTAGAACTGTATGAATGAATACTTTATTGCACTTTTGAGATTGTACACTGGCGAGTTAATGACGACACAAGGCATTTTCTTCCAGGTAAAATATGACTAGCTTGAAAAATAACGTAAAATATTAGGAACGACTAGAATTGGATTTAGCTCATTTGGAAAAGTAACGACATAAATAATATATACATACATATATGTATAGACATACGTACGTACGTAAAAATGTATAACAATGTTTAACTAACGCTGAGTTTATAATCAAAGCTAACAATTACATATGAATAATCATATTTGCAAATCGATTCTCACGTAACACGATACCGTCGATTGCAAGGTTTCCGTCACGGCACATTTCACAGCGGCCGGTGCCCGAAGGCCGGGTTACCGTTAACCTCGCGGACACAACTTGGAAGATAATCTCGCACTAACGGGATGATATCCGTTCGACGACGCAACGATGCCTCGATAGTCGACTGGCTCATTCGACAGACCCCGTTTCAAGTATTTACCTACGTACATTGCTTTTTGAAGTCACAATTCTCATGAGAGGTCTTTAAAATTCTAACGCGCAACCTTTTTGTGTGACGATGCAGTTGTAGGATTAAACACTGTGCCTGTGACGGGTAGAATGGGAGCAATGTCTCGTTTAATTTCGAATATTAGAGAATGGTTAAATCACTTCGTCGACGCGTCGCTGGTGGACCGGCTCATTCGACAGACCCCGTTGCAAGTATTTACCTATCTACATCGCTCTTTGAAGTCACAATTCTCATGGGAGG
>JACEII010000044.1:1953975-1971790 GCA_014332785.1 Antheraea mylitta
ATTTACCTATCTACATCGCTCTTTGAAGTCACAATTCTCATGGGAGGGCTTTAAAATTCTGACGCGCAACCTTCTTGTGTGACGGTGCAGCTGTAGAGTTAAACACTGTGTCGTGTAGAGTGGGAGCAGTGTTTCGTTTGTGTTCGGATATTGGAGTAGTTTTTTTTATACTAGTTCGGCAAAATGTCTGCACAACACAGAGTACGGTACAATACAAAGACAACTGCCGCTGTTGGTGTTAAATACCAACGGAGTCGTTGCCATCATGCCGACCGAAAATGGCTCTTCACGCCACGTTTGAAAGACACTATCGTAAGAATGAGGGAATATATTGTCCGGAAGAAGATTCCATATCCTTACAATACGATCGATAGAGATAAGAATTTTCGAATTGCTTCGTTATTGCCTGCTATTATTGCAACTATGAATCTGTGGAAATGCGTATCCGCCTGCGTAGTTCTGTAGTGGAAAGGAGAAGATGGGATGAGGTTAAACAACTCTTCGAAATACACACCGTGATATAGACCATAATACACCGTCAGTGAGTCAATGTTTCTTCTTAACTGAAGCGAACGGCACTGTTAGTAATATCTGCATCGTTCACAATGTGGTAAGGCATACGTCCTTCTCGATTTATTTTTTAAACACATTTTTACAGATTATGGGGTGTAAGGGGTGTCGAGTAACATCTTAAGACTTGAGACACCCAAGCCAACCTCACCTGCACGTGGCCTGCAATGGCGAAAGCGAGGTGGTAGGGTTTTACAGCCCGACTGGCCCGCAACCACCATGCATATGGCGAAAAAGCCCGTCATAGTGACTCGCTTCTGCGCGTCGCGTTTCGGGATCAGCTTGTGCATATCCAGTACCGGGTGACTTTCGTCATTATGGCCGGCATGACAGCGGCGACCGGTGATGGATAATCTGTCTCTCGGTGGTTGCCGATTTTTTTGGATTGTACTATGCTTAACATCAGGCATAGTGCAGTCAATATGTAGTGCTTCGAGCTCAAGAAGGGCGCCTGAGAGGATGAATTTAGGCTTGAGCTGTTGACTTGATTTCGACATCGCGACTACTGAAACTGACTAAGTTAAGCTAAACTGAGTAGTACATACATGAGTTACTGACACCCATGTGTATACCAGCATGTAAGTCTCACGCATCGAAGAATGTATTTTGTACTATTAACTCGGCTAAACTAAACAATAACATCGACGATTGCATATAACAGTGAAAGCTTGTACTTCTGTTTATAAACTTAGTTTCTGGTAAACATACTAAATTGAACTTTAAACACATGTATTTTATGTATGAACTAGACATCTGGATTTAAAATTAAACAAAGATGTTTAAATTATTATGACGATAGACGAGTTCTTATAATCCAATCTAGTTGCCAATTGTCAACTGATAGTAGAGAGTTTACATGTTGATTACATCAAAGATTGTTTTCATTTTTACACATTTCATAACCACAAAGTATATCTCGATTTGCATGATAAATTACTTAAATAAATCTACTAAAATTGTAATTTTTTTGTTATGTAACTGCTTCGTTTTTAACTTTCTCGGAACATTCTAGATTCAAATTAAATTGTGTTTAGAGATCACTTAGCACAATTTAGTTTCTGTTTAGAAATACTCTATACAGTTAAATATCTTTATCGTTGCCCTTTTCGTCATGGTTTAAGAGGGTTTTTGACCCTACCCCATCATCTTGCGCGTCGTTTATCCATAGCCCCTCTTAGAGTTCTATGTGGTAGAGAGCATTGATATATAAAAACCAATGGTATATATGAATGGTGGAGAGAGTGAACGGGTAGCAATGACTTTAGATTTATTTTTACTAGATTCAACTATAATTCATTAAAGTTTCAAGTTATTGGAGTTTGAAATGAATGAAAAATTTCTTTTTCTATGATGTTTATTTGTCAAGTTATACTCCCGTAATTTAATACTCGAAATTCGGATTTTTTTTTTATCAACCGTTTTTGGAATTGAAAAAATTAAAATTAACTATAAATGTAATAATTACTTCGCTCTTAAGATTTTTTTAGTTTTTATTGTTCTACAGTAAGCAGACTATAACATAATGAAACAAACAAAGAAAATAATTTCTTGAGCTTTGTAACTTTATTAAATCGTACAGCTAAATAGAGTATGGATGTGTTGTTATCGTCGCTTGATTGACTACTCTATTTATTAATGCGAGGTACAATTTATGTGGAACAGTGCAACGATTCAAAAATTAATTACTATTTAGCGCTACCCGGGGACCACGTGCTGGGAAGCTTTACAGTAGTAAGATGTAGTTACCAGAAAGATCAGACACTAAGAACTAAGTTACACCTAAGACGGGTTCCTATACTAGTTTGTCTATTGACTAACACAGTTCAGTCGTAACAATTACTGTGATTAACAACCGGCATAAGGATAACGTCGGAAGACGAAACTTTGACCGTTTCTAAAGTCACGATTTGAGTCAGAAATCATACTTATATTATTACCTAATAAATGCCCAATAATAAAACCGCTACACCGTGACGTGAGCGTGGGTCACCCGCGCAGCTGTCACAGTTCACCGTACCTGACAATTGCCGTGGGTGAGAGAGTACGGGGGGCACAGTATAGATATGAGAGACCGTACGGAAACTACCTACAAACGCTCGAAAACGGTACACTGATACCAACATGCGCATTGACGAGAGGTTTTAAAAGGTACTCTAGCAGCGCGAAAAGCGCTTAGGGGTCTAGGCGATGAGCATGTTTGTGTGTGTGTGACGGTACGAGCGTTTAGGTACGTTTAAGAGCGGTAGGTTTCTGTACTGTCTGGTTATATGTATACTGTGGTACGGGCATAGGTTAGGGGTCGGATATCCGCGTATCATTGAAACGACGCGTGACGGTACCATCCGGCGTGGCGGGGTGAGGGCCGTGACGGTTGTTTTCTAGAGAGTTCAATTATATGATGACGGCATCGTTTTTAATAAAGTTGACGAATTCAAATTATATATACCCAGTACACGAATAAACAACTTGGAGATAATGAAAGAGAGGACATGATGTTTAAGAGCCAGCTCGTAAGGACTACTGGATCGCGAACACACTATACATGCATGCCACAAAAACTCCCTGGAAAATTCTTACAAGACGGCCAACATCTTGTTAGAACATTAATATTCTCACAAGACACTTGTAATTATTACGTACCGACACATGAGTCATTACATTACAAAATAAGCTAAATCCAATTTTAGCCGTTTCCAATATTTTACGTCATAAAAAGAAACTAAAAACTTTTTTTAAATCCTTAACTAAAAAAAACCTTATGAACGGCAAAATTTGGATTTAACTCATTTTGAGATGTAACGACACACATGGTGACACAACACGTCATAGTTATTCTCTTTAGTTGGTTGCGTTGTAGAATCACCCAGCGTCTATCCAATTTTGATTTGCGGACCGGCATGACAGCGACAACAACCTATAGACCAGGGGTGCTTAAGCGTGAACTGGTGACGATCCACCTCAATATTTTTAGATTACGATCGATAGACTCTGAAAGGCCTACAAGTAAGTATGATGCAGAATTGTCATCAAGGTACTCTATTGACAACTTCATCGGACTACAAAAGAAAGTGATGAGAGGGTTATTCTGACCTAATCGTGGATCATATAAATTTTAGTTTTTTATTCATTACATATTGTTTTAATTACCTACTGACTAAAAATACTGTGAATATTTTTATATTGGCGATATAGTCTCGAGATTTGAGCCCCACTGCTATAGAGTATAAATTTCTCGATGGTCATTCAATTCCGTCCGATTAGTCTGGTGAAGCTGTTAAGACCTTGCTGGGTCAATAGCGTAGTCGAAAAACATCATTTAATTCCGGTGAAGTTGTAAAGGTCCGTTACTTAGGTTGACAGCGTTATTCAGATCGAAACAATAACACGGCAGTCACCCATACTTATGGATTTCACAACTGTCACCATCAGCTCATTACTTTCATCGCTCCAAAAGTAACAATAAAAAATTTGTTTACTGTTTACTATCACAATTTTATAATCATACAAAAATGTACATATAATTTACCATCGAACAAAAACGATACCTACTTATCGTCTGCATGCATAGTAACCGCTTTGATTTCAGACGTTAGATCGATATGCTTCGATTATGTAAGATATCGAATTTAAAAAAGCTGTTTCGACATTTATTTTACCTGGACGAGAGAATATCACTCCAAAATAACGTAAGGATCACCCGTCATTTCATTTATTAACCAAATTAATCTAATTCAAATCATATCGTTGGAATGTTCTAACTCGTAAAACGAATACGGCATTATTATCATGTTATCATTTCTGTTTGTATTTATCATAAGTTATTCATCAATAAAATTATACCGTTACGTTTTCAACGATTCCTTGTAATCGAATATTATTATGGCTCTGATTATGTCATTATTCTTAGAAGTGTATTTTCCGTGGAATTTTTATAGGTACGTTCAGACTGATTTAGCGAACGGGGATAAGGTAAAAAAACGCGGTGAATGATATATTAGAAATACGTATAAATAAAATTGGAGTGTCTTTTGTTTGTCCGGGTTTCTTTCCAAAACGACTGAACCGATTTTAAGTAGAATTACTTGCAGATAGAAGAATTATTATTTGGACTACATATCATTACGCCATTTCTTTTAGGTTAAACAATAGTGTTATACTAATATTTCACATAGGTAGCTTAAACTCGGTAAAAGAGTTATAGCTGGTGAGCAGTAATAAAATTATAATAAAAAAATAAATAAATGCTAACCAATAACTAATACAGATAAAAAAAAACTCTTTACATGAGGCTGACGTCACAACCGATATAATATTTAATAATAATTTAACAAAATTAAATTTTGCTTATGAACTATTAGGTGATGAACTATGTAATGCCTGGGAAAGACTTCATTTTTTGTATATCCGCTACAAAAAATTAAGCGACTTGGAATAACCATGTGTGTTGTTTTAATATATTTAAAAAAAAACCTATATAGTTTGTTACAGTCTTTTTTTCGATAACCAGGATGTTTGCTCGAACCGGTACAGTGATATAATAATGCTTCAATGTTTTAAGTGCCTTTTGATGGCATAAATTGTATACATTGTTTTTGAAATTGAGTTTATGTCGCTAAGGATAATGTAGCTTCTCTATTAAATAGTTTCAATTATTCAAATAGAACAGTAGTTATGGAGATTGTATCCTATAAACAAATAAAATTTACAAATAAATAAAACTTAAAAAATAAATACTTAAAGCTGCTTCTATTGTTTATGGCAAACGTACTCTTTTATAAATATATTTAGTTGTTATACTCAATTATAGTTCATAAACCTCAATTCAAAGAAGTTACGTAACGAGGTGGCACCAGTTGTGGTAACGTAACAGCAATAGAACAGGTATTTATTATGATCACAAATCTTAGAACACATCGGTAACTATTAGCAACAGATTTTTACAACTCTTGCTCATTACAAAAGAGCCGTAGCACCAAAGCCATATTGCCATGATGTTTTACGTCAAAATGTCAAATAGATACATTTTGTTTATAGAACGTAATCTTCAGAACTTCTGACTCAAGTTTGATAAAAATCTACGTTGTCCCGAAGTGTAATAGGCTATGTTTTAATATTAACAATGGTTCAAATTAAAAATAAAAATAAAAACTTTATTCAATTTAGGCCCTGAGAATGCGCTAATAAACATCAAAACAACCGGTTCGGAAAACAAACCTAGTCATCGAGAAGAACCGGCAAAAAACTCGATTTGGTTTATCTCTTCGTGTTATATATTTTTACAAAACATAAATTGTTCACATGGTTCTTGAACTCCCTATACAGCAAATCGGTAGTGTGCTTTATAGTCGCTAATTACTTATATTGAAAGAAATAAAAATAAAGAAAGCAAAAACAAATTAAAAGTGCAAGAAGATATCAAACAAATTAAAACATCGTTTAATATTTAATACACTATCAAAATGCAATACATTTTGTGTGTTATCTGTGTCGGCTAATCAATCGTTACGCATACTTGAGTAATACTTACGGCCACACCTTACCCAATAAATAAAAGACATTATATAAAAAAAATAAGAAATTATTTATTTTCTATTAGAAGAACAGTATAAATTACGAACAAAAATAAATATATCACATTTGGCGTCTATTGCCGAAAGAAATGCCAGACTGTTGGCCCTTGTTGGTACCGTACTGCAGAGATATGACGTTCTGCCCAGCTTTCAGCTGTTCTTCGGAGAAGTCGCGGATATTCTTATCTGCTTCCTTGGGACCGATGGATGGCTTACCGTAGTTGGCCGCCTTCCTGCCCAACGACTGTAAGCAAGTGACGACAGAGTACAGGTTCTGTCTCTCCCATAAATCGATCGTTTGGAACGTCTCCTGCGGCGGCACACCCAACTTTTTCGCTGCCTCCAAAAACGCATTAATATTCTCCATGCACTTGAAAGCCATTGTCGATTGGTTGACCTTTTTGACTGATCCCTCCTGGATGGTATTTACGAGCTTGCACAGGAGGGTGCCATCCTTTAGGATCTCGTATAAATTGTCCGCAGATCCGTCGGTGTTCGCCGGTTCGCCGGTCAGCTTCCTGATCCATTCAAGTGTCTCACGGGCGACATCATCATTGTATTTGCTGTGAATCCTCGCCTGAGCTTCGGCGTTGATCCCGGCTTTACCAGCTCGATATTCAGCCATTTTGTGTATTGACAACTGTACGGACACGTATCCACTGAACTCCTTACGATAAGCGGCCCAACAATATCAGCTTCATGATATAGCTGATACGGGCTATCACTCGTTCTACGAACGTGCAATATATGCGGTTTATCGCTCCACTGTTATTATCTTGCCATATAAATGATTTATAATTATGATTGTATGAGGATATAACATTAAAATTTGGTACCGTTACCTAAGCGTTTTGTATTATATACTTTCAAATATTTCTGTTAGTCATTTCATTTTTTTTCGAACTAACTACGCTATTGGCCTTACTGGCCTTCACAGCTTCACTGGACTCATCATTTCATTATTAAAATGTCCACTACGATATGACTCCCACACTAATTAAACTCTTATTTTATTCAACCAAATACTTTCCAAATCTTTGTTTACGTAATAAATTAAAAAATCATTCTATATGATTAGAAAGCATCACTCGTTCACGTGTAACTCCTGTGGACTTACTATCAAACACATTAGAAACGTCTAGAATGTTTTTCATCGGTCGTACTTATCGACTGATATGTTTATTGCTGCCTTATTGATTATAGATACGATTGTAAGATTCCACGTTATTATTTCAACATCAGAATATTTTAATAGATTAGGATTAGACAATGTCCATTTAATACCATATTATAGATAATGGCAGCCTTGTTGAGGCAAGTTATTTGAAAAAAAAAAAACCAAGATAACCTACAAAAGCCAATAATTTTCTGTGCTCGTACTCGGCACTCGACCACTGTTATTACACCTGGTTATTTTTCCAAATTACCTATTCATAGCGTTTGTTCTCGCAGAAATAATCTAGGGTTGTACCCAATGATATTATAACTAAAAAACTGTAAATATACAACGAACATGATATTTTGACAAAATAAATAGCACAATAACGTACACATACGTAAAATAATATTGTAACGCTACACTGTGTTAGATAAAATGTGAAAGTAAGATGGCATATTGTCCATATCGGTGGTGAAAAAGAATAAGTTGCATACGTACGATAGCTAAAAGTACGTTTTTTTTTCTCGAAATGACTACGCTATTGACCCATCAAGGTCTTAACAGCTTCACCGGACTACAACTAAAAGTACGCAATCTAACCATGTTTTAACGTATCTACCGCTTTTTAATAATAATATCATTGGCTGTACCTTTTTTGTTTAAATAATGATTAATGCATAATCTGTCCAATACTTTGATGCAAATATACAATATTGTTTACTTTAGCGAAAGTGTCAAATTTCAATATACAACACTGATATCGAATCGCTTGTTTTCTTTTAGATTGTCATAACCTCAGGACTATAAGTTGTTTTTGCAAACAAAAACAAACAGTTGTGATAATAACTGAATAAATAAAAATAACCCTACGATTATAATAGTAAACAGCTAACCGACACGACATACGTTGTTTTACTATTTATGGTAATTAACAACTCGACCAAGGCGTCACCTATACGTTCCACTTTTAAGATTTCTTTTTAAAATGATGTGTGTGATACGAATATGAATAATTTTGATGTAGTTATAGATTTTTTAAATAACTACTACATCCTCTCAGCTTATTTGCTAGATATTAGTATAGTTATCAATAACTTCCAGAGAAAAAAAAATAAAAAAAAAATACACCGTGTTAATAAAACCTCAAATGCATCAGTTTTAGAATTACAAGACAGACGCACCAGTCGCTTATCTATACTAATATTATAAAAAGAAAAAGTTTGTTGGTTTATGACGTCGCAGGGGGTAATCTCAGGAACTACTGGTCTGATTTCGTTCAGTGTTATATAGCTAATTTATCCAGGAAGGTTTATAGGCTATATAACATCACGCGAAGACCAATAGGAGCGGTGCACTAATGAAAAATGTTTCAAAATCCGATTTTTCTCTCTTAAGAGCTTCCGCTGCGTGTTAGCGTTAGCTCAAAGTAATTATTCCACGCGAACGAAGTCTCGGGTAGTGGCAAGTATATGTACATAGTCGAACTTCGACCATAGAGAAAAAGAAAGTTTTCCCTTTTATTAAAAAAAACAACAAACAATAAAGTTCGTTAATAGCTACAAAAGGAAAAAAGAAGGACAAAAGTTAGCTGACAAACAGGAGGAAGATGTTCGTAACTATTTTCCGATTACCTATTTATTATCATTGTTTTTATTTTTTTAATTATTATCACAAAATTTGACACTGGATAACTCCGTGTTTTAATTTGCCTTTTAGTTGCTGGCGTAAACTTTTTAACTATGTAATCAAGGAACGATATAGGACGAATAGTACGATAAACTTACAGGCATTCCGTAATATTTACGAAGACTGTAGTACAACCCTACGCACGGCACAGATGTGCAATGAGTTACGTTATTGTATTTTATTGTACCTAACACAATGGTACTATGGTGGATTGTTTGAAACAAAGACAAAACGCTATCAGAGCCGTGTCGATAACACCGCGCCGCCCGATACCATCTCGAATGTATTTTCGTGCTGATATTAAATCTATAATTCGGCTTCCTTGCCTTTATCTAGATATTCTAGTAATTTATACGGTAACAAATAAATTAATTTCAGACTTTTGTATAACTAAAATACAACTATGATCAATATAAAAATCTATAGATTTGATCTATACCTCGGAAACATTTTTTTTCAGTATCAAAAACACCCTTACCATTGTACTCTGATTATGATGTGTAGCAATATAGTACAGTGAAACTGTTAAGACCTTGCTAGGTAACAGCATACTCATTTCGAAAAAAAAAATGTGCAGCAATTTTCATGATAATTAAGGCATGAAAATGTAATAAAAAAACTCACAATTACATTAGTAATATTAGTTAGCACTACATAATAAGTATAATATAAGCTGTGCTTGAGTTTAATTAATGACTCACTAAATCATATTGAAGCACTGTTAAGCCAATTATAAGCTGAAATAATGAAAATCACTTTACACTATGATAGACTTCTTTAATTTTCAAAATTAACTTTGGTTCTTAAAATATATCGATAACCAAGAAAGATAAGCAAAAACCTTTACGAGTCTTTTTTATATTAGTAAGATGGTTTTCCAAAAACACAATTTGCATCGTCCCTGACAAGCTGAAAGGGTGCAGAGATTTAAATTTTAATTACATCAGACTTCAATGTGAGCAAAGGTCTTCTAGGATCAGAACTAGCCTACTCTGCAGTATATTGGTGAAGACATTTTGCTCAAGATAACTATGGCCTGTATCTTGCGCATAGTACATTTTTAGGACAAAAGGTACCCTAGGTTCTTTTCTGTACTCCTCGCATTGTATATAGAATATTTCATGACTATTCATTGAGTGCTTAAAGTGCGAAACTTTAATAGACAAACTCGCATCTGCATTTATAATATTAGTTAAGCTAATCCTACACATATCAGGCTAGTAATAAAAGAGTTGGTTTTAAATGTCGTAATTTGTTTGTTGAAATTATTAACATTAAATGTCGTAATTTGTTTGTTGAAATTATTAACATTAGTCTGATTATCACATCTATTTGCACTCTAAGAAATAATTTGTATATAATCCATTAATCAATGAAACATATGAGAAGCCGCACATGCTACCCGATTAGGCCTCCCACGGCAGTGGCTCAAGCCTAGGTTCGATCCCTCGGTAGGGAGCCCTTGAGTGCGCGATACGGTGAAACACAAATATACATCACTGCTACAACACTACACGATCACCCCCACACACGTGCACGCCCTACACGCTTACACATGAAAGTGGAATGGTTTACTTTTTTCCCTCATCGAACTGAAAAACTCTTAATTTTCCGATAATAAATATATGGAGGAGTTGTTGAGGCGTGTAGGCTTGGTACACATATACGGTTCAACAACTCATACATATATGAATAGTTAGCTAGGTTAGCTAAGATAGGTCGCGATTTTGCATGCAACAGGCAACAGCCAAGCCGAGGTGTGCCGTGCACCCTTGAGCTGGTTGACAAAATAAAATCGGCTGAGTGCCTTAAGCGCTCGTCTTAGTAGTCCGGTGAAGCTGTTAAGACCTAGCTAGGTCAATAGCGTAGACATATCGAAAAAAAAAAAAAAAAGAGTTGGTAATTCATGGGTTTACTATTTATTATTAGTTCTAGTTTATTGAATAGTTCCACAATGCTATAATTATATACAAAACTTAAATAAAATGAAATTATTCAAAACAGACATAGATAAACAATGCAGAAAGCTAAATTGACAGTTCAAAGGTTAATTTACTGATGACTAATTTACTAATGGCTAGTAAATTAATCTTTATATGGTAAAAAAAATATGTCGACATCTTTTTACTTGTTCATTTCTTTCTTATGTAGGATTTTGTTTAAAGTCAGATTTCTCGCAAACAAGTTCCGTTAATTATTGTTTTAATCCTGGACCTTAATCTTTAGGGTCATACCATATTGTCAATTTTACAGATATAGGATTAATTTAAAGACCATCAGCATTGTCAGGGTTAGAAAAGCTCCCTAACCCCAAGGATTTAATTGAAGGCACTTCACTTGACAATTCTTCTCCGATACTTTTTAACTATAAAATACTCATACTGGCTTTATAAATTCAAAATATCATATATTTTAAATATATAATTTTGTTTCGAGATATGTTTTTTACACTGTAAACTGATTTATAAATAATTACACCAGATTAGCTCACATCATTAAAAGTAGGTATTTTTTAAAATTCATATTTCATAATGAATTAGTTATATTTATGTGGCATTTTGATACAACATTGCAGATATGTCACCAATGTCCTAGAAATATGTTTCGTTAGAGTTAATACATTCAGTTTTTTTACATAATAAAACATAGGAATATACAGTGCTTTATTTAAATTTAGATAATTTGTAAGCCATTTAATTTTTTACTTCATCATCGAGGTAGCTTGACTTGAAACGTGTCCACACTGTATAAAAGCAATAAAATACGTAACACCAAAAAACAAACAGGACCACAATCTTTTTACAAAACGATCTATCGTCTATCTTCTCACAATAGTGTTCATAAATCATAGTTTATAATCATTCTTATTACCAGCTACCAAATATTTCACGATAAGATTGCTACGAAATTAAACAATAAGCCATAGGACAGGTAAAACAAAGGTGAGAAATTTGAAAAACAAATAAAACTTACCACCAATCTAAAGTAGATAACTTTTGCCACTTTACACTATGTTTTAATAATCAATTAATATTATCCATTGTATGTTTCACAAAGCACTTCTCACATTCACAAGATAAGTTTTTGTTTTAGGTGGCAACCGGTCGCGGCACGAAAAAAAACGATCCACAGCGGCACACGAAGCCACGATTGAATAAAAAACTATTGTGTATTTCGTTCGAAAATGGATGTTTTGCCCCCACCACGTGACAGGTAAGTGACATTTGTGCTAGTTTCTAATTGGTCCTTACTGACAATAGTAAAGTCTTTGGTCCACAGAGTAATGTAAGACATCTTGACGTGAATTGTCACACCACGAATAAAATTTTTACAGCTATTATTTTTCATACTGAGTAAAAATCATTGGTCTTATCAAAATATTGTATTTATTAACTGATTTGCTTTTTAAAAGAGAAAAGAAATTCACTAATTATATACATTATTTACCAAAACTTTTAAAATGATTGTATACTACTTTAATTTGTACATATAAAATTTATGAACGAAAGATGGATACGTTTCTACGGTATATTTTAAGTTTCATCAAAATCAAAATATATAACATTATTTATAAAATATTCACAGATAGGTAATTTTAACATTTGACAATGAATAATCCAATTCCTTTCGTTCTGAAATTATGTATAGAAATTCTGACGGCAAATGTTGCTTAAAACTTATACTAGATGGCGTTAGCTACATTTTAGCGCTCTGTTTAAACAGGGCAATCTATTTACACAAATACTTTTGAAGCAATATGCATATTTAATGGAGGCATATATTTTAAGCACAAGAATTTTGCTAAACATTTACCCGCCATACATACCATATTACTTTGCGTATAATTTTATGTATGTATTTTATTATTACGTTTAACCCCTTTTAGTAGTGCATTACATACATTATCATTTATATATGTAATAATAATGTTGTATAATAATGTGTAATTATCTATGTAATAAAATGTCTGTATGTAATATCAAAATAAAAAAATGACTGATTGGGTATGAAAGTATACACGCTTCTGATAGCGAAAATGCAATTTTTAAAATTTTTGTCTGTCTGTTTGTTCCGGGTAATCTCCGAAACGACGCACACTGGGCTGAAAATCGGCTTTCATAGACTTAGGGACTTTTATTTTTAAGTGTTCTTTTTTTTGCTTGGAATGGCTTCAGTAGACTATTATTATACTCATATATTGATTTGAGTAGATTGGGCTTAAAAACTGACAAGTTATATTTTATTTACGGAAATTTTGTATGAAGTTAACATGAAAAACCAGGATATCTCTGGAAGCGCTAAGTAAACCATAATATCCTTTCATATGGTTGTAGTACTAATTATATTTGATTTTTTGACATACTTCATATCACGGTCACGACTGCGATTTTCTTTTAAAAAAGGTCAAAAGTTTTATTTCAGTCTTTTGTGACTTGAATAAATTTTAGTGTTAATAATTAGAGTTAATATGTTACAAAATTGTATTATCATATCCTCTAGCATTATATTTGGAACAAAAAACTATCTATTAACAATTTTTTTCTGAATTAAAAGATGAAGATAACTTTTTATTATGCATTCAACATACAATTTATACAACACATGTATAGCTGGTAAACTTGAAATTAATTCATTAGTTGACTTAAAAATAATATATTTAAACGAAAAAATCAATAAGGAGGAACTGTCAAACAAGATCTCATTAATTAGTAAATGAGTTTAAACACTTACTTCATAGGCTTGTAAAATCTTCGTTTGGAAATCTTTATTGAGTCGTACTTTAGTATAGAGTGGTAGAAAATGATTTTCAACTTTATTACAAACTTTATAACTGCTGTGACTATGGCCATAAATGATAAAGTTTATAAACCTACTTGGGCTTTGTGATGCTTAAAAATCAGAATAACTTATTCAAATACGAAGCATAGTTTGAGGACTCATAATTCAATTAGACGACAGCCTTTCTGAGGAAGATACTATTACACTAAACGAACTTTGTCCAAGGTTCTCTTGACCTTTAGAGAAAACGAAAAGCGATTGGCGTTATACTGAGTTTTTTAGAGACAATTACAAAAAATGACTAGAAGTAAATGTAAGTTGAAAGCTGTAAAAATAAATAAAAGATCAAGAAACCAGATCCTTCACTAAGTGTTTCACTCAAAATAGCGATAGTGTTGGATTTATCCTTAAAAGTTTCTAAGCAGAACACAGCTATTAGAGCAAGTTTTTTTTTTCGAAATGACTACGCTGTTGACCCAGCAAGGTCTTAACAGCTTCACCGGACTACTAAGGCGAGCGCTTAAGGCACTCAGGGGATTTCATTTTGGCAACCAGCTCAAGGGCGCACGGCACACCTCGGCTTGGCTGTTGCCTGTTGCATGCAAAATCGCGACCTATCTTAGCTAACCTAGCTAACTATTCATATATGTATGAGTTGTTGAAACGTATATGTGTACCAAGCATACACGCCTCATCAACTCCTCCATATATTTATTATCGGAAAATTGAGAGTTTTTCAGTTCGATAAGGGGACTATTAGAGCAGGTGCTAAAGGCAATCGTTTGTCTTTCTATAAGGTACAATAACCCAAACTTTAGGATTGCAGACTTTTTGGATGTGTTCAACATAGAACCAAATTCAAAATAAAAGTCAGAGAAAAGCGACACACTTTACTATCTTATTACATTTTTATCATCTAATTTTCTTTTTTATCATATTTTATAGGCTTATTGATTCTACGTACGTCATTAAAGACATTATTTACTTATTACTGTAGATTTTCACTTTTTAGAAAGCACTTTATTGAATTTCATACATAAAAAAATTTATAACATCACGCCAACATTCCACACTTTTCAATTCTGTGTATATTTTTTGTGAGTAATTAATCTTAGCTAATCTAAATAGTTGTTATATGTATTATGTATGTTATGAGTTAATGTATTATAAATTTAGAATATACAAATTTTGTAACACACTAATTCGACTTTGTTAATATACTTCTTGATTATTGTATCTTCTTCATTTTGCCAAGGTCATTAATAATATATGTTTATATATTTATTGCCATCATAATATTTTGATTCTTTTTTTTTGAGAATTAGATAATCTAGACATGAAACATTCAGATCTCAGGGTATTAAAAATCATCCAAATCAAAAATAATAAATATAAAATATTTGACCTTTTTTTAAAAAAAAATCGCAGTCGTGACCGTGATATGAAGTATGTCAAAAAATCAGAAATAATTAGTACTATAACCATATGAAAGAATATTATGGTTTACTTTGCGCTTCCAAAGATATCCTGGTTTTTCATGTCAACTTCATACAAAATTTCCGTAAATAAAATATAACTTGCCAGTTTTTAAGCCAAATTAACTCAAGTGAATACATGAGTATAATAATAGTCAACTGAAGCTATTCCAAGCAAAAAAAATAACACTTAAAAATAAAAGTCTCTAAGTCTATGAAAGCCAATTTCCAGCCCAGTGTGCGACGGGACATATTTTGACAGGAATTTCACTGGCGGATAGCTGAAATTACAGCGGGTGACAGAGGCTATTCTAAATTAGACTAGCTGTTAACCGCGGCTTCGTCTGCAATGCTATCTCCAAAACGGCTAGACCTATTTTCACGGGACTTTCACCAGCAGATAGCGGACATTATAAAAAAGAATTTAATTTATTTTATTTTAAACTAGCTGATAAACGTGGCTTCGCTTGCAGTACTATTTACAAAACGGTTAGACTGATCTTCACAAATCTTTCATTGGCCGATAGCTGACCTTATAAAATGTAATTCAAGCAATTTTAGTTTATACCAGCTGTTAACCGTAGCTTCATCCGCAGTACTATCTTCAGAGCGGTTAGATCGACTTCCACGGGACTTTCACTGGTAGACAGCGAACCTTATAAAAAGTAACTGAGATTATTTTATTTTAGTCCAGCTGTTACCCGCTACTTCACTCGCATTACCATCTCGGAAACGGTTAGACCGATCTTCAAGAAACAATCATTGGCATATAGCTGACCTTATAAAAAGCAATTCAAACAATTTTAGTTTATACTAGCTGTTAACCGTGGCTTCACCCGCAGTACATTTTCAAAACGGTTAGATCGACTTCCACGGGACTTTCACTGGTAAACAGCGAACCTTATAAAAAGTAATTGAGATTATTCTATTTTAGAGTAATTGTTACCCGCGACTTTTTCTGTATGAAATTTAGCAAGATTTCAACTCATTTTTTATTTATATTTAGAGATATAATTACCAACTTATTGGTTATAATTCGTCATTATAATTATTAGTAACTTTGAAAATAGACGAGGTCTTCCTAATGAGATCTTAGACTATAAACGTGTTACGTAAAGAATTCCATAATACAATTTCTGCGGAACAGACAAGAGTTTATTTTTTTATAGTCACAAAATCTTAGTTACAATGGAAATGTCTATTGAATATAATGTAAATCTTTATAATCATATTTTAAGTAATTGTTTCATTAGTTCCTTATACAGTATAAGTGAGCACTGAGGTAGTTATATGGTGGGGTAAGGTTTCAAATATACTGCTGATGACAAACCTCATTGGCACACTGTTGGTATTTATATATCTAATGTACACATTACATATTACTGTAAGCGGCATGCGTTTCGTACTTACAATTGTTTTTAAAGAGCATTTCTATAATTGTACACAGTAAGCTGCGGATAAAGCTAGTATTGAATATACTATCTAGGCGTGAATCATCTATCGTTAAAATAAGTTATATAATATATCTATCAAGGATAGGTTTTGATATCTGTCGGAAGTAGTCTGATATAACTATAGAATATTTTTTAACTATAAAAATTATAGAGAACCCACAGTATTAATAAGATGGTAGGGTTAGGCTACTAATATTATGCAGGTAACTATAAGCATTTGAATTATTCTTTATTGTAATTTACTGGTGGCAGTGATATAAGCTCAGATTTAGGGCCGACTCCTACAATCAGCCAGGTCTTACGCTGTAGGAAAAGTCGTAGGTAATTAGACAGCAAACTGGTGGTAAAGCTTTTTATTCTCATGTTTAAAATATATCCTCAAGTACATACGGTCCTATTCTATAAGCTGGATTTGCTGCATTCTTCTCGGTTACTATCTTAGCAAATACGGACATTTCGCATAGTACCTATATAAAAATATGTTCAAATGTCACTTTGGCCTTAAAAGACATAAAATTACGATTATTTACTTATTCTAGTAGTTGTAATTAATATTCTACTTTCCATATATTATAATGCGGTAAGTGAAGCTTCGCGGGAGGGCTTTGAAATTTTGACCCACAACTTGTTTATGTGACCAAAAGTGGTAAGGTTGTCGAGTAGTGTTGAAAAACACCGTTCTCGTCGCATCACCAAAATTAATCATCATCGAGCGCGGTCGGTACTTGGATGGGTGACCTCCTAGGGACTTTGGATGATTTTACATTTTTGTTGTATCTTTTCCAATTAAAATGTTTCCCTGTAATACAAAAGTTTCACGTATGTCGTGTACCTTACGACACAACCTGTTTTTCCTTACATTAAAATGTTGAATACATCGTGTATTTTACAACACGTGAGTTAGGAATTATTAAGACCTACAAAAAATATCTTTTCATACTTTCATTATTTATATTTTGGCGAATTTCAATAAAACCTTTATAAATTGAAGCCTGTTTTAAGTCTGTTATTGTCTGTTTATAAATATAATCTGTTAATGTTTGCGTGAAATAGTAACATCTTGTTTATAATTTATTTGATTAGTTTAAGTCATTAATTGAACAAGATTTTGAGTTCTTAATG
>JACEII010000044.1:1971800-2021841 GCA_014332785.1 Antheraea mylitta
CGAAGTTGGTCCCATTTAAATTTGGGAAAAAAATTTCAACCCTAAGAGTATGAAAATCGACAATGATTGATTATTCACGCACTGATTATGTCTATGACCGCGCATACCTTTAGACAGAATAGTTTGAATTAAATTATTATCTTTTGATTTGAAAGAGTATACCCAGAAGTTGATCCCATATACATGTAAACATGAAAAAAGCAACCCCAAGGGTAAGAAAACCGGGCATGATTTATAATTCAACTTCTGAGTTGTGTATTACAAATAAATTAAGCTGGTAGTAATTAGTAAGATCATAGCCACAAAAAATTATAAAATAAAAACTTTTTAACAAAAAATTAAACCGCCGAAAAAACTGAAAAGCAAAAAATAATAAACCTTTTACTTTATTCATCTTAATAACTAAGTTCTTAAACTAATGTAAGTATACCTAAGAAATTTTGAGTCGGCGCCAAACAACCAATGAACAAAGATTACTTAAATTCACAAAAATAACCAAATCAAATTAAAAACACAATGTGAGATCTCCAGCGGTAACGTGTGTGCCCGTTCGGGTTGCTTCGTAAGCGTTCGGCATGCAAGGGGTGTGTCACGCTGCGCCGCCGCCGCGCATCACGCTTTACGTAATTAATTAATTTGCTTGATTGGCGCCGACTTAAAATTACTTAGGTATACTTACATTAGTTTAAGAACTTAGTTATTAAGATGAATAAAGTAAAAGGTTTATTATTTTTTGCTTTTCAGTTTTTTCGGCGGTTTAATTTTTTGTTAAAAAGTTTTTGCTTACATCTGATTGTATTTTGAATGTGCCCATTTTATTTTTATGTACATCAAATTGACTGACATTCTCTATGCGATAAACACGAGGACTACGTTCCACTAGAAACTCACAACGCTCACGCTCACGACCGCGAGTTTTCCCGTTCCACTAACTCGCGAGCGTTACGGTCGTAAGAGCTAGTGGAACGCATTTGTAGGCGTTTTGAGCGTTCAGATAAATAATAAAAAGGGCGATCTAGAAAAAATAAAACAAAAACTTTGAGAGGTTAAGTTACACTTAGTAAGTCTTAACAGTAAATTCATATAATTATGAAATTCATTTAAGTATATTAAAGAAACAATGTATAATTCAATTTTTTTATTTTAATTATCATAAAAACATAAAAAATGACCTTATTGGTTAAATGAAAAATATTAAATTACCATGAAATGATTATAAATTAATTTTTAAATTGAATTTTAGAATTCACAACATTTTTCAGAAGAAGTAAAATTATCAAAACTTTATTAACGTATTTCATTTCATATTTCATTTACGTATTTCCATACAATATGTTATTTAATATAAATATCCTATACCGTATCAAGTAATGACATTTTCACGGTCGCCATTTTTATTGATAATCCCGCCAATTTTGACAACGCTCACGTCGACCCACGACCAGACATGGGGCGTCGTGAGCTTCGCGTGAGCGTATGTTATGACGTCATCAATGACGTTTTCGCCACGACCGCAACGCTCGCGGTTGTCTAGTGGAACGGCGAAAAGGGCGTTGTGAGTGTTGTGAGCTTCTACCGGAACGCGCCAATTCACACATCATGTTTGCGTTTTGATAATATATTTCCTAAACTACAATTCCAAAGAGAACATTAGAATTGTATTGATGGATGGAGTCATTGATAAACTCTGAGAAAACTTGGCCGATTAAAAGCTACATTATCAACGCGTAACATGTACTACTTTTTATTCTCAAAACGTACATTCACGCGCGAGCAAAGTCACAAAAGAAAGCAAGTTATAGATAAATGTAGCACGATAGAGATAACCTGTATAAAATGACTGTACCAATTATTATCGAAGCTGTGTTTTTTTAATTCCATTTTATTACATAGATTTGATCATTTCCTGAAAACACGAACGTAATCTGTAATGACTGGTTTCTATCATTGTATCAGCTATAAATGTCACAGTATTTTTACTTGGTTTGTAATAAAAACGCAATAGATGGCGTTGTCTATCTATACTTGACATTTCCGTTTATATTTGTATCAAAAATGTATTTGAAAGAATAATCCGATATCTTAGCCGATGTTACTATATTCTTTTAATATTAAAAGTATATAAACTTTGGTGATACTTAAATAAAATTTTTTGACTCAAACCTACGGTAATTGTCATTGAACGTGCATTTGTTTTGATGGATTTCTTACTAGAATATAAAATTTAATAACAAGAAAATATAGAAGGTGGATGCTACTTTGCACTTCCGCCTGGAACTGATTAACCACTACTACGTCTAATAACAACAAAAAGAAAATCAATTAATTAATAAACATATATTTTGTATAATTAATACAAATATTACACGTCAATCTACAACATATTTTAATTAGTTTATTGATAATTATTATAATTATATTAATTATACAAAATATAATTAATATATGTTTATTAATTAATTGATTTTCTTTTTGTTGTAGTTAGACGTAGTAGTGGTCAATCAATTCCAGGCTGAAGTGCAAAGTAGCATCCACCTTAGTATTCAATCATGGATTTCTGCAAAGTAACGCCTTCTTCAATCAAAGAAAATATAGACTCACGTCATTCAGTGCCGAATTATAATAGTACAAAATTGATATTATAAGAACCTTCTTCATGAATAAAACATGTGTTTTTATTTTCATGACGGTCCAGAGGTGAAACTGGGTTGAAGCTTTATCAGTCTCCAATGTATTAACTAACATTTTTTTTAATAAATAGATAAACATGTCATGAAGTATCTAATGAAGATGGCTAATTAAATATTTTATAAGTTTAAGTGCGTATATCGGAGATTGTTGTTACAATCTGGATAAATTAGGGTGTCAATAAAAGACACTCGAAAAGTTTTCACTTGCCATCTGCATGCATTAAAAAAAACCTGCTGTGCAGTCTACTGGATTCTAATTTTTATACCTTGTCTTTAAAAAACGGTCCAACACGGTAAAACTGTTTATTCAGGGAATATTGTGTGTACTGGCTGTACCCTTTTCCTAATGGATATAACCCTCCTGCAAGTTTCTGAAATTGTAGTAGGTACAGGCTACAACTTTGTAATTATTACGGCTATCATATACAAATTAAATATAAATATATTTAATATATGTAATAAATATTTATATTAATCGATACATGCATATTTCTTATACAACATGTAAGTTACTTAAAATATTAAATTGTGGTAATAATTTATAATGTTAGGTATGTACTTGTTTCTTGGTTTACACTTTACATAAAATTTATAAAAGGGAGTTAAAAAGTTTTAAATATAACTACATAGAGTATTTTTTTTTATCATCGATGTTGACGAGTTCTGTTAGTAGCTATTATTTCCTAAATCGATTAAATAAATCTTTAATAATCTCGTTGAGTATAGAAGACAGCGTTTCCATGTAAACAAAAAGGTAAAGTACGAGCGAGTAGGAGTGAGAGAGTGTAGAGCGTATAGCGCATGCGCGCGTATCGGGCGGGCGGTGTCGAGGCGCCGGCGCAGGGCGGGCGGGCGCGCTCAGTCCGCGCGCGCCTTCGCTATGGCTCGGTGGCCGCACGCTCTGGTGGCGGTGCTGCTGCTCGCCGCCGCGACCACCGCGCGCAAGTCGCCCGCCGCCCCGCCCGCCCCGCAGACTAAACAGGAGCCCCGGATCGAGGAGGTCACCGCCAAGCAGCTCGAACGAGTGCTAAACGACAAGGACTTCGTGGCGGTGTACTGGTGTAAGTGTAGTGGTCCGGCACAGTTTGGCCAGCAGCCAGCGCTCCGTCCTCGAGCCGAGAAGCCCTCGACCGGCCGCGGCGGTCGCCCGTGCGCGTTATATTTTCGAAGCGGCTCGGTTGCCGATCGTGGGATTATGCAACCGGGCTGGGGAGACAATAAAACTTGACCCGGACGGCGCGCCGGCCGCCGCGGCCGCCTGCGCGCCCTAAAATGGTGCCGAGTCTCGTTTTCCCCCGTTCCGTGAGCGCCGGCCGCGGCTCCTCCGCCGAGGTCGCGCTGCGCCTACGCTCGCGGATCGGCTATAACCGTGTACCGCTGAAATAGACTACCATTCCACAGCGGCATTCCGACTGTTTTCTTTTGTCGCCGGCTGTCGATGTGGTTCTGTTTGACGTGTCACATTCCTAGCGATATCTTTTCGTAAAAGTGCCAATCGTGTTTGTGTGCGTGGGATGGATGATTCTAGACGACCTCATGGTTGAATTCGTGGCTATTAACAATCTTGGCTCGGTTGTAACCATGGCTGTAATATTGTAATACGTCCGCACTCATTCTAAACACAGATATACAAAAGGGACGGTATGTTGCAGTCCATTACTGCAGTACCTACAGTCTTTCGCTATGACAGTAATAAATTAGGTCTATAATATAATCTTATACTTTAGAGAGACATGTTTCGCATTTCAAAGTATATTTCAGACACAGTAAATAATCGTTAGTAAATGCAAAAAGTTAGTGTAGGTAATCAGGAATTTATGTGCGTCAGTTTTGCTTAAATAACAACGCAAACAAAACAGAAACGCACTCTACTTTTAACACACTTGTATTTGTTGTATCTGACAAGTATAGATACACATGTTTAACGCTACTGTAACGTTAACGCTACTGTAACGTTAGCAGACGTTAGTTGATTTTATAAAACAAAGACAACGATTTATGTTAAAGTCTAAATACGTTGGTATGTTACAAAGACTATACAGAATTATTTTCAATTGAAAACAGACTAGCCTTGATAAGATTGTCGTCATAAAATAATTTTTGTATCCCAAAAATAGGTCTCGGTCGCCTGGTGAGTTTGTGAGACTAGAGAAAATACCTAATTACGAAAATGTTCCCAGTAGCTATTATACAGTTTCAGTTGGAATACATCCAAATTCATGAATTCTGTCGTTAATTTCTGGTTTAATTAAAATTGCGACAACTCAACCAGATGAGTAGGTACGATTAATTTAAAGAATTAACTAAGATGCCATTGGATAATTGTGGTATATATTCGATGTTAAATATATAAAATGATATAGAAATAAATCATAGTGGATAACAGACTTAATTTATCCAAATAATATAATAAAACATTATGTAGTAATTTTTTACGTCAGACATCGACAAGGTTAACAGCAATAGTTATTGTTGCTAAGAGGTACAAAAGTTTCACATCACATCCAATAAAGTAATTTTATTTTCATATTATGTTATACTGAAATTTATTGTTTATATTGATGCTTCATTTCAATAATGTAAAATATAGATGATTAGGCTTTATACATTTTTTTAACAAACGGCACGTTTGCTTTTACGCAATGTTTTCGTTGACTGTTATTTGGAAGATTCAAAACTGTGTTGTAACCTCATTGTAAGTGCGCACGGGGAAGCTTTGTCAACAAAGCAATTAAACTGTCTTCAAATAACGATGTCTTAAAGTAAATTATGAAACACCCACTTCTCAATAATATACACTAGAATCTTCCAATATTTTAGTATTACTGTGTACAAACTAAAGAGATTGCTTTTGCTTGTACATTTATATCTGAGAATTTCTTCTTGTTAGTGACTTATTTCTTTTGCTTCTACTATGTGATACTAGAGTTTGGTCTCCACAACAATGTGTCAGCTACTATTATTTTTTTAATACTTTTTGATGTAAAATCTATAGGCTGAGTGTAAACCTGATCGTTGGCGTGGCGACGCAAAACACGAACGTTGATTGCACTATTAACGAACTACGCAAAAACATTTGCAACCTCATCTTGTAGGCCACTTGTTCTACTAGTTTTGTGTGGCACCGGCCGACGACCTAGCGCCCTTGGATAAACATTGCCAAACACACCGCGCCAGCACCTAGTTGAATTTTTGTATTTAATAAAAAAGAATATTTATTTAATAAAATAAATAAACAGTCATTATTTTATGGAACTAATTTATATGTTTTTATCTTTCTTTTCATTATGCCATAACTGATTCCTGTCGCTATCTGTTCTCTTATGCATATAACTCATACAAAACAATTTTTATGTTTTACATCTGCCAGGCGTCCCGTGACGGCTCATTTTTTTAGGTATTTGATTACAATCTCAACTGATATAAATTACGAAGTCATCTAAAATGGTAAACTTCTGGGACTGGCTCTCAAGTTTAGTTGCCGGAAGACACCAACAGATTCTTGGCGACATAATACTTTCAACTTGAAAGTGGTAGCCAAAACTTAGGGCCCTACCACGTTGCTATGGTTTCATCATGATGATTCCCTTCACCGTAAGCGTCGACTCATTTGCTAGGATTCGAACCTACTGTCATAGATGCCGCCTTCAAACACTCCATGACCTAAGCCATCATCGCTTACTTCAAATTATTTCTTATAATATTAAATAATTACTTGTGACTTGACTGTTGACATGGATCTAATGATTCATGGTTAGTCAGAATTGTTGTTTCCCATAATTATTATTTTATTTAACAGATATTAACAATGGCAAAGAGTTTGCCAAATTACGAAATGGAAATAATTAGATATACGCAAAGTGTAATTCTACATTTTATTGCTGTAAGTGTTTCATACGTTTATCGTGCTAGTGACATACTGATCATATGTATATAATGAAAACAATTGCCTTAATTAATTATTATACATTTCGGATTTATCTATGACAGGCGGCTTATGCCGTGGTCACTGCATAACCTGTCAATTTCTGTTATTTCGCTACAGCTTCGGATCTTAGTCCGGTGAAGCTGTTAAGAACTTGCTAGGTCAATAGCGTAGTCAGTTAGAGAAAAAAAAAGCTTCGGATCTTCTTAGACTGTCTTAGTCTACTACGGACTGTTGAATTTTTGCATTGAATTTAAACTTTGCCATAAACATCGAGACTGATAATGATTGTGCTATTTCTATGAACAGTCATTTTATGTAGTTGTTATGTCAATCAAAATGAATATTTTGGGAGAATGGTATTATTATTTCCTTCATACCAGTCTTTGACTTTGAAATTCTGTACAATGCCAAGTCTTCGTAATGATGTTGTCTATGTCGCTTGTTCCACGTTGTTACTATGTTTATCTAGCGGAAATATTTTATTAATAATTATACTAAATCATTAACAAACAATACATAATTAGAAAAAAGATAATTTAGTTTCTATTTCTGTGTTGTTTTTTTTTTCACAAAATAAAAACAACGTCATTAGTAATTCTATTTGGAAGTTTTTGTTTATTAATCATGTGATAAATTTTAATTAGCCATTGAGAAATGAAAACATATCTTTGAAGGCTAGTTAGGGGTGCACTGTGTGGCAATGCTCGACCCTGAAATCAGAATGCCCTACCTTAAAAATACCAAAAACAGATAAATTACTATAATTAAATTGTTCATAGTTTCAGATAAAAAAAAGATGATAGCTACAGGTATCTAAACTTTTCCGAACATACCACAGTTTATTACATTCATTTCATATTATAATGATTCTTTGTTCTGTGTATAATTTGGAGGCAGATCAATTATGATCCATTTTTATTCCACCCTAACAAATACTGCCCTACTTCAAATTCGACTCTACCTACAACCCTATTTGAAGGTATTAGGGATTTCAACAATAAATACTCTGTTCGTTGTTAAGCATAACTTTAGTTTACATTGTAACTGTAAGGTAAAATGTATCCCAAATCAGAATTAAAAACTAAATCTATACATAAATAGGCAGAAACAAGATAGTTAAATACATCTTTTTTTTTTTTTTTATAACGTGGGGAAATCCCTTATGGATACCCACCCTCCCGGGGAGAGGGTGGGTTATGTCCGACTCGCACGGACGAAAACCCCACGGTGTACCGTCAGACCGTGTTGTTGGGGCGGTAAGGGATCGTTCTAGCTAATCAGCCTTGTAGAGCCGCCCCAACGGTCCGCCCGGCGGAAGGTAGCCGCCGGGCTCCTACCTATAGAGAGGCAGACTGTGCCTCCTCTGTTTCTCAAATGATTTTATTCTTTTTGTTTAGTATGTTTATATTGACAAGCTTTAGTGTCATCAATAAAAAATGGAAAGATTGCTTTTCTTTACTTAATATTGAAACTTGAAAAATGAAAAAATCATCTTATTTAAAATAAATAATTATTAGACATTACCTGAGGGTGGTACAGAAAAATAAATATTTTTTTCTACAATTTGATTGCGAGTTTGTAGCTAGTATAGTTTATCTGTTGATAACATTGATAACGTTTAGTCAGAAATTTGCATACAGTACAGTTTAGTAGTGATATAAGTGGGTAAACATGATGGGGTCATAATTTTGATAGAACTTGCCTCGGTCCGTCACTAGATTCGGATACCGCGTCCATTAGATTCCCTATCTTTACCGTACCGTGAAGCTGTGAAACAATCTCCGGGCTAGTGTGTTCCCTCCTTCCTATAATATGGGGTCCTTCAAGCGTAACTTGAAGAGGCATTTACGCAGGCCTGCGTGATAGCGATAACCGACGAAGGATGACGTATTTCTCACGTCGCCTTTGTTTTTGGATTGTACTGCTTACTATGCTTACCGCCAGCCGTAGTGCTGACTGCACTTTGTCATGCTACAGTAAAAAAAATTAGAGAATTCTCAAACCCTTTAAAATACTAATTCCATAAAAGATAAATTACTGATAGAGCAATAGCCTTATGGTAGGTGAACGCAGAAGAACTACGGTCTCACATATTTCTGTCATAAGGCATGCTCGCTCTGCCGGTTCATAAAGCTTAATTGGCAACACTGATGCAACATACAATAATATAACATATATTATATAATGATAATAAATAAAACAAACATATAACAAGCAACATACAAGAGGTAATCCAAGTCAATCTCCAGGAGTAGCAACGGAATATGATTACCATCAGAAAGGAGGTCCCAATAAAGTAGATTATACATAGTCGTAAGCAATAATATAAAAAAAATGTTATGTGATAATTAATTAACTATAATTAAAAGACAATCAACTGGTGTCATGTGAAGATCTCAGTATAAGAACTATTAGGTACCTTTAATGTTAGAAGTTTTTAATGTAAGGGAGGTGGACTTCCGGCGCTCTCATTGACCAAACGAAACGCAACAATGCAAGCTCTGTTGATGGTTATTGCACACAAGTGAAGTGAATAGTACTAAGGATCATGGATTCTGACTTGCCACAAAAACTCCCTGAAGAGATCCAACAAGACGGCCACTATTTTCTTAGTTCATTGAAACAATCGTAAGAAAGTAGTAATATCATATACCTACTCGACAATGTCGGTAATAATCTACTAGAAAATTGGTCGTCAAAAATAAAAGATTACATCAACTTCAACTTCATTTTTGAGAATTTTTGGCGGGATTTTAGTCTGTCATGTAGTGGAGTTTATATGTTATTCATAATCTTGTGTTATTTAACTCTATACTTTATAAATTTGATGTTTTACGCAATACAGATAGTTTATTGTGCATAAATGGAGTGAATGGAAAAAAATACAACGGAGCATGAAATTCTGAGATGCCACAAAACTCCTTGGAAGTTTCTAATAAGGGAGCCATCTTCTTGTTAGAATATTGAATTAAACACACAATGCTTGTAATATTATTAACTACAGGACAATGGCATTAATATTCTGAAAGATTGATTGCCAAAAATAAAGATAAAAAACTTCATTTTTTTAATAATGGCGTCTCGTAGACACGAATTCTGCCATTGTCAAGTCAGTCATGAGAGAGTTATATTATATTTTTATTATAATATTGAGTTCTTCCAGATTAGGCCACTAAAATACAAGGTTAACGTTATAAAATTGTAAACTGTGAGCGATTCCACTTGGCAAGACATAAGAAATTTTATTTACGCGAATAGATTTGACACCTAAACGACATGACTACATAACATGACATAACTACGTCTTTTTTTCTTCTAATTATTTTCGTTAGATTTCATTCATGTATCTCTTTTAAAACACATTTATTTATTTATAGATATATGCATTTTAAATTTGTTTATGCTTAAGACTTTTAAGCGCGAAATAAGTGATATATGTATGAGTGTTGGGCAATTCCGAAGGATTAAAACTACCACCATCTTGTAACTAATGTTACAGAGGGCAGTACGCCGACGCCAGTTTTTTTTCGTGGATTGACTTATTCTTTTCAAAGATTATTTTTTGTCAATTAATATTTCTATTTCTTCCTTCTTTAGAAACACCAGATATCCGTCACAATTTAAACTAATATATGGACTATTTTCCATAGATTAACTTTTGGGAATATTTTGGTATATATAAATAAATAGAGCGAAAACAATTTGGGACATCTTCCTTCTCTGTCTTTCAGTCAACTTATCCTTATTCGTTTTTTGTATAGCAGCTATTGAAGGCCTTTGGAGTTATCAATGAAAGCTTTAAATTCCCGCACACCAGATTAGGCCCCCCTCGGCAGCGACTCAAGCCTAGGTCCGTTCCCTCGGCGTGGAGCCCTTTACGTCACAATCCGGCAAATCGGTAATATCCTTTGAGACTTTGTTGTAAAACCTCACACTATTTCTTAAAAAAAGGTTACTAAATCTAAAACACGAGACAACTAGTTTGTCACAGTTTTAAGTATTTAGATTATGCCAGACTGTTGAAATAGATCTAATAGTTCGTACTTAGAATTGTCGCTCACATAAAAAAAAAAACTTAGATATTAGAACAAATCAAAACAATAATATTTTGTCAGATTATTACAAACTAATTAGATATACACAAAGTATACTTCTATATTGTTATTTATCCATATTTATTATATACTAACTGTACCCGCGACTCCATCGGCGCGTAACTTAATATAAAAACAGTGTCTAATAAAATCACCTGAATGTACATATTCAGGTAATTTACTTATTTAGTTTTCTCTCGTACTTGTCATCATATCGTCATTAATATAACAGTAAGTGTTGATAGAGTGAACCGATTTTAATGAAACCAGGACTAAATGTTATTCGAAGATACGCTCTATGATTTCCTTAAAAAGATTTTTTCATGAACGCAGTACTTTGGCAGTGATGTGTATTCAAATAGATATACAACGTTTCTAAAATGATTGAAATGCATTTTATCTATTCCATTGCAATATTTTTTTAAAGAAATCGAAAAAGTATAGACATATTAGTTTTACATTCTTATTATACGTATATATATAGATATGTATAGAAAATAAATTTATAACATCTATGTCAATAGATGATAAATTAATTAGATATACACATAGTGTACATATTGTTGTCTATCTACATCGATTTGTTTATTGTGAACAGGGTTATCTGAGAGTTAAATTATTCAGTATCACCAAAATAATTATTTACGACATAATATCTACGCCATTCGTTTTAAAATATTCTATTTTATTTTACCATAATTATCGAAGACTGCCAACTTTTGCTACTATCGACGTCATCATGTTCATACATATGAACCAACACCATGAATCAGTAAACATCAAAAATAAATAGCGCTGTGTGTAACGGGGCTTCGGTATGAACTGCGTCATTAGGACTTAATAAATAAAAAATAAAAATTATCCCATGAAACATCTTCTTTTCTTTTATTATTTTTGGCAATTAATCTTCTAGATTATTATTGCCATTGTCAAATAGTTAATTATATTACATACATTTTGTTATAATTTCAATGTTGTAATAAGATGGCGGCCATTTTGTTACAATTTTTCAGGGAGTTTTTATGATATCTCAGAATATTTGTATCGTGGTATTTTCATCTAGATCATTTCCACAAAATAAACGAACTAGATTACGTAAAATGCCACCAATATTACAAAATCTAGAGTTAAATAACACAATATGAATAATATATAAAAGCCACTACATGTTAGACGAAAATCCTGTGATAAACGCCATGAAACATCTTTCTGAAAGCATAAAAGTTAAAAACGCTTTAACAACGAACGAAGACAGATACGGAGAATGCGATAAAACAAGATTAATAGAACGAAGATGTGAAATTAGTGTGTTACATTAAAAGAAACTCGTGGTCATTTGGAAGACTATAAATATAGAACATTCAACACAATTTATTTAAAAATATTAGCCACGCACTATTGACGGTGTGTCTTGGTTTATTTTAATAACTGTTTATTACTTTTTCACACAAAAACTGATGAACACATTTTATGAATCTTTATAATAATATTAGAACTCCTTGCGGACGTTGTCCTGGTTTGGTCGTTTAAACAAATCCTAAAAGCCAACCACAGCGCCATCTATCGGGTCCAATTGTGAATCGAAACCATTTTCGGATTCACTGGAACACGCACACATTTCATCAAAATCGGTCCGCTTAGGAGGAGTCCAGTGACATACACTCGTACAGAAAAAAAAATATAAAGCTACTTTATAGATGAAAATGATACATACACTATCATTTATAATTATTGTGATAGTCAAAACAAATTCACACAAAAATAATGTATTCGCTAGTATTTCAAAAATAAGTAATTACAAATAACATTCTTTGTTTGTATTTTCGTATAAGACACTTGTTTATACGGAATAAAATAAGCTGAGAATTTCATAAATCTTATTGTCGAGTTATTATACACCTATACTTAATATAGTAAAGATGTAAAGTTTGTGAGTTTGTGACGTTGTAGGGGATAATCTCAGGAACCATCGTTCTTATTTAAAAAAATCTCTCAGTGTCATATAGCTCATTTATCGAGAAAGGTTATAGGTTATATATAATCTCGCTAAGACCAATAGGAGCGGAGCACTAATGAAAATGTTTCAAAATCGGAATTTAATTTATCTTGATAACTTCCACTGTGTGTTAATGTTAGCGAAAAGTAACTATTACTACTTGTACGAAGTCGGGGCAGGGGTTAGTAGATTTATATATCCCGAAAAATGATTTGTATCCCTTTTTAAGCACATTGCACAAACGAAGAACTATGAGATTTGGAATAGTAAAAGTTTTTATGAAAAAGTAGTGTAGAAAGATACAAGTTATATATATATGTAATATGTGCTATAAATGCATTAAATTAAAATGTAATTACACATTTATTCTTACGTATACATATACTGAATGTGGCTCTGAGTAGAGATGATCACTAAAGAAGTTATATGTAAATACTAGCGGGTACGGCGGACCTTGTCCAACCCTAATAATAAAAAAAAAATCTTGACAAATAATACATCAAAACCTTCCTTATGAATCAGTTTATTTACTGGTGATACCGCATGAACATCCGTAACTTTATCGCAAATAAATAGACGTGGCAAAGGACTTTGTTATATAGTATGTATGATGTATCTCAATAAATCGAACATTAATACACAAAGTATTTGTCAAAGCTCGCAGTTCAATTAATAAAACAAAATATATGCGATGAATTCTAAGATACTCTTTAGCCAAAGTACTTTTATGAGGTTTAAGTGTTTTTAAATACGGTTCAATTACGATTACTGAGTGAACATTAATTAAATTAACCTGGAAAATGTCCAAGAGAAATAAAACTAAATATATCAATTAACGACAGATTATAAGATACCGTTTACAAATATATAACTTTTACGAATTATAGATAGACATTGTTTACTATATTAAAACACCCATAATCTAACACTGCTGTTCACGCCGTTAAATAATTCACAAAATACTACTGCGGTCGCATCGAAGACCGCCTATACTAAATTCCTTCCTAAAGTATTTTCTCCTGAAAAATAAGCATTGACAGACAATATTTGTCCTTTGTTTGCCTTTTATACAAAAAACCGCCAGAGAAACGACATGGGCAGTAGTAATAACAGTTACAGGACTATAGAATTATTATAAATTCATGGACTACACGGAGTAGTATCGTGTTTACACATTCGCACTGTTCAATGGCTTCTAGTTACTATAGTAGTAGGCAGTATGTAAAAACAGCTTTACAATGTCAACTCGAAATTACAACCAAGTTTATTAAAAGTACGATGTTCGTTTTGAAATAAATGTTAGTTCCACTTGCTGTTTATGCATGCATACAATTGTTTGTCATTTGCTACACTGCCCATATTGTTATACTGTCGACCGGTACAATATTGACAACTGTTCATAAATTCTAATAGATAAATTTGAGTCCACTAGAACGGTAAAGTCATTTTATAGAGTTATAATCTCAGCAGAAATAAAAAAAAGACTTTTTAACCTCTCTAAATATAGTTGCGCAGAACAAAAATTTAGGTATATATATAATTACAATATAATATTTCAATATTGATCGAGACAACTTATTGCCAAATATAGATTCTTACAATAATATTATAAAATTGTTTTGTAATACTCTTAGGCATATTACGCGCAAGCCGTTCGGACTATTAAAGCTATTCAAAGCTGCCAAAAAAATTGACGAGGACAAACCGATATAGTTCAAGATATGATGATGGGCTATTTCTCTAGGCTGTTTAGTGTTTATAGGCTGTTTCTCTTTAGTGGGAGGCTGGAGGAGTGCAAGCACTATCCCTTGCAGTAGTGTAGTAGAGTGGAGCGGTCATGCAGGATATCATTACATAATTTTTTTTACATAAAATCTATTTAAAATTATATTATGAAATATAATATATGTTGATAGTGGTTAAATTTATTCGTCATTCAATTTTTATTTTAGATAGCAGGACCGATTTCTGTCCTCCTCTACGATGTAGCTGGCGGACTATATACCGTGGTGTTTAAGTAACTCTCAACCCCACGATAGTAAAAAAAAATCAAATTTTTGCTAAGTTCAACAAAATAAGTCTTTATAAAGAACTTTATAACAAATAAATTTATCGTTTTATTTATAGTAGCCGTACGGAAAACTGAATTGTAATGAAAAGTCTTTACCAATTATCATAAGAGCTGGAACGATCGAGCAGCAAGGGTTCTGATATTTTTTAAAGTGAAAAGTTCATATAAATATAGCAAAGAATATTAGCTATCTATCAAAACGCTTTGGAGTGTCTATTAATAAAGATTAAATACAGTTTCATCCCAGATATTAATGTTTAAGCGCTGAGTGATGGAAGACTCTTTCAACTTTTGATGGATTTAGTAATAATTCATAAATTAATACCTAAACAATGAAACTTAGCAGCGGAAGTGTGAAAGAATTAATGAGTTTAATAAGAACAATTACATTAAATATGTTTAAATAATGGACCACGCGTTCAGTTGTTCTGAAAGTATGCAGTAATATACAAAGCGGTTGGACATCTTTTGTTTAATTTGAAACAGCTGAATTTTCGTTGGAGTTAGCTATCAGATATATTTTCACTAAGTGATTTTTTATCTATTTATTGCCTTTCACCATTTTCTGAACTAATGTTAAGTGACTGAAGATATGTACTTTTTTATGTAAGTATGCCGAGTTTTCGGTAATTTCTATTAAGTGTAATCAGTTAAAACCTGGTGACCGGGCAGCGAAAAATGCTCTGCCACCACGCCATACGTCATCACTATACTTTCTTTCATCAAGTCACCAAGATTTTTAGTCCTGATATAGCTATATACAAGTCATAGTGAAAGTCGTGGTTATTTAAAAAAAATATAGATGCAAGTAAGAGAGTCGTTGTAATCAAAGTCCGTTGAATGTCTTAAGATTAGCAATCACATGCTTGACAAAATTATCGAATGATTTGATTGTAAACTCCTTTTGCATCAAGCCCAAAAGATCAAAAAGCAAGTGTTCAAAATTTATCAATAAGCTATCATCGCAAATTTATACGAATCGAATCTTATAGACATAAGGTTATCTGGCTGACACATAAATCATTTTATAGGTATATTTTTAGAGTTATAAATATATCTACATGATTATACAATAATCATTTAAACGATCCATCATCCGCATCCACTACAGCTATTGGTACTGAACTCCTGTATATTTTCTAATAGGTACTGAATGTTAGAGATCAGTTTGTTACAGAAGTTTGACTTTTGGCATTTGATTTAGATATAGGAGTTTTCCTTTACAGGAATGAACAGATATGATTGATCGTTGCGTAGGGTCATGTTCATGAAACAAATTTGGCGTATATGCCAAAAGCGTTGCGAATGTAATACGTTGATTGAAGAGCGATTATTATTATGTTTGTTCTCATCCACATTCATTACTCTATATACTTTAGTATAAGCTTAATATTTCATTGGAGTTATGGTAATATATTTTATATCCAAAGATTATCTATCTATCAAGTCCTCGTATTGATCAATGTTTTTAAACTTGGAAACGTTAAGTCGAGTCGAGAAATTTTATAAAAATGAGGTACTTTAGAACATTGACAGAAACTTTCTAATTATTTTAACTTTAACGTATATGTCACCACAAAACACAATTTTTTTTCTACCACACAAAGCATTTATCCAACTCTTTGACATTTTCGGTTTCTATTTCTCAACTCTCTATACTCTCTGTCTGTACTAGGGATACAAAGATGTAAGGTTTGTTTATTTATAGACGACTAACCTCTGCCTGCGATTTCGTCCGCGAGGAATAGTTACTTTGGGCTAACGCTAACACACAGCGGAAGCTCTAAAAAAAGAAGAGGATTTTGAAACATTATTAATTAATGCTCCACTCTTGTCGGTCTTAGCTATATGATATATAGCATATAACCTTCTTCGACAAATGAGCTATATAACACTGGAATAATTTTTCATATCAGACCCGTAGTTCCTGAGATTACCTTCTACCTCGTCACAAGCTCACAAACTCAAATACTTTACCTCTTTATAATATTAGCATAGATATTGGCTGGAACTACAGATTCGATTCATACAATTCTTGTACCAATAAAAGGCTAGATTATTCCTGAGTAACATAAACGATATTAAATGTTAAGTTAATTAAGATGTTATATTGAAGGCATACAACATGATAGTCTATAATAGATTACGTCAAACAGAACAGCATCTGATTGATGACGGCTTTGCTTCAAGACAATGTATAATATTATGTTTAGTAGATTATGTTCTCTGCTACTCTATCTCTGTTTCGTGGTATTATTTATTTACTACTATTCCAAAGAACTTTGAATACCAAGTATATAAATAAAGTACATAAACTATATATATATTTTATATTTTTTAGCTATTATTTTTTGATACAGTATAAAAAATTCTAAAAGTCATAATTAACAACCATTCAAGGTTGAACCTCGAATGACTTTTAAACGAGTCGACTAAGAAATAAATTATAACAAATCTTTTTTGTAGGTCGCTTAATTCCCTACAAGTATATGTTTTTAATTTCACTGGACGATAATTCGTTCGAGTGCATTAGACTTCCAAATAATAATAAAATTTTCCACCATATTAGTTATATGCAAAATTCAAAATCACGATGATCTCTTAGTTTCAATATTAAGAGCTCAAACTTTACCAGAAAATTTTCCCTCGTCTTCGATGATGTTTAGAATTTCTATACCATAAAGATCATGGTCACTAAAGACAAATGTTTGCATTGGCCCACCCAAAAAAAAAAAAAATCAAATCAATATATAAATCGGCAGTGGGAAAACAATAAAGAATACCCCCCGCCTCTGTTTCTCACCAGATTTGCTCATTCTGCTTTACTAGAGCTATCAATAGGATTGAAAAAACGTTTATTTTTCTCGATAGTCGAAGATCGACCACCGAAGCTTGTAAAAATAATATGATACTTTCTTAAACAGATGCAAGAAGCTGCGTAACATGTGACAAGGTGTTGGATGAATTAGAGAAGATTGATGACGACACAGACACGTTTGGGGTGGACTTCGTTAAGATCAATGACAAGCGGCTCGCGAAGCAGTATGGCATCACGAAATTCCCCGCCCTCACGTACTTCCGTGAGAAGGAACCGATCATTTACGAAGGTCAAGCAACAATAATAATCATCAGATACATAACACTTAATGATTTAATGAATATTTAACCTAAAATAAGTATTAATTAAGATGTGGTGTAAGGGGTGTCGAGTAACATCTTAAGACTTGAGATACCCAAGCCAACCTCACCTGCACGTGGGGCACCCTGCTGATCAACGAACGAGGCAATGGCGATAGCGGGGTGGTAGGGTTATACAGCCCGACTGGGTCGCAACCACCATGTACATGGCGAAAAAGCCCGTCATAGTGACTCGCTTTTGCGCGTCGCGTTTCGGGATCAGCCTGTGCATATCCAGTACCAGGTGACTTTCGTCATTATGGCCCGCATGACAGCGGCGACCGACGATGGATGATCTGTCTCTCGGTGGTCGCCACTGTTTTCGGATTGTACTATGCTTACCATCAGGTATAGTGCAGTCACTTTGTCGTGCTACAATAAAAAAAAAAAATTATAAATCCGTCGAATCGAGTTTTTGTTGGGATCTTGGAATGTCATGAAGGAGATTTTATATTTTATTCACAACTAGCAGTGCCCGCGAAGTATATTAAAATATGCGTTTTTTTTTTTGCTTAAGAACCTTCTGAAAATAACAAACACAATAAAAAAATAATTTTATGAAATCGGTTAAGCTGTACTCGAGATTTGCGCTTAGCAACACATTCAGCGATTCAGTTTTATATTATAGATCTTGTGTTATTTCCCTCTATATTTTGGAAATTCGGTGGTGTTTTGTGTAACATTTTGGTTATTGTGCATATGTGAAGGGGATAGGAAATAATATCACGGAGCATAGATTTTTACTTGCTCCAATAACTGCCTGAAAAGTTATAAGAGCGCCATCTTTCTGAAATGATCGCAAGCAACTTGTAATGTCGTTGCCTTCTCGAATACACGAATATAGGTTGCCAAAAAAAATTAACTAAGAAGTATATAACCTTAATTAATTGGAAAACGCCATATATAAGTATTTTTGTTAGAAATAAGAAACCTAAAAAGGTTAAGTTTAAGATAAGAACTAATCTAAGAATTAGTATTTATGTCTTTTTGCTACGAAATACATGGCTTTTTATTTTATTTTGACATGATTAAAGCTTTCAGGGTAAGGTGTAGAATTTTCATGGCAAAATACCTCTCTGTAATGATTAATAATTGATGATACAGATTCAAAATCGTTTTTCATTGAGACGTGTTAAAATATTTTTAATTTAAAACGAAGATGGTCTACATTATTACTAGTTACTTGATATTTACCTGGTTAACTAAGATTCTTTAAAAAATGACAAAGATTTACTTGAAACCAAAAAATAAGTAAGTAGGTATAACTATCTACGAACAATTCCGTATCGTATGGTCATAATCCTATACTGATACGACCAATAGTATTGATGTGATTAAAAGTACTGTATTTTGTTTTATATGCGCATGTAACTGTAGATAGAAAAGACTTTAAGCCTTCATCCTCGCCAATAGACCTCATTCTAATATTTTGTTTACAAATGGAAAGAACAGTTCAATTTATCAAGCATAATCAAAGACTCGATTAAATAACAGTTACGTCCGTCAGCATTATATTGATCGATTCCGACATGATTTACATAGTTGTAGACTAAACTGGCATCACTCAATATTCCGGAAAGAAACCATAACATTGGCAACAGTATTGCGCTGGGGATAAACACTAGACATAATAGCCAATGACCTTCGACATGTTAATTTAATAACCGCCAAACAGTCTGTAACATAGATGGGAGTTATGTAGAGAATGGATTATGACCACTTTTAATATGGTACTAAAATTGAAATAAATACTATGCTGTACTTAGTTATTCATCTAAATTACCTTGGTTACATAAGGCCTAAAATCGAGCTGAGTTAGGCAAATTAGAGGATCCTCAAAGGCAATGGATAAACAAAGTATAATGAAAATTACTAGGAGATTAACCTGTAATCTTGTAAAATTCCTATTGTAGGAGATCTCATGGACGAAGAAAGCGTCCTGGATTTCTTGACGAGTTTAGAAGCAATGGACCTTCCTGACCGGATAGAAGAAGTAAACCAAAAAATATTAGCAAAAATTATCGACGAAACTGATTATGTTGCCGTTCTCTTCTGTAAGTATGGTGTGATATTTATGGGTTTTGTACTTCGTATATTAGTGGTAAATTCGATTCATTACTTTTCAACTAACCTCCGACAGAATCTATAAATTCTATCAATGTAGAACTGTCTAGATGAGATATCTTCCACTCAGTCGTAATCATCTTATTGTCACCAAAGGAGTTAGAAGAGGCGTCTGTATATTGTGCCGTGTGTTTTATTGTGTTTTTGACGTAGGTCCTGACCACAAAAGTTGCGGCCCGTCAAACAGTAAGTAAGACTCCCAGTTAGCGGCATGAAATATTTTAATGTCGGTGTGGCTGTAACTCTTCTCGCTTCATAGAATAGCCTTAGTATACATTTATGATCCAGACGTGCTTTTCGCTTAGTTGTTAAACGAAATTACGTTGGCATTAGAAGTATGAAACTAGAAATTGATTTGTCTAAATTCCTTTTCCAAAATTATTTGAAATGTACAATTGATGATGAATACGACTAGTACATAGGTATATAATTCTATTACAACATATTATTAAACACTTACAACTGGATATTATTAATAATATTTATCCAAATAACTTCCTAAAACAACAGTTACATTTCGATGGTCATTTGAACGTCATTAATTTCACATTAATATTGATAACTTACAGCAATAACTGTTTAAACTACCTAACCAACGATTACGAGGATTCGGATTTATTGTAATCTTTATCTAGGGTAACGTAGAATCAAGAACACTTTTGCATTATCGGGTTGCGAAGCAAACTATTTTTGTTGGGCTATTTTCGTCGCGCTAGCAAGCTCGAATTGACGAACCATCTTGTCATTGCGACTTAAAATACTCGTTTTGACTGTTTAGATGTAGAAGAGGTGATTAAAAATTGAAAAAATAGTAATACTGACCAGAAAATTAAAGGTGACCTTGACCTACATAATTCGACGCAGCAGACTGTCTACTGTAAAGTAAATGTATAAGCGTTCTATTTATACCAAAGAAAAATACCAAATGCCTCGCTTTACAGTGTAGAAGTGTTTGGTCCATAAAACATAAATAGAACTAGTGTATTTACTAATTGATTTTTGCATTTACTGGAGATACTCGTAGTATTGCTTTTTATTTTTGTAGCTATTACAAGAGACAACATTTACAATAATAATTATACTGCACGAAACACGCTTGGCGAATTCTTTCGCGCACTGTTTTCTTTTAACACACAGAGCAAACATTTAGGTAAACGCACCTAACTGCACTGCTTCACATTTTTATGAAGTATCATTAGGATTCCTAGCGGATAAATATTATCAAGTCAATGTACCAATAAATTGGCTAACGTTTCAGATAAACCGGAATGCAAAAAGTGTGCGAAAGCTCTGCAAGAGTTAGAAAACATTGACGATGAGGCTGACCAGCTCGGTATCGGTTTCGTGAAGATCCACGACGAGGAATTAGCCGAAGAGTACAGTCTTGGCGATCTGCCAAGACTGGTGTACTACAGGCATCAAATACCTATTATCTATGAAGGTTTGTGAGTCATTTTTATGGCCGCTGACGTTTGAATTGAGAAACCGGATAGCGATCTGGATGCTTGTTGCTGTTTCACGTCAAATAGAGACTGATATACTTTCACTATGCTACACGTAATTGATCGTGACGGGCTTGCTGTTTCTAAAATATTATCACATAAACTACGATACGCTGGCGCTGCTATACAGTTAATGGGGATTCAAAAAATGAAGTTGTAATTATTTTCGTGTTTTAAATGTTTAAAACTTTACCAATTTTATTAAAAAATCTATAATAAAACATTATTCCAAAATAAGCTTTCCTTAAATTTACAATTGGAATTCGAGCATATTTTATCTAATATATAAAAATTTCGTGTCTTGTTGTTTGTGGTCGAAGATCTCCAATACGGCTAAACCTATTGTTATGAAATTTTAAATGTATATTTTGTAAATATGAGAATAGATCGTAAAATACATTTTATATCTCTAGGTGATTAGGGTGTCTTTACACAGAATTTGTTTTCAATTTTTATAACAATTTTTCATTTTTGTATTTTTAATTATTTGCCATGAAAAAATAACTGTAAGCCCAAATTTTTATCTCAGCAACAACACACTCCCATTTTTTATTCGGGAATTTGTTCTTTTTGTATGAACAATATCCAAATAATTCAACGGCCGTATTTATTTCAAACAAAACAAAATTATTGATGTTTTTGAATGATAAATGGCGCTACGTCCGCCTCGTCGACATTTCTTCCACATATGCGTTAGTCATTCACTAAACCAACTATATATGTGTTTGAGTAAGTCCCTGAATTGCTTGATTTTACAATTGAAAACGGTAGAGGTCGCTGTAATCCGGTTATAGGTTTTTTAAGATTCTTTGAGTTTGGAAATACAGTTAGTACCGGTAGATAACCAATTTTAGGCAGATGAAGTTGCGATGGTCAGTTAATTTCTCTATAATATTCATAATCATAATACATATCTACACATAATAAAGATACTGTATTCAAAATCTTTTTACTAATAACACTAAAGCACGTTAATAGCTATCTACTAAAGAAAAAATCGATTGACAAACAAAGTGCAAAGTACTGAACAGTTTTATATTCTTTCTAATTATTCCCAATATTTTTTTCTAATATTTTGATTAATTTTGTCTCTAAATCATTTACATATAAAAGTAAAATTAAAGTTGTAGATATATATTGCATTAACTGTAAATAATTTAATGGATTAAATGTAAAACGGTGCATTGCAGGTGAACTAAGTAAGGAGGAAGATGTATTGGAGTGGCTGATTGCTAATAAGTCGACTGGGGATGAGGAAGATATAATCGAAGATGTTACTGCCAAAACTTTAAACACGCTTATTATCAACGTCGATAACCTTGTCGTATTATTTTGTAAGTAAACTGATGATTAACCAGAGCTATTTACGTATTCTATTATACAGAGGAATGGACACTTAAATGAAATGATAATTATTGTAAAATATAATAATTTGCAGATGATCATGGTGATAAAGAATCTATGACTGTTCTTGAAGAGCTAGAAAAGATAGACGACGATTGTGACCGCCATGGTATACAATTTGTTAAGATTGACGATCCCAAAGCTGCAAAGGCTTTCGGAATTGACAATGTGCCTTCAATCGTCTATTTTGAGAAACAGATACCTAATGTTTACGACGGTAAGCTTCATTTAGAACATATTTATACAAACATATTTGGATAATAGTGTGATATTAACTTCTTAATTTAAATAATGTCAAATGTCTTTATGAAATCATAGGTGACCTTGAAAATGAGGAGGTTATACTTCAGTGGCTCGTTGATCAATTGGAAAAGGATGAAATTGAAGATGTCACGGACGAGATGTTAGATCGCCTTATCAAGGATGGAAAAACTGTCGCCGTTTTATTCTGTGAGTTAAAACACTAAACTTCTTTAGAAACGTCATAATAGTAAACAATTATGTGATACAATATTTGTATTTGCAGATGATAATAATGATCGTAAATCGCAAAAAGTCCTTAACGAACTAGAGAATATTGATGACGAATGCGATCAACTGGGCATCGCATTTGTAAAAATAGATAATGACGAAGAAGCTAGAGAATATGGTATTGAAAAGATTCCAACACTACTTTACTTTGAAAAGGGTATTCCAACTTATTACGAAGGAAACCTTGAAGAAGAAGAGAAGGTCCTCGCTTGGTTCAGACATCAGGCGGTAAACGATGAAATAGAAGATATCACTGACGAGATGCTCGACTTGATCATAGAGAAGATGCCTTACGTTGCTGTATTGTTCTGTAAGTATTTTTGTACTCTTTAATTTTTAGGTCTTAATATTGACTCGTTTAAAATAAAGACAAGCTTTTGTAATTTAATGTTTCTTTTAAATTTTTTGCTGCAATATACGTTGTTTAATTTATCCTATCAAGAACTGACATATAAATGAAATACAGTTCTTCTAATAAATTTCAGACGACAAGGATCAAAAGAAAAGCCAAAAGGTGTTAGTTGAATTGGAAAACATTGATGATGAATGCGATCAAAATGATATTGCCTTTGTTAAAATCGACGACGACAAAGAAGCAAAGGAGTACGGTATTGATACAATACCAACAATGGTATTCTTTGAAAAGGGAATTCCTCATATCTACGAAGGAGATCTGATGAAAGAAGAGGAACTTTTAGGATGGCTGCTACATCAGAAACGACACAGTGAGATCCCTGAAGTTACTGATGAAATGATGGACAAACTTATTGAAAGCGCTCCTTTTTTGGCGGTTATTTTCTGTAAGACATTTTTTTCTAATATCATAATTTTTGTATACTTTTTTAAATTTATTTTAATAGTACATATCCGATATACATACTTAATATTCTTTCATTTTATACAACGATTTGGATATTCTTCAGATGACAAGGACGATAGCCAAGATATCAGGATACTGAATGAGCTTGAGAACATCGACGATGAATTAGAAAAAGAAGGTATTGTTATTGTAAGAATGGATAACAAAGCAGAAGCAAAGGAATATGGAATCGATCATCTACCGACTTTAATTTACTTCGAGGAAAATATCCCAGCTATATATGAAGGAGACCTTATGAATGAAGATGAAGTATTGGAATGGCTCATTGAACAGAAAAACAGCGCCACGATAGAGGAGGTCACAGACGAAATTTTGAAAGATTTGATTGAGGAACACGAATATGTAGTGGTTTATTTCAGTAAGTGTTACATTTTAATTTATATTGGGTCTCACGACTTTGTTTCAGTAATCCGGGAAACTCATGATGTTATTGTAAGATGCTTTTAGAAAATAAAATTGAGATTTGTTTGTTGTTTCATATTTATAATTTTCAGGTGGTAATTGTGAAGAGGGAGAAGAATGTGACAATATCCTTGATGAATTGGAGAATATTGATGATGAGCTTGATGAAACTGGCATCATCTTCGTAACAACTGAAGATGTTTCTCTCGCGAGAAAGTACGGAATCAAAACTTTCCCGACACTAGTGTTCTTTAGAAATAAAGATCCTCTAATTTACAAAGGTGGGCTTAATTTTAATAACAATAGAATACATATTTTCCTAACTTTATTTTTACAGGAAATAAATTTTACTCATCATCTCATATTTAGGCATTAATTAAATTTATATCTCTCAGAAATTTTTATCTTTATATTCTTATGCGCTTCTATTAATGCAAGTGATGACTATGACTATTTCTATACTGAAAACATTGTGAGCTATAATTCCTATTGTGAAAGTATATAAAATATTGATATACGTGACAAAATTAACTTCATAATCAGTAGAATTTTGTGAGGATCCAAAGTGGTATCTATGATGTTTTAGGTATACAATTCACTGTACTTCAGAAGGAGACAAAGCTCTGTTATAGTATTCAAGTTATAAAGAAACCAGCACACATCTAAACAAGTTTTTGAAATTACAGGTGATATAGAAGATGAAGATGAAGTTTTGGCATGGTTGACCGATGAAAACACTCTAGAAATTCCTGGAAAGATTGAAGAGGTTAACGCTAAGATGTTAGATAAAATCCTAGAAGAGAATGATCACGTCGTTGTCTTTTTCTGTAAGTAATTGCCAAATTTGCAAGCAATTATAGCATATTAATCTATTATACATCAAGGCGATAAAGTTGAGGTAATTTGTATATAGTTATGACTGAAATCACTTATTACAGATAAGGAAGGAGACAAAAAGTCACAAAAAATATTGAGTGAATTGGAAAACATTGACGACGAATGTGAAGAGAAAGATATTGACTTCATTAAAACATCAGATAATGGTATTGATAAAGAATACGATCTTCCTGATTTACCAGCTTTGGCTTTCTACAGACACAAATTTAGGACAATTTATAATGGAGATTTGATGCATGAAGAAGCAATCCTGAAATGGGTTTTGGAACTTCACGACTCTCAGCCCGATGTCATTGAAAGTGTTGATAGAAAAACTTTGAAGGATCTCATTAATGATGTCGAACATCTTGCAGTATTCTTCTGTAAGTGCAAAATATCCGTATATGTTAACACCATTGCATTTATGTATAAATTTAGTTCAAAGTAAATATTAGAAACTGAGTAGTATGAATGAATGTAGATAAGTCTACATTTTCCTTCAAATTATTTATATTGATATTACGTAAGAATGTTTTTTTATTCGTGTTTATTATGCCCACTGCACTCGCGTTAATTTAGATTTGATCGATCAGTTCGGAACAGTACTTTTTTATACATTAAAAGAGCTATATGTTACTCTTTTGTACCGTAGACAACATGTATGAAATATTTCATGATGGTTGTTTAAGTAGTTACGGCACGAAACCGTAACAAACAAACTCGTATTCATAATATTAGTTAGGATTATTGTCATTTTGCGTCTGTAGGTAAATGTATTTCATAAGTTAGTGTATGGTCACTAATTTTGCGTCTAAATATTCAATGATATTAAATCTTAAATTATTTTTATTACAGACAGTGATAATTGCGACACCTGCGATGATATACTTGAAGAATTAGAGACAATAGACGATGACACAGATAAACATGGCATTCAGTTTGTTAAGTCAAAAGATTCTAAATTAGCTTCTGATATTGGTATATTCAGTTTTCCAGCTTTAGTTTACTATGAAACGGGAGTTCCGATCATGTATGATGGTAAGTAAGTGAACTATTGCAAAACAATGTGTAATACTTTTTGTTATATCAAAATAAAAGAAATCAAGAGTGTATTTATAAATATATTATTTGTTTTTTCTAACTTACGTCTTCTTTATAGGTGACTTAAAGAATGAAAATAAGGTCCTCCAGTGGCTTGTAGATCAAAAAAGTAAGAACCCACATCCATATAACTGAAGTGTCTAATTTAATATGTATAGGGTCCAGAATTTTTCTTATAATAGATATAATATAGTTAAAAATACGTGCATGACATCATTCTTGATATATCTAAATGAAATATTGTACTTCTTTATAACTTATATGCTATTTGAGCTATGTCAATTTGCATGACAGTTACTAATGCCTGCAGGTGAACATAGCGTCCAATATAAAAATAGAGGTAATATTAAAAGAAACGACAATGCAGATGATGATGGAGTTGGGTATGTACGCAATAAAAATAGATTTGCAGCCACAAAAGACTTCTCGAAGAATATTGCTGCTGATTTGAAAACAACAAAAGGATCTAATAACGTAAATTTGGGAAACAAGAATATTAAGTTTGGTCACCAATATAATAGAAAAAATGATGATGACGGCAACGATGATAGTGACGGAGACGGTCATTTAAAAGTATCGACGAAATCTACATTCTTAAAACACAATAATCGTATTAATGAGGCTAATTTTAAAACAGTTACTAAATCACAACACACTACCAAAACACCAATAAAATATCCCAGAAAATATAGTAATGATGATGATGATGACGATAGTGATGAAATTGATGACGAAGATGATATCTCTAATTCTATTACTGATAATAATGACGATGAGGATGACGATGACGACGACGATGACGACAACGACGATGACAATGATGACGAAGACGACGATGACAATGATGATGATGACGAAAAAGACGACGACAACGATAATGATGATGATGATAAAGACGGAGAAGGAATATACAATCAAGTTATAAAGGAAAAAAAGATAACCAAAACAAATGTAGGTAACAACAACGATGAAGATGATAGCTTTTTTAGTAGAATAAAGCAAATGTTTACAGGTAAATTCGTAGCGTGGATCCCCAAGATATGACTCCTGCACGGAGGGTTATTCCTACTATCGTCACATCTGCATGGTCGAATTTATGAACCCGCATGGGTATTATTACTTTAGCTATCGCCTGCAGTCATTTGCGCTTTTCAATTTAAATGTTTTGAATTATTATTACTAACAAATTATTTAGAATTAATTGTGCCATAAGATAAGCGCATAATTATAAATAATGTGGAGTATTAATTTGCAGTTAACTATTTCGTTTTAACCGTTTATACGGTGTGTAAACAAAGATTTTTACTGACTGCAGGCGATCGCTGTTTCTACATTGGATTGGGGGCGAAACCGGCTGTCCCAAAAATGACTTACGAACCCTACCAGTGCTGTCCCACTAAAGTTCAAAGTCCAACAAAAGTAGCAAAGGCCACGCCGACGAAGGTGCCATCTAAGAAATTAGAAAAGGAGAATTCAAAACAATCAGAGAAGGCAGGGAAGGGCAAAAATAAGGCACTGGCTAAACCGGAAAAACCATCCAAAGGAAAGAAAGGTTCTATAGAGTCTGACAACATTTGGTGGTGGTAAATCTTAGTGTTAGATACCACTTGCACTAATAAAGACGGTATAAGTGCAAGTAAGGAGCGTGCACGCGAGACATCAAGTGGACACGAATGTTATTATTCTCCTTGTAAACACGACTTCATCCTTATCATTTTTTAAAATTACTCTGGTCTAACTTTGCATCAATTTATCATTGCATTAACATTGCAAGCTTTGGTATTATAACCTCGTGTCCCTTGATTCCCGCAAACACTTAACAGGGTTGTATGTTGTGACATGTTGCAAGAGGACGGTATTCGTTTGTTTCTGAACTGATTACATCTTGTTCTATCTCAAGACCTGGCTTAAAGTGTAAAGCGAAAACAGTCCTGACGTTGACTCTCTTTATTGTAATGCTTTACTATTAAAATTCAATAACACGTGGAGACTAAGTATTGGGATGTCTAGTAACTTTATAAGCTGGTGTACAAATCTTTCTATTGATTGTAAATTAATTCCAATATTTAGAAATTAAATGTGAAACATCACGTAATATACGAAGGCATTTTTTATAATATTTTGTTGTGCCATCTTGAAAGACTTATAATAATTATTGTAAGGATTTCATGTTCATATAGTTATCTAGTCTTCATGAAATCTCATTATTTTGTATTATTACATTTGATAACATAATACTTTTAGAATTAAAACCTATTTTTCTATCAAGATAAAATATTGGATTTTCACTACCTATAGCTCTGTGCCGGATATTTGCAATAATATTATGTGCAATAAACTACAATTTTCGATTACTTTATATTATATTATTAGATAAATAAAAATCGAGATACTATTTGATTTTAATCATAATATTATAAGTCAATTATATAAATACAATTTTCCGTTAAACTTTGAGGTTATATGCATACCTTCTGTTTCAACAAACAAATCAATATTAAAGGTTAGCTAGACTATTACTTAATAATTACGTCCAAAAAGGGCGTAAATATGAATTAAATAAAAAAGTTTTTATGATTAAAGTCAAGTAGAATATCTTCAAATAAAAGTGCTGGCAATGTGTGACAAATTATGTCGATATGTAAGGTTTAATGTTTGGCCGTAAATTCGCATGAATGTATAATTTAATTTGTTACGTTAAATCGATGAGCCGGCGCTGGTATAACTTTTTTTGTTAAATAAATACATTTTTCTATAAAATTATGTCATTATTCATTTTCCACACGAATGATGTCAGCATGGTAAAGCTGTAGATTATCCATGCATGCCGTTTATTGGATGTAAACCGGTGAGTTTCCAAATCGATATGGATGTGGTTTCTTATTTTATACTCTTAGTTTATAGGGATTTCAGCATCAAATAAAATGTAAAAATATTTTAGGGGACCTCTTGGATGAGTCTGAAGTATTGGATTGGATGGTTAAACAAAAAGAAGATGAAAGTATAGAGGAGATTGATAGAGATCGACTATTTAAGTTAATTGAAACTAAAGAATTTTTGGCAGTCGTCTTTTGTAAGTTTTTGACATATTACTAAATATGTAAATATAATTTATAATAACATACTGCAAATATAACAATAATAATAAATATAAAAATTCCTATAGATAAAGACGATGATCCAGCTAGTCCAAGAATTTTGAGACATGTTGAATTAATTGATGACGAAGCAGCAGAGTATGGCATAAAAATAGCAAAATGTAGCGACAGGCTTATGGCAAAGAAATATGGTTTCCGTAACCCGCCTGGTATCACTTATTTCAGAAAGACTAAATATATAAATTATGACGGAGATATCGATGATGAAGAAGAAATATTAGACTGGCTAACGAACCCGGAAAATATGGAGCTTACAGATCACATAGAAAAAGTCAATAGAAAAATGTTTCAGAAGATAAGACAGACTTCGGATTATGTGGCTGTTTTCTTTTGTGAGTTTTATTTATAACTCATTTATTTTGTTTCAGAAATAGGTTTGACATTGGGTGTCTGAAGTTATTTATAAAATAATGTTTACAAGAAATCAAATTGTATTGCACATATTACATGTTTTAGACAGTAATGACTGTAAGCAGTGCCCTCGAGTACTTACGGAAATTGAACACATTGATGATGATGCTGATGCAGCTGGAATCAACTTTGTAAAAATTGACGATAAACAGATGGCAAAAGAATACGGCGTATTCGCGCTTCCTGCTGTTTTATTCTTTAAGGCAGGTTCAAAAGATCCTGTGATATATGCAGGTAAGTCTAATGATACCGGTAAATATTAACTGTAAAGTGTTAATACAAGGTATTAATATAGATTACCTTTTTCAAGGGGATTTGTATGATGAGCAGCAACTCCTAAGTTGGCTGTTAACTCAAAAGAATCCAGCAGGTGATATTATAGAAGCTCTCGAAGGTCAAGAATTGATCGATTTGATAGAAGAATCAAGTTCACTAGCTGTGTATTTCTGTAAGTCAAAGAATAAAATTATTACAGTCTTACGTATTGCACATACAAGCCTCTAACACGCTGCTAAATTTGGCAATTATTTTACTATTTAATGCACTACTGAACATTATTATTTATATAAATAATCACTGAAAAAAAACTATAACTGCCGTATTTGTAACAGTATTAACCTACTTGCTTTTTAATAGGGAACAAAACTTTGTGCGAAATATGTACAGCTAGAGCAATGAAAAAAGCGATGAGGAAAAAAGATAGAGAACCAGAGGAGGATGAGGCACAAGAACTAGAGGGTACTTTTATGCCATTAGAATGATAGACCTTGAATTATGAATGACTTTGTTCTCATTATTTATAATATCAGTTGTATCAGTTTTATTTATTGTTGCATGAAGCATGAACAAATGTTCTTATAGTTATAAATGATATATAACGAAATGATCGTGAAAATGTTTACATGTCACCCTCGTGTTTTGATGTGTCCATAAATGTTAATGTCCACATTTAAATAGACGCCCATATTTAGATTTTTGTGATTGTTCAATGCATTCGTATGTTTTTTGTTCGTAATATAATATTATGCATTACATCATAAAATACATTTTATAGTACTTAACAATTAGAGTAGAAGCAGTACAGCTAAGCAGTTTTTTCTAGAATTCACTTACCAACTGTAAAAACACTTTAACTAAATCAATTTAAAACTGATATAAACTTGAATATTTCAGATGGACCAGATTGTGAACAGTGTGCTGGAATTTTAGAAGAACTAGAGAACATTGATGACGATTGTGATCGACACGGTATTAAATTCGTTAAAACCCAAGATTATGCTATAGCAGAATCTTATGGAGTGACTGATTTTCCCGTTTTGGTATATTATGAACACAATGTCCCAAATGTATATGAGGGATCTTTGGCAGAAGAAGAGGAAGTTCTTCAATGGCTTATTACTCAAAAAACTGAAGATCGTATCGAACTTATAACAAGAGTAATGTTGGAAAATATGGTCGAAGAGACACAATATTTAGCTGTCTATTTCTGTAAGTGCCGGCAATGGATCTTGTGTTATTAACATGATTAGTATACAAAATGGTTAAAGTATTGTAACGAGAATAGTAGCGACTTGAACACGAATCAGTTGACCTGGATTAAATTTCCACAATAGGCTGGTTGGTTAGCTTGAATGTTGGTGAAGAAATATAATAAGGAATATAAAATATAATAATAAATAGTAAGGAATATAATGTAATCACAGTAATGCAATAATTCATTTTTTTATACTCAACTGGGCAATTACTGCCTATAAATATTTAATCACCCGTCAGTGTTTTTTTTCTCGAACTGACTACGCTATTGACCTAGCAAAGTCTTAACAGCTTCACTGGACTACCCGTCAGTGACTTTTCGGTGTCCAGTAGTTAAAAGCCAACTGTTTTTCTAAATTTGGCATGTAATTATTTTTGGTTAAGTAGTTATTTAAAATATTTTTTGTATTGCAGATAAATTGAACTGTCACATCTGTGAACATATTCTAGAAGGATTGGAGAGCATTGATGATGAATGTGATGTGTACGGAATTCACATGGTTAAAATTCAGGATCCACAACTAGCTAAACGATATTCAATAAAAACTTTCCCGGCCATGGTTTACTTCAGGTTTAATATTTTTTTAGTCATTTAACTGAAAAAAGTGATAATTATAATGCAATTATTGACATTTGTTTGTCTTTCAGAAACGGAAACCCCCTTTTATTTGAAGGAGATCTACAAAATGAAGAATCCATTCTGGAATGGCTCATCGACGATGATAATCGTGAACTGGCAGATGAGATTGAGTCAGTGAATGAAAGGATGTTGGAAAGGTTACTATATGAATCGCATTTGTTAGCTGTCTTCTTCTGTAAGTGTTATAATTTTAATTTATATTACCAAATATTGCAAATTAATAAAAGATACAACTATTCTAATCAATTATATTTGCAGACGACGATGAAGATTGTCCAGAATGTGCTGAAATTCTAGAAGCACTTGAACAAATCGATGGGGAAGTTGATCAATACGGCATTGATTTTGTAAAAATCTCAAGTCCCGAAGCTGCTGCCACGTATAACATTATAAATATTCCATCTCTTGTCTATTATCGAAAACAAATACCAATGTTATATGATGGTGATTTACACCAAGTTGATAGAGTTTTACAATGGCTCACTTCTCAAGATGTCTTCGAAATTAAAAACGAAATTGAAGAAGTGAACAGAAAGATGTTAGACAAATTATTGGAGGAGAACGAATTTTTGGCAGTTTATTTTTGTAAGACAAACTAATTTTCAAAAATTTTAAATTTTACTGAAGGCATTTAAACTAAGAGTTTTTGTTTTTCAGACGAAAAAACAGCAGAAAGCCGCGCTGTTTTAGACAAATTAGAAAACATTGATAGTGAAACTGACAATTTAGATATATCGTTTGTTAAAATGGAAGATCCTCGCTATGCGCGCAAATGGGGAGTTACAAAACTACCTGCCATTGTATACTTTAGAAAACGGTTCCCGAGTATATATCGAGGTAAGAATAACTAGATCAAATTTAAATCGAATAAAGGTCTCTTTTAACTACTGGATATGTTTATTGCAGGTGACCTAATGTCAGAGGAAGAAGTCTTAGAATGGCTACGAAAGAATCGATTCAGACAACCAGAATTGAATATATTTATGTACGCTTTAATAGCTTTGTCAATAGCGTTTGTAATGTACACGGCGTTCCTACTACAATGTTTTAAACCATCACCACCGCTGCCGGCGCCGCATCCTAAACAAGCGTGAAATTTACACAATTTTACGGATATTGTTGATATTTGTTAGACATATGTGCCTTTTGTGCTGAATTTACACCGACGTTGAATACGATCACAACTGACATGTGATCGTTAATTGTCTCAAAGAGAAATATTGTCATCTTTTGCGACCAAGAGATTACTACACAAGTTCGATGTTCATGGGATCAAATTTATATATAGTAATCGTATTAGAAATTACATTTTTAATGCCATTTTCTAACCATTGGATCGACAAAATAGGACACATATTTTAACATTTGAATTTAATAATTTGGTTTTTTAAATTAATTTGTCTGTTTCTATTAAAATGTTCTTAGTTTTTGTTTAAGGCGGTGCCTTTTTTAAGACTGTATAAGATTCGGTAGCAATACGTACGGTTAATTTAGAGTGAGATATACCAATTTCCAGTGTGCCAGAGTTTTAAAGAAGTAATCATCGATATATTTACTTCTTGTTATATTTATTAATCCTTTAGTGTTCCTTTGCGTCTTATCACATTTTTACCATTTTAGAGCTCTTGAACAACGATATTCTTTAATACACTTCTTAATTGCGTATTTTGCAAGAAATGTCTAAATATTGGAATTCATATGGTAAATTTAGATTACGTACAAAATTTTTTGTATCACAAACAACGAAGACAGCGAAATCTTTACAATCCTGATTGGCTATGATTAGTACCTAATCTGTCATTTGAATCCTATATTTTGTCATTTGCGCTATCGAAGTATATAATTAGGGAGGTGATTTCCGTGGAATTGTATGTTTTATTTTTAATAGTTTTGCTTTTGAGCTCAATTTTTACTTTAGTGTTCACAGAGCGAGGTCTACAGTGACAGAGTTACATTGTTTTGAAGGCTAAAATTCTAAAATTAAAAACCTATTCCCCTTATCACTTATTATTCTATTAAGATTTGATAACCTCAACACCTTATAATTTTTTCTATTGTGCTAGTAAAGATTCAATAATCAAAATATTGTAGTTATATACTTATTTATTGTTGGTTAAAAATAAGTAAGCTCAAATGAAATAATTAATATATTCTTCAATTTCAAAGTGCTAATTAAATATCTAGTCTTAATTATTATATGCAATTCTGTTCAATTTCCACTCTAATTGAATATTATTTGTTTAATTATAATGAAAACTTTCAACGAACGGTAAAGAAGGGTCGAGGGTAGGAATCCACGAAAGATGAATTTTAAAATCAACAATAGTTTTATACCTACTAATTCCGTAAAGCTCAAAATATATTTTTTGTTCCCTTAAATGCACTAGTCTCTAGAACTATTATCAAATTTATTTTGGATTCTAAAATTGATTTATCCAGGAAAGTTATAACCTATTTAACATAATGGAAATAGTTTTAGGAACAAAACCGTTTTCTTACGAAGCGTAGGTTAGAGTGAGAACGAAGTTGTATTGCAGATAGGTTATGTGATGTAACAACGGGTATTAGGAGCCAAGAGCGGGTACATTATGTAGTCTAAATATAATGGCATACTATTTAATAGTACCTTTTTCGTATTTCACGTAGCTCTGCCACACGGCCAAACACTTTTTCACTGCGTTGATTATGTCATCTTTCCTGTATTCTTGTACTCAATGCCATCTGCTCAACCGAATGGCAACTTCTTTTAGACATGCACGATCATTAATTTTAATTTTGTATATATAAAATGTAAATATAACGAAATAAATAAAACAATTCAATGTTTTTTTTTTAACCTATATTACTTTACATTAATGAAATAAACAACAGTTTAACATAATTCCCTAAAAAAAATAATTAATCACATTTCAATCAGTCTGGATATGTATATTATTGAATACATTATTGAATATTCAAATACTTAATAATTTATTCAAAATAATAACTGTGTACTATGTACCATAAAAGTAAATGTGTAACAGAAATAATTGATATTAGCAAATTTCCATAAGAGCAAGTGTATTCGAAACACCGTAATTATTCATTCCAATTTGACTCCAAATATATATCATATAGAACTAGAGAGATCTCCTAGCGCAGTGATAATAAATTGTAAAATTAAACAGAAAAGTTGCAGCTTCGATCTTTAAAAATGGCTGACTTAAATATATTTACGTGTAATTACAAGCAATTTTTAATTAAGATTGTGTTCTCATCTATATTTATTTATAGATTAGATAGGCCTGAAGTATTTATTGTACATTCAATTTTGAATTAAAAATTCAGAAAGTGGTCAATAAACTATTTCATAATTAAATATTTCTTACATTTTTAAGTAATTACATACAAATTTTTATCATGTGTATTTTTAAACGTTCATACTCAGAAGATGGATAAAGACCATTTATTGATAGAGTTCACTTTTCAACAACACATAAAATGAGTGCAAAAGAGGGGGGGGGGGTGGTATGCGTTTGCTTATTTGAGATGACAAAGTGGATATGGATCCTGATTTTTGAATACGCCAGCAATATTTACTGTTATGAAATTTATAAGAAACTTTGTAAAAATTATACCAACGTAATGTAAGAATAGGAGGGAAGACTACTACTACTTTTGCTTACCTTTAAGCAACTACATTTTTATATAACACTTGAATAGCTCTTTACTATAAAAAATAACTTATTTATTATATATATATATGTATATATGAATATATATATGAATAATATATTATATTATATTTATTTATCATTATTATCACCAATTACTTAAGAAAAGTATTCTATACCAGTAATTATGCTTTATATACGACTATCATATTAAATTTCAGTAGTTCAGGACCACTCAGTCGTATTTACCTGTCCATGTTAATTTTTAAATTACAGATATACACCAAGTGAAAGGTTAGACACTCGCAATATTCTAGGATATGACACTTCATGGTCACACTTAACATATAAGATAATAAAATTACAACAAATACTAATAAACAATCAAGAAAACCTAAGTTAAAGTTTGTACTAAGTCTTTCAAAATTATAGCCACAAACTTGTTAATAAAATAATAAACTTAAGTGCAATGACCGGTGCAAAAAGTTACAATGAGTGACCTGGAGTTAATAACTTTCATTAGAAAAAGAGCCCTAGACCCGTTTATTTTATTCCCTATGTTCCCGCGTTCCCTTTCAAATGAAAGTAAAATCACCCAACGGTCATTGCTGTGCTTTAACATAGACGCGTAGAGAATTGTGTATAATTTTTGTATTTTTCTAGATAATTAGGTCAAATATTAAGCACCTATTTTTTTAATTGCTTTAGAATGAGTATCAAGTGCAGAGTGTCCTCCAAAAATATTGCTACTGTCTAAACAGCCACCTGGTATACACATACATATATGCTTATATTTCAATTCGTTGTATAATATTACTGGAATTGGATTTTTATACATATAATCAAATTTACTTATTACCTCATAAAACTCATTTACCGTTTGTTGATAAACTCTGATTAGAGTATTAGCTTTTGAATTATCGCTAAATAACCGTATACACATATGCTTTGCAATCCCTTATAGTACATTGTTATTCGAGAAATGTTTTCTTTTTGTCGCTGCACGAGAAAATGCCTTCACAATACATGGTAAACATAGTGTAAAGCAAAAATAATAGCCTTCACCGAAACATATAAAATACTAACTTACAAGCATACCTAGATAAAAGCTGGCTTATTTATAAATACAATCTAAATAAAATCCACTGTGACATGCTTATAACCACGGTGGTAGCGAGAGTAATGTACAGATTTACTAACATCTCGCTCTTATTTGCCAAAACAAATATCGAAATAAATTCATATATCAATAGTTGTTTAACCAGCTTAATTCAACCCCTACCCGTATTTCTTTTTCATATAATAACCGTTCGGTAATAAGTTTATGTTTATTATTCTACGTTATAATAAGGTTTACATCTTCATGGTTCTTCAGGTACTTTGACTTCTCGTTTTCGAACAGTTCTACAAGGCGTTTAGTGAACTCTGCGTGAACGGCGTCAATTTCTTCATTGGTCGGCTCAAAATTTTTCTTTACTTCTATCGGTGCACCAACTAAAAATAATAAGAATTATGCATTTAACTTATTAATTATATTAGCATCTATGTCTATGAATATTATAGCACAATGTCATTTTTCACACCTATCTTCGGTGCCTTTTTCCAAACTTTTACTAAGTTCAAAATATCTTCCAAAAATCCTCTTATAGCATATAATTACAATAAAGGTCATACATAGGGGCCTAAGCACAGTGAATCGGCTCTAGAAAGATATTTAAACGGTACTTTAAAAGATCCAGAAAGTAACAGATCTTTAATATAATTAATTTCCCTTTATTAAATTTTATATTATATTTAAATTGAATTAATTAACTCTTTCGAGAAAGGGCAAAATTTGTAATACAAATAAAAAAATATATTTTCTGATTAACTAAACGGATTGTTCTCAATTTTTAATATATTATGGGGGCTATTAACGTAAATCTTGTAGGTGGTAGAATCACGCTGAAGCTATAAGTGGTTTCAGCATGAAACCCACAGAAACACCGACGTGAAGTAACAATGCTTGCATTGTTGAATTTCGTTCGGTCAGTCAGAGTGCCAGAGGCCCACCTTTCCCCTCTCCCTCCTCATCTTTCTCCTTCCCCCTCCCTCTCCCCCAAACACTGGCAACGCACTTGCGACTCCCGTGGTCCTCTGGTGAATGGACGGTGGTGATCACTTAAAATCAGGTGACCTGCCTGTTCGTTTGATTCCTACGATATAAAAGCCACACGGAAAAAAAAGAAAAATTGATATTTTTACATAAACATTATATTTTCGCCACTGGAATTAAAATATGAATTTATAGGATTATTTGATTAATTCATAAACACACATAATGTAACACATAAAATCAATAATGATAAATGTCCATTTTATTAAAATATGCTAAGATCCTACAATCGATTATAATTTTTGAGGTATTAATAATTTAACTTAAATTATTATTTCCCTGTTTGAACACATATCATATACGTACATTGATATAAGTATTATTCTTTTAAATATGTTATGAAGCGCTACATATAGTTTTTTTTTTTTTTTCTAGAAGCTATTTGTTGCCCCCATAATATATAAAAGATTAGGACCAGGTCAGTCAATCGTAAGATTTTTTTAAGAAATTTTACTTTTTTCCAAAATCAATGAAATTAGAGATCCGAAAATTTTCAGATTTTAATATATTTTAGTACCTACATACATCCTAACTATTGCCGATTTCGAAGCCGTGGTAGCCTAGTGGTTTGACCGGTGGAATATAATAGTATTGTCCGCAGGTTCCAACCGCGGCATGAACCAAAGAATTTTTTGGAATTCGTGTACATTTACTAATTTAAATTGGTAACACTATCGGTTAACAGTGAAAGAAAATATCGTGAGGAAACCAGAACTTGAGAAATTTTCTTGTAGTACTACTATATGTGGGAAAAATATGGAACTGTGGACTTCTCAGAGTTTGAAATCGCCAATACGTCATGGGCTGGCGTGGTGATTACGTCCATACTTTCCGTCGGGAAGAGGCCTATGGCCCTGCAGTGGGTCTCTTACATGCTCATGACAACTGCCGATTCACTGTGATGAGGCTCCTATTGTATTTTTTCGAAGACATCATTTATTAAAGAAAATATATAAAATTTAATGAGCTGTAGCTTCCGAAAATGTTTCCAAATCGATTAAGCACGTATTACGTCTCATATTATAAATATATAGTATATACATTGCATAGGAGTTAAGCAGTAATTATATTAACTAGCGGATCCGGCGAACGTTGTTCTGCACGGATAATAAAAAAAATGACAAATTCTATACCTAAACGCTCTTTATGAATAACTTTATCTATTGGTGAAAACCGCATGAAAGTCCGTTAAGTCGTTTTTTTTTTTATCGCGAACAGACAGACAGATGTTGCAGAGGACTTTATAATAAGTAGTTATAATATGAAATCGGTAAACGGGTTACAGGGGGTAAGTAATGATGAGAAATTCACAGTAATTACATGAATTTAAGCAAAACATGTAGGTCTCACGAAAGAGTATAGTTACCAAGTATGACTTTTTTATATCATAGGAGGCAAATGAACAGATGGGTCACCTGATGTTAAGCGATCACCACCGTCCATAGATACTTGCAACACCAGGGGAGTCACAAGTGCGTTGCCAACCTGTATTTGGGAAGAGGGTGGGGGAGGGGCAGGAAGGAAAGGAGGAAGGGGAAAGGGGGGTAGTGGGTCTCCGGCTCTCTCAGTGACCGAACGAAACGCAACAATGCAAGCACTGTTACTTCAGGTCGGTTTTCTGTGAGAGGGTGGTGCTTCCCCGGACGAGCCGACCCATTCGTGCTGAAAATAATAATAGCTTCAGCTTGGCTCTACCACTACCAATCATATGTCATCCTCTTTGGCAAACTGGCTGTAACGTTTGAATGTATTGTAAACGGAATATGTCGTTCAAATAGCTATAGAATCGAAGAAGTAGTTGTTGAAACTAGAACAGAAGTGTAAGAAAACTTGATACTAACCAACAGTAGTAACGGGAGTCCTCAAGGGCACGGTGCCAAACGAATACTGAAACATTCCTCTCCCAAGAGGGAAAATAGGAGACAAGCCGGTAATCTGTCGGACTTTCTCTTGAAATCTCCTCATCAGACTATCCTCGGGAGTGTCGAGGGGTCGGTACACGTCGGTCTCTCCAAATGTGAACACTGGTACTAAAGGTGCTCTGAAAGAAGTTTTTTTTTTTACGGTTTCTGAGTTACTCGGTTAAACTACCAATAGTTATTGACTCAAAGTATCCATAAGATAAACTGTCAAGCTACCAGTTGAGTTTTACATTTATCGTATGACTCTATATTCAGAAACGCAATTTGACAAGTTATCGAACCGATAACGTTATTGAACAGATAAACTGCAGTTAAAGTATCTCAGAAACCGGACATGAGTCGTCACATTTCATAATTAGCTATATCTAATTTAAATGTTTCATATAACATGTTTAGTCTTTTTTTATTTCTAGTTGTTACACCCGAAAACAAAGTTCAAATTATGCCGTTGTTAAGGTTAATATTCTTATAATTTACTTGTAAAAAATTGAAGATCGTGAAAAAAAAATAGGAAAGGCTGGAATTGGATTCAGGTCTTTTGGAAATGTAACGGCTAAATTAATTTTAGACACATATAGTAGACTAAGCGCGCGGCTTCGTACGCTATTATTATTATTAGTTGTAACTATCCACCGTGTAATAAGGTAATGTTTAAATAAATAAAAAACGACAAAAAAACTACAAAGTCCTTGATCTACAGTTAGATACGTATTTATTCTTGGTTTGTCATAAACTATACCAATATCTCAATCACTGTATTAGCTCTTATTCGATTTTGAAGAATGAAATTAGAACAGGACACCTTAGGAGAATATCTGCTTTACAACAGAAAAATAATTTGCCAAATAATAGCGAGTTATAAGCAAATGGATAACGCAAAAATATTCTATGTCTTAAATAACACGTACAAACTTTCATGAGAACCTCTTTAATGGTACAGAAGTAGATCTCACCAAGTGTTTGTACATTACTTAGAAGTATATATTCTAATTTAAACTAGACTTCTTTTATACTGACTACAGTTATGATGACCGCTAAGTTAAATCTTTTACTGGCAAAAAAATAAATAACTTTGGTGGTTTTACTTTGAAATTGATTTCAGCAAATATACAATTTATATATATAAAACTACAAAAATCTACGTTTGTGCGCATATCAATCAAAAACTCGATATATATGTCGATCAATTTTCTTTGGTTTTACTTCCTTGACACCTGACTTATTCTTATTTAAGAGACTATCACAGTAGCTTTATTTAATACTAGCCTTTGCCAGCGACTTCGTTCGTGTGGACTAGGTACTTTGGTCTAAAGTTAACCCGCAGCGGAAGCTCTGAAGAGGAAAAAATCCCCGATTTTTGAACATTCTTCATTGGTGCTTCGCTCCTATTGGTATTAGCGTCGTATATGATATATAGCCTGTAACCATCCTTGATAAAAGAGCTATATAACATTGAAAGAATTTTTCAAATGGGACCAGTAGTTCCTAAGATTACCACCTACGATGTCACAAACTCACAAACTTTACCTCTTTATAATATTAATATAGCTAATGTCATTAGAATTTTAAGAAACTATGATGTTAAACACATCTCGCGTTCAGCGATGTATATTTTGTTAGAGAAGTGGGGCAAACGATGTAGTGCACATGTTTTTGCTCTACTAAGTTAATAAACGATGTTGACAAAGTCACGTGTGTCAGCTAGTTAACATATAAATAAAACAATTTACCCAGTTTTCATTGCTACACGGATAAACCCTTTCCTTCTATTGAGGATAATCTTGTATTGTCCCGGTCGAGCTTGAAGAGCTTCAGCCGCACCTCCAACTAACACCGCCACACAGTGTCCTTGATTCCTCTTCGGATCCAGTAGACTTAACAAACTCTCTTGGGAAGATGAACATGCGCCCATCGCGAGTATCAAATCTCGGAAGAATGGTACAAGGAAATGACCACCAAGGATGATGAGGTGCGACGTCATCCCTGGGAACAGTTCGGGGAAACCAGCAGCATTGGTACCAAATGATCCGTAGGCTCCGGCGGGCAGTATTCCATGTGGGTAACAAGCGAAGAGATAGTTCTTAGACGGATCCAAGTCCACAGTTTTCACGAGTTTGAGGGGGAAGTAATCGCAGTAATATCTCCACCACGCCCAGTTTCTCACACATTCGATTCTGGAAATGAATTAAATGCCAAAACTTGTAAAATATTAAAAGAAATTCCTTTACACACGCCGCTAATTAAAAATAATACGTACGTTCTTCCCCCCTTGTTACATATTTCAATGTCATTCAACATCCAAACTCCATACAATATCGCGAGCCACCAGTAATCCGAGTAGAGTAATTTTATATAAAAGAATACAGATAACAACTCTCCGAGAAGGGTCATTAGGATCCATCCTGTCGCTGCCAGTGTCTGCAATCGTCTAGATATTGGAACATTTAGAGGAGCCCATTCGATGCCCAGAATGTCCGATATTCGACTGAAAATGTAATTGGAACCTGTTAATTTTTTTCAGCACTTAAAGGCATACTCTTAAACTGTATCGGTGTTATTACAAAAAAGGTAAATGTGTATTGAATACTTGCTTGAAAAAGGTTACCTATTAAATGCATCGCGCTCGCTGAATGTTCGCCATCTTGCTCTTTTGTCTCGCTTTAGTTAGGTCAGGTAAGACTTGCGAAAAAAGGATAACGCGAACTTGCCTCATGCAAGCGCGGTGCATTTAGTACGAACCTTTTTAAAGCAAGTATTTAATACGTACTTTTTTGTAATATGGGTTTTACCCATTCAACACATATATAAAAATCCTGTCATGATAACTATAAACTTTACTCTTCTTTTTTTCGAACTGACAACGCTATTGACCTCGCAAGGTCTGAACAGCTTCACCGGACTACTAAGGCAAGCGCTTGCTTTACTTAGCCGATTTTATTTCGGCAACTAGCTCAAGGGTGCACGGCACACCTCGGCTTGGGCTGTTGCCTGATACAAGCAATTCGCGACCTATGTCAGCTAACCTAAGCTAAGCTACATATTCATATTGATGTGAGTTATTAAAACATATATGTGTACCAAGTGTACATACCTCAACAAGTCTTATATGTATTTTGTGTCGGATAATTTTTCTAAACTATTTCAGTTCTACAAGGGGAAAAATAAAACCCTTCCACTTTTATGCTTCCACGTGTTTGAAAGTGATATGTGTAATGTTGCTGCAGTATTGTGAGATACTGTGTCAATGTATTGCGCGAGCAGCGTACTCAAGGGCTCCACACCGAAGGAACGGACCTAGGCTTGAGCCGCTGCCGAGGGGGAAAACTCTTTACTGTCTAACATAAAGTGCAATTGTATGATCTCATATAGACAATACCTTATAAAATTAATTAGGTAATAACAAATATCGAAACAATAATGAGATTACTCAGCGTCATGTCAGTGAGGTCAAATTGTATAATTACAACATATCAGCTCGGACTTAGCCCTTAGTTATCCGCACGTGAATCTCAACCAACATACGTCGTTTAATAGCGTTGTTTATTTCATTTACAATATATACAATTTCCTGGAATAAACAACAAGTTCGTACGAAGTCTGTTATAAAGTTTAAGAAATTCCCAGACTGTGTTCACATGGGGAAATTTTAATTATTACACATAAACCGCAGGTTCGTACATGACGTATGTAAGCTATCGTGCTCTTAAGGTCTTTGTGAATGAGTTACTACGCGTAAACCGAATGACATTTTGAATATGTAATCTCCTAATAACCGTTCTAGGTGTACTTTATCCATTATACGTTTGTAAAGTTCCCGCGATTCATAATTCAAGACATCAATATACATTTCAAAAGTCCTGGTGATCTAATCCTCGAACCCCGGCATGTACAAACGAATTATTCAGGATTCGCAAAAATTTACTAATTTAAATTGGTAACTCTATCGGCTGACGGTGAAGGAAAACAACGTGGGAAAACTCAAACTTGAGAAATGTTCTTGTAGTATTACTATATTTGGGACTTGCTGACCCGTGCAACTTCGTCTGCACCAAATCGGTTATTATCTGTTTCAATTATATTTTTAAACGCGAAAAATGTTAATAAGCCCGATTGCAGCGACATCTACCGTTTTCAATTGGTAATCCGAACTATACAGGGGCTTACTCAAATATATACGCCGTTGGTATCTGAAAAAACTTTAAAAATAACCCAAAAACCCGTTCGCAGTATCACCTACCGGGTCCAATAAAAAAAAACTAACTTACATATAGTGCTGATATATGTCTTCCCAGTATTGATGATAGATGTTTTTTGCCGAGTTCAATTACATTCATTGTGATTAACTATAAAAAAACTATTGAATAAACATAAAACACCCGCATATGAAAATATTTCAATTTAGCGCCATCTATGGAACTTTTAGCTTTTAGCTTGACTGATTAGGTCATTCTTATTATGTAATATCTAACTAATAATGACATTCATCTATTATACTATTATTATTTTTTATTTATGTGAAAAAATAATTAATTAAACATTGTTCATCGTTTAATATGTCTTAGATATTATGTATACAATAAAATACATATATGACCCGTAAAAATTCATCTGTACCAAATCGATTATTACAATTATTATTTCAATTGTATTTTTAAACACGATAATTATTAATAAATCTAATTACAACGACATCCACCGTTTCCAATTGTGCATCCAAACTATCTACGGACTCAAATTTAATACTAAGTTGATATGTGAGAATTATTTTATATAATAATAAGCCTAAAAGCTATTACATATTAGGTACAGTTTCTTTTAAACAATTTTTCTTTTAGACAACGTTTGATATGTAATGGATATTTTTGTCAAATAGTGGTCCGATGGTAACGGTTGCTACATTATACTGAACGATCGACGCGACGGGTCGAAGGTTTGAAACCCAACGGTTTCTTTTTGTTTTTTTTTTTAAGTAGCACAGGGTGATGACATATAGCTTAAATTGTTATCTAATCTTACTACTATATATAGCACAAAGAAAAGTTACCAAAATTCATTAAGAATTTCATGAACTTGAAATTTTTAACTTTCGTCCGTTATTCTGAAGAACCCCTTGCGTTTTATGGGACAAAGAGTATCCTGGGTGTAATCTCGTAATATTAGTTATCACTATGTCAAGTTTCGTCAAGATTGGTTCAGTACTTTTAGAGTGATGTGTGTTCATAGGGACAGACAGACAGACAGACAGACAGACAGACAGACAGACAGAAAGACAGACAGACAGACGGACAGACAGACAGAAAGACAGACAGACAGACAAAAATCGTATAAAGGTTATTTTTGACTTCTATATCGATAACATAGTCTACCCTGATTAAAATTTTCAAAAAATAAAGTACAGATTTCGACTTGTTACACTTTTATTATAGTATAGATAAAATAGAATTGTAGGTGGTAGAGCCACGCTGAAGCTGTTACTGGTTTCAGCATGAATGGGTCGGCTCGTCCGGAGTAGTGTCACCCTCTCACAGAAACATCGACGTGTAGTAACAGTGCTTGCATTATTGCGTTTCGTTCGGTCAGTGAGAGTGCCAGAGGCCCACCTCCTTTCCCCTCGTCCCTTTCTCCTCCTTACCCTTTCGCTTAAAATACAGGCTGGCAACGCACTTGCGACTCAACTGGCGTTGCAAGTGTATATGGACGGCGATGATCACTTAACACCAGGTGACCCATCTATTCGTTTGCCTCCTGAAATAAAAAAAAAGAATTGGGGATTTATCAGAGATTGAATTCGCCACTACGTCATGTGCTGACGTGGTGTTTATTTTCATAACGTCCTTCGGCAAGAGTCTGCAGTCAAGTGGGTTTTACTGATTGATGATGACCACACACTTCAATTTAATTTATACAAATAGATGTAATTCAGTGATCAATTGAAATTATACATCCAATATTTCTTCATATTCTCGGGTACAACATACACCGAGGACTATAATTCAATATTTCTCTTATCTTTTTTGGATTACTATACAGATACATAGAAACTTATCAGCAAGTAACAGAAATGCGCCATGCTTCTGGTGATAAGTTATCTATCGTACTATGTGGGACATGAATATACCCGAGTTACGAAATGAACAACATCGGTATTTAAGAAGTTAACACGATTATCGAATATTAAACGATACAGTTAGCATATTTCCTTTTAACTTTTATTTATTTTAGAACGAAATTGATTCTCGTGTGTGTTTAATATTAAAATAACTTTTGTTAATGTTTCTACTGTGTAGATTACTTTTCAAGAAATCGAAGCAATAAATATCACAACACAATGAAGGAATGAACTCCCGGCGGTATCGTTTCCGGACGAATACAATCTGCCATTTTTCAAGAAACGAGCCTACTCCTTTCTCAAAGGCCGGCAACGCATTTGTGATTCTTCTCGTTTCACAGGTGTCCATGGACGGCGGTGATCACTTATCATCAGGTGACCCGCATTTTGTGCCCAATAGTATAAAAAAAAACAATATTAAAAAAAAAGGTACACAGGCCTAACTTAGTAAATCAAGATTGCGAATAACAACCATGCGCAAATCGTTTACAATAAAAGTTTTACCTATTACACAAGCGAGCCCGGCAGACGTTGTCCCGTCCTGATTATAAAAAAACTAGCCTTAGCAACGCGACTTCGTTGGCGTGTAATAGTTATTTTAGGTTAACGCGGACACGCAGCGGAAGCTCTCACGAGGAAAAAAAACCCCGATTTTGAAACATTCTTCATCGGTGCTCCGGTCCTATTAATCTTAACGTGATGATATATAGCCTATAAACATCCTCGAGAAGTGAGCTATATAACAATGAAAGAATTTTTCAAATCGGATTAGTAGTTCCTGAGGTTATCCCCTACAACTTCACAAACTTTACCTCTTTGTAATATTAGTATAGATAACAAATTATATACCAAAACGTTGCTCATGAATTACTTTATCCACTGGTCAAAATCGTATGTAAATCTGTTCAAGTAGTTTTTGAGTTTATTGCGAACACACAAACAGACGCTTTAGAGGACTTTGTTTTATGCTATGTAATGGTATAATTCTTCTGTCCATATGTATTTGACTGAACTCTTCGTAAACAGCTGGACAGATTTTTGTGATATTTTTTGTGTGTTTGGGTTTATTCAAGAATAGTTTAAATTTACAATTGGACACGGTAGGAGGCGCTGTGGTTGAATTTTATGTTTTTCTTATTATCAAGGCAGGACAAATTCCACCGTGCTCGCTAATACTGCATAAATGTGTTACTAGCAATCGTTAACAACTTTATGAGTAATAACTTTAGAATTAACTAGAGAATTGTCAATGTATTATGTTTGTCCTTCACAAAAAAACTAATTTAGTTACTTTATATATAAACTGCAATAGCATAAAAGTTTATACTCTATATTTATTGTTAGTTTCAAATGATTTCATCAGGGCATCTTTGTTTTCCATATGCATTTGATCATAATCATTTCTAATTACGAATAATTAACAATGGATAATTAGCGTGGGATAACTAACAGATCTCATACAAATTACAATGAAATTACACATAACAACAAAGTTATAATTAAATATTTTAAATTATAACCACGTCTAGCATTAGTAATCTGAGATTTAATTTAATTGTTAAACTAAATAAAGAGCATGATAAATATTCAAATGATTATTATAATATATCTTCGTTATCGGAATGACGAATTATTTTCGACATGAATCATTTATATGATATTTTAGACTACTATACGGATTCTCCCGAACTTTTAAATAGGATTCCCTTTAAAATATCCACGAAAACGGCTCAAAAACACAATTGTTTTCACCACAGCCAGTTTTTTTTTTTAACTTTATTTCTGGCAATCAATCTTACCGATTATTACTGCCATTGTCACGTAGTCAATAATATCACAAACGTCGTGCTATCATTTCAATATTAAGCATCGTGTGAATCAATATTCTAACAAGATGGTGGTTTCCTTGTTCTAGAAACTTCCAGGGAGTTTTTGTGGCATCTCAGAATTTAATGGTCCGTGGTATTATTTTCCATTCATTTCACTTGTACACAATAAACTAACTATACTACGTAAAACACCACCAAATTTACACAATATAGAGTCAAATAACACAAGATTATGAATAAAATATAAAATCTACTACATGACAGACTAAAATACCGCCAAAAACTACCAATATAGGTTTACAGAGACGTTTTGTTTTGTATGACATGAAGTTCCGTCATGTTATTCCAGCATAACATGAATATTTTTATCCAGAACTGAATTACAAAACGACATAATATTGGTAGAAAAAAATATCGAACAGGAACATATCAGATACACTCACACATAAATTCAGTCTCAGTCACTTATAATACACTAACTTGAATATACAATACTATTATACACTACTATTATATTACAATACTATTATATACTATTATCGCCCGGTTATTTTGCAGTCAGGTCAAAATTCAGACTTCACCCCATCGTCGGTAAGGGTGGCTGATTACGCGAACTCGTTAAGTAATTCAAAGATAATCCGTCGTCTAGTAGTTTAGACAGGATTCCGGATGTGTTGGCGTCTAAAGCTGACGCAGATTCGGCCATCGATTTCCTGGTTGATTATCTCCAGACCGCCGTCAGAGAGAGTTTTATACTCCCTGATGACGTGAGAGCTTTGATCACTGAAAAGAACGCCGCGATTCGGGCTTACGACGCTTACCCGTCTGCAGAGAACCGCTATTGATTACGGTCGTTACGAAAAATAGTCAAGTCTCGTATCTCTGAGATACGGGGCGACAGGTGGGACAGACTTCTGGAGGGTCTCCAGCCGTCTTACCTGTCGTACTGGGCTCTCATGCGTACTATAAAATCAGATTTAGTTACTCCAATGCCTCCTCTCGACAGAGGCCCCGGGTTGCCTCCCGCGTTCAATAACATAGATAAAGCAGATTGTCTTGCCGCGAGTTTGGAAAAACAGTGTTCACCAAACACTGACAACACTGATCCCTTCCATATTGGTTTAATCGAATTAGCTGCGGAGCATATAATCGCGACCCCTCCGGTAGATACCCTAACCTCGATCACTTTTGACGAAGTTTCAGCCGCCATCAAACGTCTTAAGCCTAGGAAGTCCCCAGGTCCCGATGGAACCAGGAACAAGGTTCTGAAACTCCTTCCTGATCGCATCATAGCTCTATTGGTCCGTATCTTCAATGCGGCCATGTCCCAGGGTCACTTTCCAGCCGTCTGGAAAAAGGCCGTAGTGATAGGTATTCACAAGCCCGGCAAGAAAGCTACGCCTCCCGATAGCTATCGCCCCATTAGTTTGTTAGATACTTTAGGTAAACTCTACGAGCGGCTCCTTCTGCACCGACTCCAGGTCACGATTTCAGATTTGAATTTAATACCACTTGAGCAGTTTGGATTTCGTGCCAAATACTCGTGAACAGATCAAGTGCTCCGCCTCACGGAGTATATTTTCTCTAAATTTAACGCCGATCCGAAACGTAAACCGAAACGCACAATTGCAGTCTTCTTCGATGTCGCCAAGGCCTTCGATAAGGTCTGGCACGGAGGACTCATCCGAAAATTATGTAAATGTCGAGTACCCGATAGGTTAATTCATATTATCCGCGATTATCTCACTGATAGGACATTCCGCTTCATAGTGGATGGTGAACTATCGCCGCCCCACCCGATACGCTCAGGTGTGCCACAGGGCTCCATACTTGCGCCCACGCTCTTCAAACTGTT
>JACEII010000044.1:2021851-2091590 GCA_014332785.1 Antheraea mylitta
GTGCCACAGGGCTCCATACTTGCGCCCACGCTCTTCAAACTGTTCATCAGTGACCTACCTCGGACTCGGAGGGTCGAGATAGGTTGCTACGCTGATGATACCGTTATTTACACTTCCGGCTGGCGGTCGGATTTTCTTAGGAAGCGCATCGAAAAAGCCGTTTATACTCTCGGTGAATGGTTTCATCGATGGCGCATAGAAGTTAATCCCGATAAGAGTGCGCAATACTCTTCGATCCCACGAAACGCGTTAATAAATTTGAGCCCATCAGGTTATACGGAATCGATATCCCTTGGGTCGAAGAGATCAAATATCTCGGCGTTACATTAGATAGACATTTAAAGTTCAATTCACATATAGACAGAGTGCGAAACAAAGCCGCTATGGTCTTGGGTCGCCTCCATCCGTTGCTTTGTCATAAGAGTAAGATGTCCCTCAGACACAAGCTCACTTTGTATAAGACGTGTATCCGTCCCGTGATGACATATAGCTGCCCCGTTTTTGCGCATATGTCCAAAGATAACTTTCATAAGCTGCAGGTTCTCCAAAATCGTGTTTTACGTAAAGTGACCGATGCCCCGTGGTACATCCGGAGAGTCGATCTCCATAAAGACCTAGAGATCCCTTCTATATGGGCATTTTTTTTTCTCGAACTGACTACGCTATTGACCTAGCAAGGTCCTAACAGCTTCACCGGACTACTTCTATCTGGGCGTACGTAAAATCACTTACGATTAGTTATTTTGAAAAAGCCGTGAATCATCCCAGTCCGTTAGTGATATCCGCCGAACAATACGAACCCGTACCAAACGCTGCGCGTCATAGAAGACGGCCGCGACATATTTTTATCGACCCTCCTGATGAAATAACGGCAGTGAACAATCAGTACCAGCCTGTCTCTCCAAACAGAGCGTGCTCACGCCCACGCCCGCGTAACCACAGATCACGCCGCCATGGTCTGGGGGTAGATTTCGCTCCCGCACACCCGATTAGGCCTCCCTCGGTAGCGACTCAAGTCTAGGTTCGATCCCTCGGCAGGGAGCCCTTGAGTGCGTTACTTGCACGATACAGTGACACAAAATTTATATCACTGCTACAACACTACACGATCACCCCCACCCACGTGCACGTCTACACGCTTACACATGGAAGTGGAAGGGTTTTATTTTTTTCCCTTATCGAACTGAAAAAACTCTAATTTTACGATAAAAGTATATGGAGGGGTTGTTGAGGCGTGTATGCTTGGTACACATATGCGTCTCAACAACTCAAACATATATGAATAGTTAGCTAGGTTAGCTAAGATAGGTCACGAGTTGCATGTAACAGGCAACAGCTAAGCCGAGGTGTGCCGTGAACCCTTGAGCTAGTTGCCCAGGTAAAGTCGGCTAAGTGCCTAAAGCGCTCGCCTTAGAAGTTCGGTGAAACTGTTAAGACCTTTTTTTTTACATGGGGAAATCCCTTCGGATGCCCACCCTGGCCGGGCAGCTAGGGTGGGGTATGTCCAACTTGCACGGACTAAAACCCCATGGTGCCTCTTTACACCTGTTGGCTGGGGAGCAGGAACTGCTTACGGCACTACCTCTGCTCACCCGGCAGGTGTCGGCCCCTCATAAGGGGCCCCTTCTACGGCCTGAGGGGTCAAGGTGGAAGAACCCTCAGGGAGGGGCGGGTGTTAAACCCCCCGACGAACTGTGGGAGTCGCACGGCACAATGCGACTCCACTACGGGGGCCTGCTATAGTGCTGGGCAACGGACGTGCCCGGGTCACGTCGCTGTCAGCTCTCGCTTTACGGCGGCCTCAGATCGTCTCCGACCCGTCGCCGCCGTGTTCGTCGGCCGCGGGAGAGGGGCTTGGTGGTCTGCTCTCTCTCCCTCTCCGCCGCCTCCTTAGCGAGCATAACTGCCTCGCAGAATGAGGCGACGGAGTTCCACCCGGTCTCGCTCTCAACCATCTTACAGACGACAGACGAGAGCGAGAGATCCGGGCCTATGACCGCGACGAGCTCGCGGCGTGGCACATCCCAGGCGGGACAAACTTCTAGCGTGTGCTGCGCGTTGTCTGTCGCGCAGTCACAGTGATGGCACCCTGCAACTGGCTCCCGGCCTATGCGACACGGGTAACTCTCGAAGCAACCGTGCCCCGAGAGTACCTGCGTCAGCCGGAAGCTTAGGGTGCCACTCCGCCTGGTGAGCCATTCGACCATGACCGGCCGAACGGCTTCGATAATTGCCACGCCTGAGCTCGGCCGCTCAAGTCGTCGTCTCCACTCGTCAACCACTAGGACCTGGTCGAGCTGGGACCTCAGTGCCTCGATTTCCCGAGGCACGAGTCGTTGTTCCCGCTCCAGCGCCTCCACGCGTAGTTGGTAAAGCTGTTAAGACTTTGCAATAGAGTAGTCAGTGTTCCGTACTTATGTACATTGTATTTACATTATCTATATTAATCTATATGCGAGCACAAATCTTTTTCTTTATCTTTTCGAAAAAAAAAAACAATACTATTAATAGAATATACTTATTACATAAAATGTAATAATTATTACTTTCTAATGGGCACAAATGTTTGCAGATAACAAACTATATTATGTGTTAAATGCTGTAAAGTAATATACAGCGCGATTGGTTAGTTGCTAACAATATTTTTATAGGGTAATCATTAGTCGATTCTCGTTAAATCAATAAAAAATAGGTGCTAATGTTAGACCTAATTATCTAGAGAAAAACAAAACTGATATACACTAAACATTATACAAAGCAATGTAATCAATGCGAAAGCAATGAAATTACACCATGCCATGAAGCCCAGACCGCGTCCGGCACCTCAGCTCGTGTCCCAGTTTCCCTTGTTCGACCGTACAATATTCTGACGATAAGCAATTACCTAACGATTAACCTTCATAATCACCCTCTTTATGTTGTTAACTGAACCTAGATGTGATCTTTTTACATTCAGAAGTATCGTCCTTATACTTTTAAATTTTTATACCAAACTACAACTAAGGTTCTCTTTGTTGTCTATTAGTATTTGTTTCGATATTATTATTTTACATATTAAATGTGAGCATGAACTACCATGGGATTGAAAGGTGTCATCGTTTAAACATTCACGGGGTATAACAAATAAAAAATAATAATATTATAAATGAGAAAGCGAGTTTGTCTAATTTACTGTCACGTTTCAACTTCAAAAATATTCCATACGTGTTGTTAGAGGTACACAAAAGACTTTTCACCTAGAAAAAAAACTGTGAACTAAGTGTAATACGAAGGAAGCCGCGGGTAAAAGCTAGTCTAACAGAAAGGTAGTAATGTTGCCAAATAAGTGATCGTATAATATACCAGTAATATTTGGCTTGTACCACATGTTTGCAGTCTACACATATAGATAGATAAGGTTGAAGCGATGTTATATCAAAGTCATTTCCTAGACGGTTGAATCGATTTGATACGATTTGTGCACATAGTATTGTGAGGGCCACATATGAATACGCTTTAACATGCGAGTTAGTATAAATGGCAAAATGGAATTAAAAATATAAAAAGTGATTCACACTAATACAGGCAAAAGCTTTTAAAGTCCTCTTCATTCTTTTTTGACCACTAAACTAGAATATAGGCATAAGTTCGGCCTTGCACGTTATATAATCAAAGTTTAATACAAACCAAATTTTAAATATTATTATAGGGACATACAATTATCATTTATTTATCCTAAAGTTGTCTCGATGTGTCGGTCGCGGGCACCAGTTAGCTCTTAGTACTTTGTATGTATATAAAGGAAGTTGTTTTATTGCAGTGTCACTTATTATTAGTTTACACAGTATAAACTCCATATATATCGCTTCAGAAATTAAGTACATAATATATAACCAACAATTAAAATTAATATATTCACTCACACTGACATAAACTAACGTACTTGAATTTTCAAGCCGAAAACTTTTCATCCATGTTTGCACAGAATACTAAATAACCTACTTATGTGTATATGAAAATTATCAAAATTAATTATTGAAATGAAACATCTAAAATTCAGTACTTATTTATTCAGTCTATACAATATACGGATTATCTTACGGAAGAACATTTCAGAATATATAACATCGAGACACTTTTAACATTTTAAAAGAATTACAAGCACTGTCGCGATCTGTCGGGTAATTCTAATAGTGCCGAATTAATTGACAGACATCCTAATAAGCGTAATTGTTTGCGTAGATTATGCAACGAACAATGTTTAGAATGCTGAATCTTTTCCGTTTTAGCAAATAAAATACGAGACGATATTGTAATTACATGTAATGTAATTTCATGTTCATATATTCTCTTTGGTTTAAAAAAATTGTATGGTTGAGAGTCCCAAGTCAGGGATGAACCTCTCTAATGTAAAATAAATAATTAAAATACAGGAAATCCTTTAATATTCTACTCTACATACTCATTTACAAAATATATATATATTGGAATAAAAACTAGATAAAATAACTAATAATATGTCTTCTACGTATTCAGTGTGAATGTCATACAATTGTCAGCACGCGATTTTCGCACCTCGAATATCGATACTCACCTGTATTCACAAACCCGTATACTATAGAAAAAGACAGGAGATACAAAGTCACATAAAGAAGGCATAACGCTTTTTCCTTACGTGTCGATGTCTACCATGCTACCTACCGTAAATCACGTTAAGAAACATTGCTCAAACAACAAAGTTATATATTTTACCCGCTTAATTAATATAAAATAAGCATGAAAATATGGTAAATCCACTTTTCGATACAAATTATCCTCGACCTTGCAATAGGTACAATTTGCAATTAATCCTGTTTATAGATCAATGTTATCTGTGTTGTTTGATTTAACCTTTTGCTTGTTGACATAATACGAATATTTGTTACACAGATGGCAGATTAAAAGGAGGTAGATGAATATCTTCATAGTGTCAAACAAACAAAAGACACTTCAGTAAATACGAATTGAACACAATTCTTTACAAGACGTAACCTTTAAGCATGTATAAAAAAAATCACTCAAATTGACTATTGAAATTTGAGTAAATCCATAATACCTTACATATAAAATAACATAAATTTCGTTCTTTTTTACACATTTGTTATATGAATGTGTATTTTTTTAATTAATGTATTTGTGTATTAGATACTAACCAATAAATTTATATTGAGAAAGTATAGTTATCTTTATTATCAATTTATAAACTATAACAATATGGTAAAAAAATCCTCAAAGAAATTGAATTCAACAAAGTCGATGTGTTGTGTACATTCTAATTGAAACAAATTATTAAAACTTGTATGTGTTAAAGACAAGTCATGTCCATATATCTAAAAACAATTTTTGTACTCACATGAATATGTTCCGCATAGTTTGAAGCATTTTGAATTGACTCCACGATCAACGGTATACACTAAATTTAGAATTAGGTCGAACACGACCGCGCGACAGATATCTTCAAGTGTGACTAAATGTGTTATTAAAGTTTGTTTCATAAGGTTTTCCTTGCGGATTTGCCGGAGTAAAATGATTATTATTTTGTTCAAACTGCCCGTATAAATAATTAGAATTTTTTTAATACTATTTTAATTGTTAAATATTGTCTAATTAGAGTTGTTATTTACAGTTATTTGCGTAGGCTCTTGTGTACCGTGGGTTAAAAATTCGCGCGTTTTACTTTGAATTTAGGTATTGGTCTTCTTTTGTACATAAAAATCGAGGACGTCTAATGATTAATAACTAATTTAAATACATCACATCAACGTCGGATTTAAGTTTGATTCATCCTAAACCTTTTTTTTATATTACGCTTTGGTTTGTTATTTTATAAAAACTGTATGGTTTTCATTATTTGTTTTTTCTTTTTATTGTATTCTGTGTAATTGTTGTAACATATGGAGGTAGATGAACATAATGTACTGTTTTAGCGTAGGTAATTTTAAGTTAACATCCTTGAATGTCTTTATAATAAACGTCTTGAAGTACGGTCGAGTTTTATTGAGCTCTCAAAAATATAAGCTTTTGGACGTCTACGTCAGTAGTTGGTAATATGTACCCCAAACCCTTTTTACCACTTTAGGTTACCTTTGTAAAATTTTATCATTAATACCTATACCTTGTGAAAAATCGTAAAGATATGTAGATTTCATAACAGATACTCTGAAATGTTCTCTATCAATAAACGTCGCGTCAAAATTGATTCAGAAATATTATCTCGACTTTACGGCTGTTGTTTTGTAACTAATAGTAAGAAATGTTATAGGATATTTTACAATACAATTAATTTCAATATAAATACAAAATAGTATAAATAAATATTCATTTTTGTAACTATTAAGGCCGGCCTACTTCGTACAGTATAATTAACGTAACGATCGATTAATGAATAAAATGAACTATGATAAAATAATATTTTATACCTTGATCATTAAATCATTATTTTAACAAACCTAAATAATAAATTGACAAAAAGAAAATAAACTGAATTCAATATCAAAAACGAATAAGGCATTAAAAAACGAAAGGTAACTAAAATATTAACTTTAAAAAATATACATTATTAATTAATTAGGTCTTTACCAAGGAAATTTCCGTTTTGTATAAAAAAAAATTAAACGATTTTTTTTCATGTATTTTTTATTTGTATTAATCGAAATAATCACCCATGCAATCAATGAATCTTTGCCAACGCAGTGGCAGTTTATTGATGCCCTTCTTAAAGAAATCAGCTGGACGGTAGGCAACAAATTCTTCAAAGGCATTTTGTACTGCCTCTCGGGTATTGAATTTTTCTCCCGCCAAGGAGTTATCCAAATTCTGGAAAAAGTAGTAGTCTGTAGGCGCAAGGTCTGGTGAGTAGGGCGGATGACGGAGAACTTCCAACCGCAGTTCTTGCAACTTGAAGACCGTCTGCTGTGCAGTATGAGGTCGCGCGTTGTCGTGCAGGAGCAGCGGAGACGAGCGATTGAGCAATACTGTTTGGAGATGTGCCAGCTTCTCCATCATTGTGTTCAGTTCTTCACAGCACACATATGCAGTAATGCTCACCCCGTTTGGTAAGAATCTGTTATGAATCACACCGGCGCTAGACCACCAAACAGTGACAATCACTTTTCTAGGGGTAAGTTTTCGTTTAGGGCATTGTTAAGGTGCTGAACCAGGACCCAACCAATTTGCTGAGCGCTTGCGGTTATCAAACAGAATCCATTTTTCATCGCAAGTAACAATGTGGTTCAAAATTCCTTAATTTGTGTGTCTGTTGAGCTGTGCAAGCCACGTCTCGACGCATACCTCGCGCTGGCGATCATTGAGTTCGTGGGGCACCCATTTGTCAAGCTTTTTTACCTTGCCAATTTGACGCAAATGGACCAGTATTGTTTTGACGCTAACCTCGAAAGCTGCTGCTAATTCAGCAGCAGATTGTGTATCATCAGCTTCCACAATCGCCTTTAATTCGTCATTGTCGACCAAAGTCTTCGGACAACCGCGAGGTTCATTTTTCAGGTCGAAATTCCCAGAATGGAAGCGAGGAATCAATAGCAGGTGGTGCGTTGGTTTGTAGTGTTAGCTCCGTAAACGTCGTTGATGTTGCGTGCCGCTTGTGCCGCGTGGCTGCCAGGATGGTACTCATATTCCATAATTACTCGAATTTTTAACGTATCCGTGATGACAAAAAAGATTGAAATGCGATGAAAATGTAACACTAATCAATAAACAAATGACTACTTTTGGAAAAAGAGTTCCATGTTGTTAAAATAAAATTAATTTGAAATTATAATTCTGATCCAAACAAAAATTATTTTGATTTGAAATGGTCAGTACTGCAGAACGGCAATTTCATAGGTAAGAAGACCTATTATTTGCCCTACCGAATCATACATTTGAAATCGATGAATCTGGTTTTCAAATCTCGTGTTTTTTTTTTTAAGTTACCTCATAACTGAGTCATTTATAAATCGATATGGAATTTTTTTTTTTATTGTAAAGGGAATATTCTCAAGGGGATCCCAATTTAATTTCATTAGCATTGGAACTTGGACTTGGAAAATACACCGTAGAACTCTTCGAGATCATTTCGTTAATGAATAATAGTTGAGCTATCCATATTTATACGAAGGTCAAAGACGTTATAGTGAACTTTTTGGGATACATTTCTCAAGTCGATTTTTTTTATTAACTGTTTCTTGTTTACTATTAAATTACAAACAAGTGTTAGCTTTCTATCTTGTTTATTAAATGATTTATTATGAGAAGTAATACAAATAATGTTGTGATCAGAAACTCATTAGGATCATACAATTATAACAACGGCGTAGCGGCGTCTAATCGAAGTGTGAGCAAATATACCAAAGTTTCAAAATCCAATTTGTGAGCAGTTATTAACACATATTATAATAATGTAGACACTTCGCCGTCCCAGAATACTTCCTCGATATAATTGTCACTTGTATGATAATATTAAACGAAATTCCTTACTGCTGTTTGTTGGAGTAGTGGCGTTATAGTTAGGTTTATAGGGGCCCGATATGAAAGTTCCTATGACACGAGCGTATTCATCCTATCCCTAAATTAAATCATGCTCTCCACGTCATGATCTAAGTTATTAATACATTTTCACCGTAAATTTACTACGAGCGTTTTATTAATAAGAACTTGTTGTTGTGGGTAATTCGTAATTTTTTGCTAATACACCTCGAGTCCCCTATAATCCGGAGTCATAGTATCATTGAAAAGGCTGATTTAGTGATAGTTACTTCTCTAGGTTACTGGTAGAAATAGTCACGTAAGGAAAGAGTCGAGTTCTTTCCGTGCGACTTTTTGTCTCATTTTATTGTATAAGAATTGCTGTGTGCGAACAAGTATCCGATTTTTACCACACGATAATAGTGTACTGCCAGTTGTGTAAACTTAATATTTAACGCGTGGAAATTTATTCAAATTTATTTCATATTTTCTGTAATATTTATGCTTCAATATTTCTATCTCATTCTAAATAAATTAGTATCTTTACCTAAAATATTAGACAAAACTTATTGAAAAGATTCCTTACTTTAGGTTATCTTAAAATAGAAATATACACTTTACATACAAATAGTGTCACATAAAGGGAGTAATAACGCTTTCTCTTTACTTGATAAATATGGCAAAAGGTGAACCAGATTAGGCCCCTCTCGGCAGCGGCTGAAGCCTAGGTCCGTGCCCTCGGCGTGGAGTCCTTGAGAGCGCTGCTCGCGCGATACAGTCTCAGAAAATTTACATCATTACGACAACATTACACATATCACCTCCACACACGTGAACGCATACATGCTTACACATAAAGTGGAAGATGATATAAGAATTGTTGAGGGTGTACACATATAGGTTCCAGCAACTCATATATGTATGAATAGTGAGCTTATGTTAGCTCAAATAGGTCACGAATTGCACGTATCAGGCAACAGCCCAAGCCGAGGTGTGCCGTGCACCCTTGAGCTAGTTGTCAAATAAAATCGGCTGAGTGTCCTAGGTGCTCGCCTTATTAGTACGATGAAGCTGTTACCTTGCGAGGTCAATAACATATTCAGTTTGAGAAAAAAAAGCAAAAGCGGAGCTGAAAATAAATCATAAGGAAGTTCATTAGGTACTGACCGCACACGTAATTTAATTTTATATACATATCCTTCAGTTATATTTGGTTTTGGTATATATTTTACGCTAGTTAACACAGGAAATAAGAATGATAAACAATCAAGTATAAAAAATAGTGTCAACTAATAATTGCTAAATAAAACACTCTTTAATGTGGACGTTACTTTGCACTTGGAGGCGAAAGTGCCAACTAACTTTTAATCTAATATTTAATGTTGGATTTCTGTAAAGTAACATGTTCGTCAGTCAAAAACCACTTTTAAAACTAACAATATTATTGTTGGCAGTAAATTCTTTAGTGATACTTAAATAAATCTAACAATATCATACAGTAAATGATTGTATGAAATAATAAAGAGTAACGATAACTCACCGTTACTATTGAGTGTAACATTTAAGTCACTATGGTTGTTTTCGTATTATATTAATTTCATTGGTTTCAGCATGAATGGGTCGGCTCGCTCGGGATAGTACCACCTTTTCACAGCAAACTGACGTGAAGTAACAGTGCTTGCATTGTTGCGTTTCGTTCGGCCAGTGAGAGCGCCGGAGGCCCACCTTCCCTCCTCTTTTCCTCTCCCCTAACTATTTCCCTCTTACCCCCATTCCCTTCAAACACAGGCTGGCAACGCACTGACGACTCCCCTGGTGTTGCTAGTGTCTATGCACGGCGGTGATTACTTAACATCAGGTGACCCACGTTTGCCTCTTATGATAAAAAAATAATAATTGTAAAATAAAAATCTTGTCATTTTCTTTTTATTACAGAATAAATTAAATATATATATATAATAAATTTGCGGGGTGGTAGGGTTTTACAGCCCGACTGGGTCGCAACCACCATGTATATGGCGAAAAAGCCCGTAATAGTGATTCGCTTCTACGGGTCGCGTTTCGGGATCAGCCTGTGCATATCCAGCTTTTTATAGGCCGGCATGATAGTGGCGACCGGCGATGGACAGTGTGTCAATCGGTGGTCGCTATTATTTTTGGATTGTACTATGCTTACCATCAGGCATAGTGCAGTCACTTTGCCGTGCTACAATAAAAAAAAAAAAAAAAAAATAAAATAAAATAAAATTATATATGTGGCCTTTGGGACAATCTAGGATGATAGGACGAGAGTATTGATTTAGCTACCCTCATATCAATGCTACCGAGCCAAAAGGGGTCAGATGTAGCAAACGTTATATCGATTAGGCAGTCCTTGTTCCCTGGTCAAAAGTGTAAGAAGGTACTATGGGGTATTAGTCCGTGCGAATCGGATTACCAATCCTCAGTTGCCCGGCGGGATGGATATCTGTTACGGATCTCCCCAAGTACAAAGAATTCAGCCACGTCACGAGACGCCTGACAAAATCAAATCAAATCAAAAATACTTTATTCAGTTTAGGCCCTAATAAGGCGCTTATGAACGTCAAAAACTACCACCGGTTCGGAAAACAACCCAGCCATCGCGAAGAACCGGCAAGAAACTCGATCGGGTACATTTATACCTGCAATACATCATACAATAGCTTTTAGTGGATGCACAGAGAGGAGTCAATTCGAGACATCACTATCGTTCACATACTGATCCACTCTATAATATCCTTTTGACACTAAAACCCGCTTGACGTGGCGCTTAAGTTTAGGTACAATCCGGCAAATCGGTAACATGTTTTGGGACTATTGTAAAACCTAACACTATTACCTAAGAAACTATTACTGGTTTTGCTAAGTCTAAAACAGGGGACGACCAGTTTATTACAGTTTTTAGTATTTACATTATCCCGGTCTTTTACTAAATTATGTTTTTCAAAGTTTTTACTTGACATACATTAAATTATCAAGAATGTATTGGGAGGGTAGAGTCAAGATACCGGATTCCTGGAACTTCGTTTTTAATGATTCGCGAGGTCCCGTATTGTATATTGCTCGAACTGCCCGTATTTGTAATAAAAATATGGTGTCTACCTCAGCACCCGTATCCCACAGCAGATGTGAAACATCGAAATTATTCGAATCGAATAAATCTCACATCCTCGAATTCTCAAATTACAGTTATAGGTATGGGAGCTCAGTGCGGCAAGAGAGATGTTCCACGCCCACGTAACCACAGATCACGCCGCCGTGGTCTGGGAGTAAATTTCGCTCCCGCACACCCGATTAGGCCTCTCACGGCAGCGGCTCAAGCCTAGGTTCGATCCCTCGGTAGGGAGCCTTTGAGTGAGTTGCTTGCGCGATACAGTGACACAAAGATTGACATCACTGCTACAACACTACACGATCACCCCCACACACGTGCACGCTACACGCTTACACATGAAAGTGGAAGGGTTTTTTTCCCATTATCGTACTGAAAAAACTCTAATTTTCCGATAATAAATATATGGAGGGGTTGTTGAGGCGTGTATGCTTGATACACATATGCGTCTCAACAATTCAAACATATATGCATAGTTAGCTAGGTTAGCTAAGATAGGTCGCGAGTTCGCATGTAACAGGCAACAGCCAAGCCGAGGTGTGCCGTGCACCCTTGAGCTAGTTGTCCAAATAAAATCGGCTGGGTGCCTTAAGCGCTCGCCTTAGTAGTTCGGTGAAGCTGTTAAGACCTTGCTAGGTCAATAGCGTAGTCAGTTCGAGAAAAAAAAAAGGCAAGAGAGATTGCGCACAGCCACTTGCGTATGCCATCGTCGCGTCGTCGCCACGGCAACAATCCGGTTTAGCCACGCCTATAGATGTTTCGCATCAAAAAGGGGATCAGATGTGTGTCAACATTCGGTAAATGTCACTCCCAATTTTAGATTTTGTTAACGAATTAATAATAAAAGTATACAGACAATGTTTTAAAAAGCTTTCACAAAAGAAAATATTAATAGGAATAAACAAAGAGTTTCTGGCGGGATCTTATTTCGTTATGTAGTGGATTTTATATCTTATGATATTTAACACGTATATGATTTACGTAATATATTTCGGTTATTGTCCATAAGTGGATGGAAAATAATGCCACGGTGCATGAATTCCACAAAAAATCCCTGGAAAGTTCTAACAAACAAGCCACCATTTTGTAAGAACATTGAAATCATAATACACTTGTAATGTTTTTACCTACTTAACAGTAAATTCTTTCAAAAACATCATTTATGAAAAATAAATGTTTCTAATCATGGAGTGTGAAGCTACTTCTATAAACAAACCATTTGCTTTTTTTAAATCTCATCTATTATATTCACGTGCCTACAGGGGTAGGCAGCATTAACTTGCGTTAACTACTTTCGTATATTTTAGTTTTAAAAAATCACCATTATTTTGTCTCCAAAGTTAATAAATTAAATTTATCTACATATTTCTGATGGTGAATCATTGTTCATTAATCAATTCTTTTGTCATGCACTTATGAACGCAATTTCATTATGTTATCTCCTTCCTTCCACATGGATGTGTATATGGTTCGGATATTATGATAAAAACATATCTGCATTTATACTGAACTTTATGTCGATCCGATGTGTCCTGAGTGGCGACGAATACTATATATACGTCATATTGTGTAATCGATTTTGTATAAATTTAATGCCATTTATAAGTAAACATTAACAGCTAATTCAAATTTAAATATTATTTTTATTAAAATATACAATATATAAAATACAGCCCAAGAATCATTGACGCTGTGAAAACGACAGAACTACAAAAAAAAAAAAAATAGAATTCAGCATTTCAATGTTGGCATACTAATTTTTATATGTTCTATATGTTAAAATAAATATGTTGATCAAATTCTCCAGGGTTATTGTCTCGTCATAATTTCTCCATAGGTATTGGGAATTTGTGCCAATTTGAGAAAAGTATTTATACTTAAAACCATCAAATTCAATAGCGAAACCACAATAAAAAAATCAATAAAAGTCACTGTCTATAATTTCCCTAAAATGCTTGATCCTTTGCTCAGTTTCCTTGATAGTATCTTTAAGGTCTTTCCGAACTTCACTGTATGCCTTTATAGATTGGTTCGTCTCCGTGAAGATATTTTGCAAGATTTGTAGATGTAGTATTCTGTAAATAACAAAATTAAAAATGGAGACTAAAGAGTGCTTGTCAAAAAGTTTCTAATTTAATCTAAACTATCTATATTAAAAAGCTAATTTATTGTTTATGGCTAAGAAAGTAACAGATCTGTAACCATAGTAGAGTAGCCAATGATAACTTTACTTTTAATTTTTGTAGCTTCTATATTTTATCACCACAGGGACATCTCAAATATCAGTATATCACAATATAATACCAAATTATATCATTACAGTTGACATATGATAAAGCGCTATAGTTTAAATAAGATTTTTTTTAGAGGGGGTACATGAACCCTAAGGGTTTGATAGCTAATGTAGGGGGTTCACAATAAGATTTACTTAAAATATAACCTTCTTTTTAAATAAAAACCTTATTTTATTGTAGGGAGGAATTTTTAAAAGTAATTCTAAATAATGTAATATATCGACGGAAGAAAGCATAATTGTCGTAACCTGAAAAACCTAACTATACACCAGAGCCAAAAAACTATTTCAAAACTCAATTTTTTTATTTGTAGCGCTAAAACTAGACAAAAACCAAGGTCGTACCGATGAAAAATTGAATCGTAGAAAAGCGAGACCCAGAACATTCTAAGCGGTATTTTTTTATTCAAAAATATGGTAACAAGTAACTTAGCCCAAAATGCAAGTTACGACATTTCCGCTTTTTAGAGGCGATATATATATTTTTTTGAAGTGTATATGCTATTGGCCTTGCAAGGCCTTTACAGCTTCACCGGACTACAATATAATAGAACTGCAATCAGCTTTATATAGGTTATCAAAGGTTTAGACCAGAGGTTCCCTAACTTTCTTTCTAATAGACCACTTGCAAAATTTAGTTGGTTACGTCGGCTCTCTGATGGATATTACTGCTATATTCGCAAAAGTCGACAGAATATGTGAAGATTATGTGAAAATGCGCAATTCTCAACAAGTTATACTGAATATGGAGTGTGCAAGTTATTACCCAGGACAGTCGCTGAGCTTCTTAAAATATTACCTGCATAAAATCTGATAGATGAAATAAAGCCAACATTTAAGTACTACACTATCAACTATCAAAAGCAGATAAAATCTCGTGGATCTCCACTTACGAATTGTGAACCCCCATTGTTTTGTCATGCTAACGGAGACCCCCGGCGTGTCTGTCTGGACCCCTGAAGACCCAGCTGCACCATTTTAGAAACTAGGAGTTTAGACCAAAGGAACTATACCCTAAATTGTACTCACTTGGATTTTAATTCTAGAACCCTGGTTTTCAGCGTCAACATTTCACTTGAATCATCGCTGAACTTTGTAACTTCATGTAATCTATGATTGAGCCACTCCATCATTAGCTCTACTTTCTCATTCTCTTGCTCTTCCAGGATTTTAAGTTTATCATCCAAACTTTCTTGAAGTTCACGTATTTGTTGTTTACGATTTATATTGCCTGGATGGAAATTTAATTAGTTTTCTTCAGTTCAAAATAACTACTTCAGTAGATGCTGTATGCAGTGTTGATGAAGCCCTTGGTGATAAATAATTCCTAAAACTACTCGAGAATGGGGCTATGCAGGCCTTTAATAGTCCTGTATCACTGCGACCATTAGTGATCTATTGTTTTTTTATTCTAGAGAATGGGTAAAACTACTAACATAATCTACATGTAATATAATGTTTTAATTAATAACTATGATTTTTATAAGCAATACCATGTTCAGCTATGTGCCTTTTCTTGCCATAGGCCAAGATGTCCTGTGCATGTGCAGAAGAGTGGAATTAACCATATAACGTTGTCAACAAATAAAAGTTTTAGAGAAAGTATACTTTTGATTTGATTTATTTTTTATTTGTTCCTCTGTACATTAAATATATTTTTAAAATAATAGATAAAGCAGGGAATATTATAGGTATCCCGTAGTTTGAAATAATATGTGTCCATCCAAATTAAACAAAATTTAAAATAAAATTAATGTTTGTGATTCTAGCATTACACTGCTGTTATTATAAAGAGGACATTCAATGTTATATAAGTATTACACAGTTTTCTTTTTGACTATTAATCTGCATTACACAAAAGTCTACATTACCATAGATATTTTATTTTGATTTTTTATTGGAATGTTCTAGATATATATTTTGACCATAACCATAATCTATAGATAGATAGACTACTAAGTATAGCTGCTGCCATTCACAGCAAATGTTCAATATGACAATAGTTTGCTAGGCAATCCGGCAATAAAAAAAGGCAATAAACATATAAGTCGATGTTTTAATTTTTATCAACAAGCCAAGGGTCATTCTCCCACATTAATCTTCATAAATTAAAGTTATGAAAACCTATTAAAAATATAGATTTTAAAGGCAGGGTATAAATTAGAGTCACTCTGAAGCTATAACTGGACTCGGCATGAATGGGTAGTCTCGCCCGGGGTAATGCCACTCGACCCACAGCAAACACACATGAAGTACTAGTGCTTGCATTGTTGAATTTTATTCACTCAGTGAGTGACCTGGCGACCACCTCCCCCTCTCCCTACCCTCTCTCGCTCTTCTCAAACAATACAGGCTGGCAATGCACTTGCAACTCTTCTGGTGTCACTGGTATCTATGCACTGTGATCACTTAAAATCAAGTGACTCGTCTGTTCGTTTGCCCCTATGATATAAAAAAAAAAATTGTATACAAACATATACAAAAACTATGCAATAAATTACCATTTAACATAGAATTCTTCAAATGCTCCAATTCTGTGATAAATGAAGGGAGTTTGTTCTGTATTTTTTGTATTATACATTGGTTCAGTTCAGATTGCTCTTCAAATGTCAGCTCTGCATTTGTCTGGTGAATAAAACCTGGAAAATTTAAACAATTAATAAATACTCTAATCACAAAGTCCCATTCAATGTTTGGTCATAATGGGGTCAAAAATTCCTCAACACATTGCACAGAATTTTTATCGTAGTACAGCAGAGTGACTGCACTGTGTCTAATGGTAACCACAGTACAATCCAAAAACAATGGCAACTACCGAGATCACCGTCCCTCGCAGGTTGCCGCTGTCATGCTGGCCTCAAGGCCTTTAGGGTAATTACCACTCAGAGTTCGCTCTAATATGATGTTCATAGTACAGTGATGCCGCCACAATGGGCTCTAAGATGAAGAGGATACTAAAACATAATTATGGATGTTTTGCACAAGGACAAGGAAAATCAAATCATGGAATACTAAGGTGGATGCTATTTTGCACTTCCGCCTGGAATTAATTGACCACTACTACGTCTAACTACAACAAAAAGAAAATCAGTTATTAATAAACATATATTTTGTATATATTAATTATATTTTGTATAATTAATATAAATATAATAATTATCAATAAATTAATTAAAATATGTTGCAGATTGATGCATAATCTCGACAATCACCCGCTCGCAACGGAAGAGTCAACATCGATCTGATGATGCTCCGTGACGGAGCGAAACACGTGTAATCGATTGTCGAGGTTTATTATAGATCAATCCTCCCAGGAAGCCCACAAAATACCCGATTAGGCCTCCCACGGCAGCGGCTCAAGCCTAGGTTCGATCCCTCGGTAGGGAGCCCTTGAGTGCGTTGCTTGCGGATACAGTGACACACAAATATATATCACTGCTACAATATTACGCTGAGTCACGTAGTCCGGTGAAGCTGTTAAGACATTGGTGGGTCAATAGCAAAGTCTTTTCGAAAAAAAAAAAGCCTTCACAACAATAAGCATATGAAGTGTTATGTTTAGGTACTTTTATTATGTCCTCGACCCTTCTTCTAGTATCTGTGAATTGTAGTTTTGTCATTCCTACATGTTGATGGAGAATAATTTGTTGAATAAAAAGTTGTCTAACAGTTAAAACCTGACATTCTTGGTAAAGATTTTCTGTGGGGTACCTATATGGCCAGAAAAACATTACTATCGGTAAGGCTCTTTGAGCCCTTTCTAGGAGTAGCAAAATGGACTTACTTCTTCCCCCCAAGACAGGATGCAGTAAAGAAGAAGTGACTGGCATAAGTATTTAACAGTGTTAATATAATAATAACAATGTTATAAGCCTAAACATGGGATGTAATAATGACGAAATATGATATTGAACATGTAGTTTATTGTCTATAACAATACCCAAATATTTAGTGTTTTTAACTTTATCTAAATTAGGACAATTACAATAGTCAGTTCAGTATATTTGGACACTATGGTGAGTGTACAATCAATCTTAGATCATCGAAGGTTGAATCAGATCTATTTTGAATAATAAAAGTCATAAATTTTGTTTTACTTGTATTCAGCACTAGTTGATTTGTACGTAGCCAGGCACTTACAGAATTAAAACCTAGTTTAGTACTTAGAAATGTATCTCTCCAATTGTGTCCTTGAAATAATAGTACAGTGTCATCAGCAAAGGTAATAATATTCCAGTTTTCCATTTGTAACTGACACAAATCATTGACCAAAAAGGTTGTCCACTGTCTACAATTAAGCTTGCTTTTTTACTGATTGGGATAGAATTAACCAAGTCTCACAAATAATTTTGCCTCTATTGTTATCAGCACTACATGGTGGTACTAAATAAAAATCGCATGAATTACTTGAATATAAGCGTCATAATTAGATTTCGCAATACTCAAATTTATTTAGATTCTCCCATCTTCACTGTGTCGCGAAGGATCTGCATAGTTCGTTATATAAATGCAACAAATTAACTAGTTCGGTGAAGCTGTGAAGGCCTAGTAAGGCCAATAGCGTAGTCAGTTCGAGTTTTGCAACAAATTAAAAAAATATACCCAACAAAGTGGAGGTGCTTTCATCTGGAGTGCTCATTTTATGCAGACTAGTGTGATGGGACAAGTCGCAGTCTGCTATAATTCTGTTCACTTTTCCTCTAACTTTAGAAGATAGTTTATTTTCACTGCACAGTTCTTTGATAATCCCCAACAGAATATTTTCTTGAGAAGTTTTCATGTCTATGCGTAAATCATCAGTGCTCGTTATACAATTCATTGTATTTCACCTTATTTTTAATTCAAATAATTAATTAAAATTCGTTTCTATTATGTACACTTTTATTTTCGTCAAACCGAAATTCTGTTACAAAATCTCTTTTTGTAACCACAACAACCGTTGAAAGGTTTTGTTCAAAAATCGAATATCTACAATTTTCTCAATAAAAAGGTAAAATTATAAGTATGTATTATTCAATACCTAAACATTCAATTTTAAATATTAATTATAATTTAATTTCTTTACTTATTTCATTATAATGTACTTTTTAATTGTTAAAAAGGTTTTTTGTGATAAATTAATACTATGTATTGAACTAATTATGACTGTTTTTAAACGACTTATAGTCGACCACAGATTATTAGGTTAGGAGAACACTACGTATTATTCGACCAAAGTTAAATTATTTTGCCAGCTGTTGTCCTTTTCATTTAAGTGTATTGTATCATTAACGAGAGAGAGCAGTATTCTTATCTGTATATTTGACATTAGCAATAAAATATATGCAAATAAAGCTAGCTTACTTTTAAATCTGGTGTTGTTATATGCTAAATAGTCTGTGGTATATTTTGTTTCATTCTTGCTATTCTTCGTATACCTACAATTTATAGACGATTTGTTATCTTCACATACTGTAAATAATAATCTAATATGTCTAGATCTGATTAAATTAAGGTTTATTTACATAAATTCTTTATAATGTCTTCCTCTGAATCAATGAAGAAATCTTCCGAGTCAGCTATATCCAACAACAATCAAAGTGAATCTCAAAAGCCGGTGGATGTTCATGAAAAAAATAGAGCAAACAAAAACACTGGAGAATCTCAGGGTACCTGTTACTGGTATGTAACAAAATCATTTATTCTTTTATAGTTAAAACAGGTTTTTATTATTTCTAACCTTCATGGCTTTTTAGCGCCAAATGTAACCTCAGTGTAACAATTTGTTTACATGTTTTGTATCTAAAATATTTGTGTGTAAGAAGAATTTTGTAGTATATAAATAAATAAATATAAAGTGCAATTAATATTCTATACCTTTTTAAAATATTAAACATTGTTTTATATTTTTAGTGGCAAAGATCGTAATCTTAATATAGCGGAGTTACTATGTGCTTCATGTAACAGATGGTTTCATGAATCATGTATTGGGTACCAGTTGGGCAAGCTGGTGCCCTTTATGACAAACTATCTGTTTATATGTAAGAACTGCTCTCCAACTGGATTGGAAACATTCAAAAAGAATCAAGCTCGTAAGTACTTATTATAAATACATTCGATAATATTTTATTAATATTCCTCACAATTATATCAAATAAATTCTGTTAATATATGAGATGTATGGAAATGTAAGGAATGGATCACAGGTAACTTTTCCTAACTTTGATCACATTTTAACACACTGTTGGTGAGTTAACCCATCACTGCATATGCATTATCTATTTCATGTTATGAAATATTTTTTTTTTTATTGAAGCACGACAAATTGACTGCACTATGCCTGATGGTAAGCATAATACAATCCAAAAACAGTGGCGACCACCGAAAGACAGATTATCCATCGCTGTTTGCCGCTGTCATGCCGGCCATAATGACGAAAGTCATCCGGTACTGGATATGCACATGCTGATCCCGAAACGCGACGCGCAGAAGCGAGTCACTATGACGGGCTTTTTCGCCATGTACATGGTGGTTGCGAACCAGTCGGGCTGTAAAACCCTACCACCCCGCTATCGCCATTGCCTCCTTCGTTGATCAGCAGGGTGCACCACGTGCAGGTGAGGTTGGTTTGGGTGTCTCAAGTTTTAAGATGTTACTCGACACCCCTTACACCCCAAATCCAGGGTGATATAGAATATTACAAAAGCTTTCTACACTGTCTAGTTGTTTCTGCTTTATAATTGATAAAATACTTTTCTTGGTATTTAGGTCAGGTTTTATCAGAATTTCAGTAATTAAAAATTTGTGACTTGATAGTTTTTAAGTAAAATTGCAGGTCACCAAAATATATAACATGGATTAAGATAGATTGTTAAAACATTTTTTTTATTATACAACTTGAAAATATTTTATCTAAAACAGTGTATTCAGACAAATGCACACGTCTTAGCATATTTCTTACCTACTTATGACTTACCGAGTTATTAGGATCATTTGTTTCCTCAGAATATTGTAATTTATCAATAATTTATAAAATTATTTTTTATTGGGAATCGAATCCCAATTTAATATCATTAGCATTGGACATTGGATTTCAAAAATACCATATGAATACTTCACAATTTAATAGAGAAATATACCTATATCACTAAGATATTGGCAAGTTTATGACAAAAACTGGCCAAACCTAACTATATTCAAGGCTATACTGATTAATTTTTTTAAGTAAGTTTTATGTATCATTTTTTTTTTCGAACTGACTGCTGTTGACCTAGCAAGGTCTTAACAGCTTCACACAATTAAATAATTATTCATTTATATGGTAATTTAGTATATTACCTGACCTGTAATTGTATTTAGGGATTTCACTTATTTGAAATGTATATTTTAAGAGACACAACAAGATCTACAAGAGGAAATCAAACTAAAATAATTCAAACACTTTCACACAGAACAATTGCCCACAATTTCTTCAGTAATAGATTGGTACTAAACTGGAACCGATTGCCTGACGAAATAGAAACTGCTAATTCTATACATGCCTTTAAAAACCGGCTCGGCAACTGGGCCTGGACTAATAAACTCACTTTAAGAAGTGAACATTTGCAATTACCAAAACCTGACATAAAATTTTCGACACAGTATGATATAGATGTATCAGCAATTATGCTGCTTGACTATTAACTATAAATAAATAAATAATTGACAAGAGATTGCTCAATGTTAGTATCTTTTTTTTTTATATTTTTTTAAATTTATTTTACTTATTATAATATTATACTACAAGCATTCACTCAGAGAGGTTGTGGCAATATCATTATTAACCTGTTTTATATTTTTTTATTACTCTGGTTATTTTGTCTGCAATCCTTTTGACTATTCCTAGATCTAACCCCTACAGTAGAACTTCTTACGTTTTCAAGCCAAATATATTTTGCTTATGTAAGTTACAGGATAATTCCAATATTTGCAAGAAGTGCTTCTGATTTCCTATTCTACTATTGTCATATACAAATATTTATGAATTTCTTTATTCATATGATACTAGGGATTTTTTTTTTTGTATTTTCTACCACTATTCCTCTGACTTAGTGTCAGACACTTTGTGTTGGTAGTCAACGTCGTGGTGTCGTATTAATGTTTACCTTGATCTAGGATTTAAAATATATTGCATCAATTTTTAAAATTCAACAACATTTATATCCAGTGTGTCTCAGTGGCGATATTGCGCGTGTAAATTGTGTATGGGGTATAAGTGCTAAGTATTTCTTTGTTTTTTTTTTCTTAGTTTTTTTTTGTATTTATTCTTCTATTTATTCTCTTATATTTAAACATTGTAATGCCCTTTTCTTTTAGCAAAACAGCACAAGGAACAATTGTTGAAATAATAGCTGATGACATAAGATAAACTCTTAGTATAATTGTATCCCAAATATTGCACAAGACAAAGTTTTGATGCTTTAATGGGTGCTTTTCAAATTTGGGTATTAGCATTGTTCTATCCTTTAAATAATCATTTATTATATTCTAGTTTTAATGTGCTCAAATGTTATAGTATAATTATATTTTTAATTAACATATGCCTAAATAATAGTTTCTCTTCTACAGCATTCCCGCAGATGTGTCTCACAGCTATTGCGAACTTAAGGCAGGAGAGTGTCAAAGATGGCAGTAATAAACTTCTCTTTAGTAAGGATAGAGAAATCATTCCATACATAGATCAATATTGGGAAGCTATGACCACAATGCCCAGAAGGTAAACTCTGTTATGTTCTATATTTTCAATTAAATTGTTTGATCTCTCTGTCCTTTAATACTTTTTTTTTGTTTATTTATCTTTACGATGGATTGTTTAAATTTCTAAAGAATATCATTGACAAAATTACTGATCCAATTTGGATATTTTTTTCATTAATAGGAAGCTACATACTCTAAGGCTGACATGAAATGCATCTTATGTTATTAAGTTGTATATTATAATTGACTCAAACAAAATTTCAGGCAGGTCCTATAAACTCACTTTTGAAACTCAGTACAAACGACGGTACTGGCTGATAATAAGTAAAGTATTAGTTAGGTAACTCTTTTGTAAACACTAAAATGAATATAAATAAAATTATTTAATTGTCACTTAATGACATTTCTTGAAGTGTAAGAATTTATACCCCATAAAATAATCTATCTAATAGGTATCAATTTTGTTATATTTTATTATTTGGTATGTAGTTCTTTTTATTTTAAATGTGTTTATGTGAAGTATAAGTCATTCACTTAATATTTTAACTTTATTTAAAATTTCCTCGAAAATTGATTGAGTACTTAGGATTTGAAAGGATAACAAGTAAGCAAAGAATTGATTTTCGCACTCATAATATTACTAGCTGGCCCGGTTACACATTTGTATGGCTAAGTTATTACATGTCGAATTATGATAAAATATTTGTCTGGCGCCATCTATGAGGTGTCTATAAGGGTCGGTCCTACACTTTTCTATCAACAAACGAATTTAAAGCGCCATCTGTTTGAGACTGTTGAAATAATAACAATTGAATTGAATCAACGACAATAATCAACATTGACAAGAATTCAATTTGTAATTTAAACATTTTGTGGCCATTATAAATAATCTTATCTCGCAAGTTGTACCAAATTAAATACCGACTTTCATGAAGATCGGTTTAGTAGTTAAGGGGTATACACTGGACAAATATCATCATACTGGATTTTTATATATTTAGATACTATGAATTTATTTGTTTAAAACATATTTCATAATATGTATGTATTCAGGTAAGCATGTAGTTTTCCTGGGGACTACTATATGGAGTTATTCAATGGGAAAATAAATAAATAGGTTATTTGGGTCCGCAACGTTGGAGTGATTGCTTAAAATCAGGCAGCCCGCATGCTTGTTTGCTACCATCATGGTATATAAAAATTGTTCTTTAAATAGTAATATTATTATTATATCCCAGGGTTACTCAGTCTTGGTACGCGACGGTACAACGTGCCTTGATAAAAGATATTCAAGTGTTGTTCACGTACGAAGAGGACGCTGCACAGGGCCCAATGTTTGGTCTATACCACATGGAATTAACATCCATCAAGCCGAACTATGAGGCGATGATCAAACAGGGCCAGTTGAAGGTCACCGACATGGGTATTGCTACAAGTAAGTGTTTTTTTACATTTAAATAATTTAGAAAAATAAGGTTAGACGAATAATATAACAAACTAGCCTCTGCCTGCGACTTCGTCCCCGTGGAATAGTTGCTCTGGGCTGACGTTAATAGGCAGCGGAAGCTCTTAAGAAGAAAAAAAAATGCTTTTGTAACATTCTTTATTAGTGCTCTGCTCCTATTTCCCATAGCGTTATGATATATAGCCTATAGCCTTCCTCGATAAATGTGCTATATAACACTGAAATATTTTTTCAAATCCGACCAGTAGTTACTGAGATAACCCCATACAAAGTCACAGACTCACAAACTTAATGTAGTCCGGTGAAGCTGTTAAGACCTTGCTAGGTCAATAGCGTAGTCAGTTCGATAAAAAAAGAGAAACTTAATCTCTTTATAATATTAGTATAAACGTAAGTATGAAATAATAAAATTAAAATAATATATTTTTTAATTATATGAACATAACAATTGAAGGGTTCTCAATTAAATGGTTTTAGAATAGAATAGAAATATATTTATATCTAGCTATTTGCCTGGCTTTGCACGGATTTGTTGATAGTTAAATTAAGAACAAATTTTTATTTATACCACTACCATGTAATGAAAAAAAAATGGCAATTAAACAACTATAACGTCACTATGTCATTGCTTTTAATATTTTTGAAACATTTACCTACTGTCTTTTGTCTAACTTAATCACACACTTTGCCACATGGAGATTGATGTAACCAAATTTTACACTGTAGGTACTACTTTTCAAACATATTTTTTCATACACCTCTGTTCTCACAATTATAAACAACAAAAATATAGGTGGTAGAGTCACACGGAAGCTAGTAATAATAAGCTTCAGCATGAATGGATCGCCCCCGACCCACAAAAAACAAACGTCAACGAATAGTTCTTGCATTGTTGCTTTTCGTTTGGTCAGTGAGAGTGCTAGAGGTCCACCTCCCTCTCTCTCCCTTCTTTTTCTTCCCCTTCCCCCTCCTCCGTCCCCACTAACACAGGCTGGCGACGCACTTGCGACTTCCCTGGTGTTGCTGGTGTCTATGGACGGCGTGATCACTTAACATCAAGTAACCCGCCTCTTCGTTTGCCTTCTATGATATAAAAATATCTTTATTTATTATAGAACTTTGAAAAATCACAAATAATGTATTGTATATTCATAAAAATGTATTTATTTTTTCATTTGTACAAACTCTTTGTTACTAAACCATGTGATTTACAATTCACGATGTAAATTAAAAACATGATTCCCCATTTTGAGATCTGAGTCTTAAATAAACCCAGCCAGAGGATTACTGCAAAGTAGGTGGTAACATACAAAAATATTAAACATTTATGACAACGAGTACAAAAGATGAGTGGATAGATGGCGCTAAAATAAATCAGACCGTGACGGCTCGTGGAATAGATTTTAAATCCAACCAAGTCACATGCTATTACGATAGAAGAGCTTACCGCTTGTTTAGAGCTTTCTCTACACATGGTAGTTACTGCTAATCAAATGTGTTAACATCAAGGCAGGGCAGTGTCCGCCAGGCTCAGAAGTATATGAATAATATCTCACTGATTGAAAAATGATCGATTTTTATACGAATTCTAATTTGCTTTTTCACTATTTTGGGCTTTGAATTCCCAAAATTCCTTCTGACAGTGTAAAAGGAACTCGCATACAAATCTTCACGGCCTTAATAGTAAGGGCAGCGAGTTGATGTGTCTTAGTCAGTCGGTTATTATTTTATATGCAAGGCATATTATCTCATATTCACTCACTTGGCAGTCTATAACGAGCAACAAAAAGTGGTAGTGCCACGCTGAAGCTATTACTGTTTTCAGCATGAATGGGTTCGTCTGGGGTAGTACCACCCTCTCGCAAAAAACCCACGTTAAATAACAATGCTTGTATTGATGCGTTTCGTTCGGTCAGTGAGAGCGCTGTTGGCCCACCTCTCCTCATCTTCCTCCTCTCCTATTCACTTCCTCCCCCCACTCCCGCCCTCCCCCTCTTATTATTGTTTTCAGCACGAATGGGTCGGCTCGTCCGGGGCAGCACCACCCTCTCACAGAAAACCGACATGAAGTAACAGTGCTTGCATTGTTGCGTTTCGTTCAGTCAGTGAGAGAGCCGGAGACCCACTACCCTCCCTTTCCCCTTCCTCCTTTCCTTCTTGCCCCTCCCCCACACTCCTCCCAAATACAGGTTGGCAACGCACTTGCGACTCCCCTGGTGTTGCAAGTTTCTATGGGCGGTGGTGATCACTTAACATCAAGAGACCATCTGTTCGTTTGCCGCCTATGATATAAAAAAGAAAGAGCAGCAATGCCATATCTCTTCTTCTCTGTGTCCTGACTGAGTTATCATCTTCCTATCAATACCCGATCGTTTTAGCGTAACGATATATATTTGCGCAGGTTGCCACGAAAGTAACTATTAGCAGTGAATTGTCGACTATTCTATTGTTGTTTTGGATACTGATATAATGCCGTACTTTAGTATGTTATACTTTATACAATAAAATAAGAATGAGTCGATTCATATATACGTAGTTGTAACGTTATATTGTATGATAATACAGCTATTTTTTGTGTAAATATTAAATGGCCTGAAGGACGTGTCAGGCAAAAATGGCTTGGTGTGGAATGCGTATTCCTATTGAACAGATTATCATGAATTATTGCATATATATTATCATGGGTACAGTAGAGGACATAGGGAACCTTGCATCAGAAAATGTGCTGGATAGATTAAATCTACGTTAACGTGAGTGAGACGTCGAGTAGAATCTAATATCTCCCCCACCTATCCCTGAAAATGTATTTATTGACTTTGGTGATAAATTATTATTCTGAAGAACATAGTAATAGTAGTAAAGTTTACTCTTGACTGACAGCTATAGACCGACGACGTCTTAATTTTTTTTTCTATTATTTTCTTTACAATTTTATTGAATACTAGCCTCTGCCCGCGACTTCGTCCGCGTGGAATAATTACTTTAGGCTAACTCTATCACGTAGCGGAAGCTCTCAGAAGAAAAAAAAATGATTTCGAAACATTCTTCATTGGTGATCCGCTCCTATTGGTCTTAGCGTGATGATGAACCATCCTCAATAGATAAGCTATATAACACTGGAAAAATTATTCAAATCGGACCAGTAGTTCCTGAGATTACCTCCTGTAACGTCAGAAACTCACAAACTTTTCCTTCTTATAATATTAGTATAGATCATCGTCTTCTTACCCGTATCCCACCAAGTAGTGTCGGCACAACATGTTTTCTTTTTCCACTCTTTTCTGTCAAATGTCATCTCAGGATTTACATCTTTTACATACATATAATTTCTCACACAATCCATCCACACCTTTATCAGTCTTCCTCTACTCGTATATCCGTCCACCATCATACTCAAAACTTTTCTAGTTAGGTACATAGTTTTCATCTCTCCTCATGACATGCCCATACCATGCTAAACCTATTACTCCTCAACTTCTCTGTCACTGGTGCTATTTTAAAACTCCCTCTGATATACTCACTCTTAATCTTATCCATTCTAGTCACACCACACATCCACCTTAACATTCGCATCTCTGCCACATGTAATCTTATCTCATCCGTATCTTTCGTAGCCTAATTTAATTCACAATTACAATTTTATTCAATAACTAGCTGACCCGTGCAACTTCGTCTGCACCAAATTGGTTATCACTGGTTTCCATTGTATTTTTAAACGCGAAAAAATTGAATAAAACTGATACCCGATTACAGCCACAACTACCGTTTCCAATTGTGAATCCAAACTATCCACGGATTCACTGAAACATATACCCAGATTACATGAAATGTTTTGAGATTGATGATAAATTACTATAAACGTACGCAATAATTAGTAATATATAGTTTATGTACACGATAAATTTTAATTTTCGCAATTATAAATTTTTCGATATATTGTTTATACAGTTTTATGGAATAAAATAAACACTCGATAACAATACAATATTCGACCTTCGACAAACAAGACGAAGTATATATCAAACACCATACAGCGAAACGGTTTGGCTCGACGCCAAAGTCTGAAAAACTTGCTCGGAGCGTACGTAAAAATTCAAGACTATTATAGTGATGTATATTGGAATGACATTGTTTGGAATGCATCAGTGTACGTAAATGTACAACGGACGCGCGCACACATCCGCCTAGTCTCCGCACTTACGTATCTATATATATATGGATATAAGTTATGTTTGTGTTTGATATATTTGTCGATAAGTCTCTACACATACCTAGGCAGCGTCGTGTTAGCGGTGCGATTTCTACTCTATTGATTTTTATATAAATAGTTTACTAATTCACCTTGACTTATGGCTGGTAAGCGAATTTTTTTTAATTCCTTAATTAAATTCAATATACGACTAATTTGTGATAGATATATGTATACTATTTTTTTAATAACTTGTTAATATAATTTACATTACGTAGGCGATACTGGGAGTCGTTATCTTATCACAAAGACGAAATGTAGTAAACGCGATTATTTACTTAACGAATTTTACAACATGAATACAAATCTTAGTAAGTTTAACGTGTAACTGTTTGGCGTTAAATAATTGTAACCTGTCCTTGTCAAGTTATTATTAGACGGGAATGATGTATGTTGTATGATCAAGCTTAATTATTCGCAGTGTCTGTTGGCAGGTCCGTATGTCAGTAGCATGCATTGTGCATATGATTCATACAGTAAACAGAACGTGTTAATAATTGTACCGTTTGTTCTATGGACTGTGTTAATTTATGTAACGATTCATATTTTTTTACGTTTGACTTTGAATTAATTATTTCAGAAATGTAGTCGGAATTAAGTGTTCTTTTTTTTGTGAAAAATCGTTTAGGTGAAGTCCAGTTATCCCTATTATTTAAAGTCAAATTACATTATAAGTTCAAGAAAAGAATATTATAATTAGTGACTGTATTTTGGTCACCTATTTGCTATATGGATATACTTACCACATTATTATCTATGATAGATTCAACCTTCTTACGAATTTCGTTACTACAATAAAATAACTGTTCGTATTATATGTCTACTAGCAGTCGGCCGCGAATTTGTCAGCTTTTGTAACTTCACTAGCTGTCTCGAGCGAAAAATCTTGAAAAAAAGAACCTAAAACCAGATTGCGACGCCACCTACGTTGTCCATTTGAGATATGAATTATTATATATATATCACAAGTTGGACTAAATTATACACTGGTAATTAGAGATAAACACCGTAGCACAAAATTCATTATATGTGTATCGTGTAGCGGATTTTTTTGTAAAGCTAAAAGAAATGCTTGTAAAAAAAACAAGTTTCGCAACTCAGTTGTTCCACTGTAAAAAGTTTGGAGATGCATGTAATACCAAGTCGGTTACTTTATTAAGTTTTTACTGAAGGGACTTTCTGTCTTAAGTTATGACGTAATTAGCTAACCTAAATAAGATGTTCTTATAGTGACAATATTGAAAATCTTTAAGGGGTAATGCCACTGTAAATTTTTTTAAAAATTGATTTTTTTTTTATTGGCTTAAAAAATAGTTTAAACCCTTTAGAATAAGAAAAAAAAAGGTCCCGTGCGAGAACAATTTTTTTTCCGTAGGAAATAGAGGTCGCCGCCAAGCGCGTCAAAACTTACTCCGAAACGACTACCTGCGGCAAACATAACGGTGAAAAGGGACGGCACAATAGGCCCCCCTCTATTGCTCCCAACTGCCTGTATTGTTGTGCCACGTGTCCTTTCGAGCCTTTTGAGCATTATGAAGAAAAATTTCGTTAGTTTAGCTGCAGCAAGCGCACAGTAAAGAGCGATTTATTCTTCATAAGTGACGATTTTTGCGTGTTTTCCGTGGTTTTTTTTTACGAACGAACGACGTACGCGTTAGTTGAAATGGGTGATCGAGTGTATCTTGGAAAAAAAGGTACGAAAACCGCGTATCCAACGCGGCGTCGATCAGGCGGGATGAAACGACGACCCCTGAACCAATATGAATGTGAGAGTGATGAGCAGGGCGTCAGCGCTTCGGCGAAAAAACTGAAGGACTGCAACGAGGAATTCGATGTGAATAGTCAATTCGGCTATAGAATAATCAATTTCTGCGCTGTTTTTTCCGTTATTGCACAGCACGTGAAGTGCAAAACGTGCGGATCTGACATTGAGTTTCGAGAAAGAAGTCCTCGTGGTTTAGGCTTCAAAATTGTGATCGCTTGCCCAAAATGTCCCGATGTGGATATTCCGAGTTCCAAATTCATTCGCAACGCATATGAAATAAATCGTAGAATCGTGCTTGCAATGCGACTGATTGGAATAGGATTACAAGGAATCAAAAAATTTTGCGCGTTCATGGATTTGCCGCAGCCAATTTTTCATTCATTTTATGATAAATTGGTCAAGACGATAGCAATCGCAACAAAAGCAGTGAGAGATGCAAGCATGAAGAAAGCAGCGCAAGAAGAGAAGGAGGAAAGCCATAAAATCGGAAAAACTGACGGAATAACGGTTTCCGGCGATGGTTCATGGCGAAAACGCGGATTCTCATCGCTTTTTGGAGTCACGTCATTGATCGGCTGGTTATCTGGAAAAATAATCGACGTCGAAGTGAAATCAAAGTATTGCAAGTAAGTAAGTAAGTATTGCAAATATTCAAGATGTTGGAGGTGGAAATTGGTGCCCAATTATATAATTTCTGCACCGAAGCCGACGCCAAACGCATCACGCACGCCGAGGCATCTCTGAGCGACGCGGCAAAAAGTGCGCGCGCGCTCCAAACATCGACCAGGAAAGACGAAGAAGACAAAAATTTGGCCATCGAAGGACAAATGTATGGTGCTGGAATTGCAGACTAACGGTACAATTTTTTTTTACCTCCTTTTTTTAATTTTTTCCCATAAAAAACTAGTCGTAAAACTTTAAACGCGTTTTTCTCGAAACACGGCTTTTCAAAATGGCACGCGGCATCACTCGAACAATTTTCATTTTTTTTACTTGAAATTTTTACCAGATGTGAACATTAACATTATCTTGAGAATGTCGATCGGGATTTTCAATAACTTTATTTATTGTTTTTTTATTAACAAATAACTAGCCGTTTTTTTCGTAAAAAATCTTTTTATTTTTCAAACGCACGTCAAATCCACAAAAATTAATACTTTTTAAAATCCGATCGACATTCTCTAGCTATAACCTTCTAGATTAACGGTTTTTTTTTTTTTTGTTCTAGATTCTAAAGTGCAGCAGTGGTGCTGCGTGCCGCGGAGCCCTGCAAGCAAAACATGCCCCGGGAAGATGGCTGTGGAACCGCCATTTTGTTTTTTTTTTCGCTGTAAAAAAATTGGATAATAAAGTTTAATGTATGCCCGATAACACCCTTAAAAGTTTTTTTTCAATTACCTTCAAATTCGGAAGCAAAAAATTCGTGAAAAAACCTTTATTTTTGGACCATTACAGTGGCATTACCCCTTAATGTTTTAAATAAAATTGATGTTTTAAGTCAAATAGAAAAGGCTTCTAGTTTATCCTCAGCGAAGTTATAGATAGGGGTCGAAAATGGCCTGAATTGCTTCGAGAAAAGGGTGGTACGGCGGTGCCGCTTTCTTGTTCGACTTGGCGGGACACTACCGTGCCCCCAGATGCATTTTTTTGCTATAGTTTTTATTCCTTTATTTCAAATCATTTAAGCAGCACACTCTATATTACAGAATTTTTGTCGATTTCAATGAAATTTATAGTGATTAATTTCTAAAATATTTATAGCAATTACTACAGATACACGTTATAGTATAGATATATAATATAATCTATAGCATTCAGGGATGATATATCTTTTTAACAGTAAAAGAATCAGGAAAAGTAATGCCGGAGATTATCCCGAAGATCCAAACTCACAAACTTTATCTCTTTATGACATTTGTATAGAAAAACGATTATAAAATATTAATTTCATACGAAAAAAATAATATTACACCTGTCTTTTTATTATCTAACTAAATTACTATAAGTATACTACGTTTTAAAGATGTCAATTCAAAAATAATTGTCATACAAAATTTCAGCCCTTTATTTTACTTTATGGGTTAAGTTTCCATAAACCCTTTCTTTGTTCTTGGGGCTGACTAGCTGCTCATCTACACGATATAAAACCTAATAAAAGAGTGACATTACAAGGTTCTCCAGAAATCTTCATAATGCGTACAGTGATGTCGTGGAATGGGTTATCGGGTTCAGTATTTCTCCAGGATTATGACATAGGTCTCATGAAAAATCGATCGAAACACGCTCTATAAGTTTGGTAATGTAACAGTGATTGATAGCTCTGGTATTGCAGTTGTCCATAGGCAACCGTAGCCATTTACCGTCGGCTTGTTAGCTGGCCATTGATTGCAAAAAAAATTTTTGGTGTAAAATGTTACATACATACTCTCTCATACATACAAACACAAAACGTACACATATCCTTGCTTACGCGAAGTTAATTATTACACAATATTGTAAATAAATTTATACTCTTAATCTTTCAGCTTACGAAATATAAAACGCATTACTTCATAATTGGCACTTCGTAATTATATTTATGTGTTTTTAAATTTCCATGATTGTGAAGTTCTTATAAAAATAAATAAATAAATGCAAATATTCACCGTCCTATCCCCAGTAGCTTGGCTTGTCTACTGTTATGTCAGACGGTCGTCAGTCAGTCAGTCAGTCAGTCAGTCAGTTCTTCTGTTATATAGCCATATATAGATTTTGTATATGATATGTCTTCGGGTTGCACTCATTTTTAGATAAATAATAAAAGTGACTTCAACCAATTGTACTCTAAAAAATTCACCAAGACGTCCTTGAACATAGTTAGATACCTACTTGGTTTCCTGTTAGCATAAAGGTATGAATATCTGAATCGCTATGTTTTATATTCAATTTTGAGGAGTTCACTGGCTCACTTTCGCAATTTAAGGTCCAATATTAATTAAATTAAAATTCGACGTTCTTAAAAATGTTTCCATTCCAATTAAAAAAAATTGAAATCGGTTTATAAATGACGAAGTTCTTAGGTAACAAACATAAAAAAAAATACAACTGAATCCTCCTTTTTGAAGTGTGATAGAAATGTATTTATTAATTCAAATCACCAACAAGATTTACACTAAGACAATCCAGTACATACACTTAGAAAGAATGACTCTATAAAATCCTAATTATATAGCTGTATATTGGGGTAGTTACTATTGACTTTTTTTTCGACTCGCTCGGACTAAAACCCCACGGTGTACGTCTGCCGCTATAGTTGGAGCAGCACGAGATCTCTACAGACTTCATCGTGCCGTCTCAAGTGACTTTTGACCTGCGTCCGTACTATTGACTATATCGAGGGACTTACTAATGTCCTGCGGACGTACTTACCCCGTTCTAAAACACCATTGGTTGGAGCTATCGGTTAGGCACTTGGCATCGTCGTTCAGACAGTTCGGCTATTTAAATCCATGGATAATTCGTCATAATTATGTTTTACGTCATTATGGGCGATGTCATACTTTCACATTTTTATTCTCTTCCCGACGTGTATAATACTTATTGTATGGTAGAGGGCATGACTTAATTAAAAGGTTTTTTTTTTTCTCTTTATTTTAACGAGGCTTCAGTACATCCTTGATGACTATGCCAGCCTCATAAAATAACTCATTTAATGAAAAGGTCAAAAGCAAAAACTTACTTAACAACGTGTACGATTTCATTTTCCTTTTGTAGTTCGGTGAAGCTTTTAAGACCTTGCTGGGTCAATAGCGTAGTCAGTTCGAAAAAAAAGACATTTTCCTTTTTTATCTTAAATTACTTAAGTTTATCTCTTTATATTTACATAAGGTCTGCATAAGACGGTTAGCATTGTTAATAGAGATGTACTTGGTTGTACTAATTTATACATTTAACTACTTAAAAAATACCTACCTCATTCAAGTGTTTTTATCGTACATTTTTCCTGTTTTCATTTTCCTGTTTCTATACTTATGTATTAGTTACTTTACCTTTTTAGTTTTGGTATTATAATCTACATTATATGTCAGATTTATATATTCTAAAAGCGTTTATTTTTTAATATAAAGATATTTTTATGCTGTTTTACTATAATTCGTCACTAGATAGCGCTGTATTATATCTACATTTAATTTCAATTGATCGTCACGGAAATAGATTCCCTTATCGAATTGAAATATTTTATAAAATTATCCGATACGAAATATATACAAGAGTTGTTGAGGTATGTATGATTGGTACACATATATGTTCCAACAACTCATATATGTATGAGCTTGGGTCAGCTCTGATAGGTCGCGAATTGCACGTATCAATTTAGCCCAAGCCGAGGTGTGTCGTGCACCCTTGAGATAGTTGTCAAATAAAGTCGGCTGAGTGCCCTAAGCGCTCGCCTTAGTAGTCCGGTGAAGCTCTTAAGACCTTGCTAGGTCAATAGCGTAGTTAGAAGGAGACGGCTGGTGTGTACCCGGCTGTCTCCTTACAAGACGAAGGCCCGGCGGCGGCACTTCTGCTGCTGGGCCACACCGCTGGGGCGACACGATGAAGTCTATAGAGATCTCGTGCCGCCCCAACCATAGCGGGAGACGCACACCGTGAGGTTTTAGTCCTTGCGAGTCGGACATAACCCACCCACTCCCCCGGGAGGGTGGATATCCATAAGGGATTTCCCCACGTATAAAAAAAAGGTCAATAGCGTAGTCAGTTCGAAAAAAAAGGAAATTTATGAATGCCACCAAACACTGCGTGCTTGCACCTAGTTGAATTGTTGTATCTTGTATTTTATAAAAATGATTATTTATTTAATAAAATAAATAAACAGTCATTATTTTATGGAACTAATTTGTAATGCTTTGTTTTCATTATATCATAGTTGATTCCTGTCGTAATCTGTTATTTTATGCATATAACTTATACAAAACAATTTCGATGTTTCATATCTGCCAGGCGTCCCGTAACGGCTCAATATTTTTAATCAGGTGTTTCGATTATTAACTATATAGAAAACACGGTAAAAAAATCATCTTTGTTAAATAAGTCAGTATTTAAAAAAAACATAAAAAGTGAGCTCGGAAATACAATAAACCTCATTCAATAGAAAAAGTACATTAGTTCAACAAATATACACTTAAAAATTAGATTACACCTTCTACTTAAATATCTATGACCTTGGAAATGGAAAGATAGATCGATAATAGCCATAATAAAGTGGGAGGGAAGACACTACGTCTGCCGTGAATTTAAAATGTATATGATGCTTCAAAATGACCATAGGGTATACGATACAGGTGTTGTGGGTCAAGGTTGATGTCAGATTATCAGTCAGATGTCATTAATCATGGATGTAACATTAAAATTAGTATTCTATGGAGGGCTTATCTCTTGAATAATGCGCCCACGAGTAATATATTAGATTACATTCGATTTAAGAATTACTGCGTATGAAGATTCATGTAAAAGCACCAGGACGACCGATCCTAGCTCGGTTCTTAAAAAAAACAATTTTAAATTAAAATAAACTGTAAGGTTTGCCTGACAAAATAAGGATTTTTTCACAAAAAAAAAAATACCTCTTTTACTGTCACTCGGATTCGAACTGGGGTTACACGGATTTTCAAAGCAACCGATTTCCATCTGAGCTATTTTTGTTTTGACAGCGGCGGCGAAATATACCTTTATGTCCTAGCTACATATTTTCATTGGCTGAAAATTCCGTTAAAAAAAGTTTTCTTTGAATGAAATCTAGCTAGATCGATTTATCGTCTCCGAAACTAATCGCTGTTTCCGAGATCCTGATTATATAAATATAAAAATATACAAGAATTGCTCGTTAAAGGTATTAGATAATCGGCATTTTGTTAAGTAAATCGCTAGGAGAAATAGTTAAATATCGTCTTGAAAACGGCGATTAAATGTTATAACGAAGCTTTGGTAAATCAGCTAAAGTAATATAGTATCTCTGAGTACATTATTTATACACAGAGACATAACAGTACATCTTCATCCTCTGTTTCCCAACAGATTTTCTTTTTTTTAATCTCTATTGTAGTCAAATTTCTACCACTGGACGACGAGTAGTTTTTTTAGTTTTTTTTTTTTGAAATGAGAACTCTGTTAACCTGGAAAAGTCTACAGCTTCACCGAACTATTGAGGCGAGCGCTGAAGGCACTCAACCGATTTGGGATGTTTGGGCGACTAACTCAAGGGTGAAGAGCACACCTCAGCTTGGGCTGTCGCTTGTTTTGTGCAAAAATCGCGACCTATATGAGAACGACCAGTAGCAATTTAATACGGTGGTCAATTTATAAAACAATATGTGTATTCTTTATTTCCATCGATTGAATTAATAATGAATTACTTCTTATTTCCATAAATATTATATCGTACAAATTACTCGAATAACATTTTAAATTTTAAAATCCACTCGGAGCTCATGTATTCATTATAAACAATAATGAATTTAATGATATGTTAATATATTCCACGTGGCGATCCACAGTATACATGTGTTTGTTCAAAATACACATGTGTTACAGCTCGTATAATGAACGTTGTTCACACGAATTCGCGCATGTTATCCATTGATGTGTGATCCGACTGGATAAGCTAATGCTTTGTAGTAAGAATTGTACGCGGAAGTCAAGTTTTACAAATCTGTTGCTAAATATATATTTTTTTTTTTTACGCAAAGGGCATTGCTAATAACTAGAACTGGAAACCGGTTTATATGGCCCTAAAAAGGTTGAAATATGCAGGATTGTAAAACATACTTTAACAATTATGAAATTTTATTACTTTTGTAAACTAACAGTCAGTTACTGTCGCAAATGTTCAGTAGTAAAATTGGCTTAAAAAATTTGAACAAAAAAATAGAATCCTTGTTAAAAAAACTGTAAATTTACTGTTACGAAAATTAAAACTGTATCAAGTAGTTCTATTGACTTTTTTTTTTCCAAGTGACTACGAAAAAAAAAATTAGTTCTATTGACTAATAGTGTAAAGTTTGACGTTGCGTTGTAACGTGTGTTGAAAGAGATGAGGTGAGGTGATACAAAGAGACAAAGGGAGAAGAGTAGTTTTAGCACGACAGTAAAGCGAGACAGTACATTATTTGAAATATAAGTGATATGATTTATATTCCATTTTATTTAATTAACTGCTTTAACCTAAAATATATTGAAACTTTGAACCATTATAAAGTTTTAGATAAACGTGATAATTAGAATGGGCTCAATAGACAAGAATACATGTGAATATGGAAATATATATATACTAAACTCTTAATAACAAACTTCTAGTAAAGTGGTGGTACTTAACAGAAATGTTACCAGAGGTAGTGAACATGTCTTTATTGGCTTCTTGGATAATGTATGCGGCATTTTTTTTTAATTCAAGTTTTTCATTTTTTACTCTATCTGTGGTTAGGTGACGAGAATATGATGGTCGCGAGAACATCAATAAGAAGTATATGTTCACCAGATTAGGCCCCCCTCGGCAGCGACTCAAGCCTAGGTCCGTTCCCTCGGTGTGGAGCCCTTGAGTGCGCTGCTCGCGCGATACAGTGACACAAAAATTTACATCACTGCTACAACACTACACGATCACCCCCACACACGTGCACGCCTACACGCTTACACATGGAAGTGGGAGGGTTTTATTTTTTTCCCTTATCGAACTGAAAAAACTCTAATTTTCCGATAAAAAAATATATGGAGGGGTTGTTGAGGCGTGAATGCTTGGTACACATATGCGTCTCAACAACTCAAACATATATGAATAGTTAGCTAGGTTAGCTAAGTTAGATCGCGAGTTTCCATGTAACAGGCAACAGCCAAACCGAGGTGTGCTGTGCACCCTTGAGCTAGTTGCCCAAATAAAATCGGCTGAGTGCCCTAAGCGCTCGCTTTAGTAGTTCGGTGAAGCTGTTAAGACCTTGCTAGGTCAATAGCGTAGTCAGTTCGAAAAAAAAAAGAAAAAAAAAGTATATGTTATCGTTAATGATATACTTTACAAGTTTTTTCTCGTGGGTTCACTCGCAGTATTATAATAAATATTTATATCACTCTGGCACAATACATTTGAGTCATTACATTTAAAAATGAGGTAAATCCCATATTTGCCGTTCCTAATATTTTACGTTATTTTTCAAGACCTTTAAATTTTATACGTGTAAAATATGAAGATCATAAAAAAAAAACTAAAAATCTTATGGACAACAAAATTTGAACTTCGTCTTCGGTGTATAGAAACTCGACCTCTTTAAAAAAATGTTATATAAACGATTAAAATTGGATTTAACTCAGTTTGAAACGTAACGACACATTTTTTCTAAATGTATGTAAGTACTCAAATTTGGCTTCTATACTCCTGGCAGCGTTTATGCAAAATTTCATAATATTTGTCCCTAACTTGAGGATCATAAGAAATTAAATATCTACATACTAAAAATTATCAATGACAAATTTCATCCCCTCTTCAACACACTCAGGAGATGAAACCTAGCAAATGTTAAAGTAGGTTTTTTTATCATCATAATTATTGTGCTAAATTTCATGTCAATAGGTGACAACTTTTACGTCCCCCATACAATCCAGACCACTTTGATTATCCCTTTAAGGGTTAAATTAAAAACAGCGTTTTTTAACGAGTCTACGCCACAATAAGAGAATACTGTCCAAATGTTTCAAGCTTCAGTAGTTTGGGCTGTGAATCAATGAATTAGCCGACCAATTTAACAGAATCTGGTAATCCTACTTATGTCGGCGATTGTGACGTCACGATTGGCTCGTATTATCGCCATATATTATTATGCTACAGATAGAAGCCTTTAAATAGGCCGATAGTTCGTTTTTGTGTAGGGATGTAGTCCGGTGAAGCTGTTAGCGGCCTTGCTAGGCCAATAGCGTAGTCACTTCGAGAAAACAGAAATGTGTGGGCATTCTAATGTACCTCCCCGTAGTAAAGTCGACGATCTGATCAATAAACTGGTTGGTTTATTTTTAAAATCGTATAAAGTAACGTCTATTTGAAATGTATCATATCAGAGTCGTTCTGAAATACATATGATATAAAAGACGTATGATTTGAATACCAGAATAACCACGAATTGGTCATACCGTGTTTCAGATTTAATAAGACTAGAAACATTTTTTTTAGGTAATAGTGTTCGATTTTATAACAAAAACTCAAAACCGAGTAGTTGGATAATACATGTTTATATATTTTTCGAAAAATTTTTGATTTCGTCGTAATTATCTCCAGCTTCAATAGAGTCTGATATTAGCGATTAGTGTTTTTTTTTTTTATATACTTTAAAAACAATCGCCAGTTATCTATAGGTGTGTTTCATTAGCTGCACTTGAGAGATAGCCTGTCTCTATCGGTTTAGCTTATATATTACCTAGACTACGTCTTCGTTTTATATCAGGCGATATTGTAACACCAAATATTTTAGTATATGAAGTCTTAAAAAATGCGTTTGATACTTTTTAATGCTGTAACTGTTCACCCGATTATCGTGAGATTTAGCAGGCACAGTGTCAGTGGTATAGGAAGGGATATAGAGTACCTTTAATACAGAAAAAAATGTTCTCTTCCCGAGGCATACGTCAAATCTCAAAAAAAGGGAACTAGTCTTTCAGTAGTCGCATATGATGTATAACATCTGACATGTTATCCCACTATAAAACTGAGATGTATAGTGAATATATATATGTATATGTGAAGTCAATTTATACGTTACTAGTGGGCGCCCAGTGGTCGACATTCGACCATAGTTAATTGATTTTTTAAAGCTTGAACTTATTAGGGTTCTTTGGTCAAAGGGTTATACTTCTATAAACAAAAGTTTTCATCATGGCTACTCAGTTATTTGCCATTTTCCATGATCTTTAATTATACAAACATAAAAAAAAATCTATGTGTAAATGAAAATAGAGATTAATTATAACTTTGAAACAAAAAACAGGTGGTAAAACTCTCAAATTCTAAGTAAACATAATTTTACGAAAATAAAGAAATTTATCGCAACCCATGACACAATTTTTAAATTAATTTTACACGACACCATGGGTTAGTGGTATTTCTCGGTGATATAGTCTGTTCATTATGAGAAATAGTGATATGCCCAGTATCGTCTTTTGTAAAAGTAATTGATACACAGTACAATCAAATGATGAATCCAAAACAAAGATGTTTTTAATACAACCATTAACTTTTGAAAATAAATTCATTTTTTGCTATATCAGGTTGAACTGTCACCTAAAAATTTTGACACCCAATAAAACCAAGAAGAACTAATTAATAATCATTTCAGTGCTTCCATAAATGTACTAAAGATAAATTGTTTATCAATTAATTATTATAAAATTAACCTACAATTTGATTAATTGATTAGGGCATATAAGGCATGCAAAGTCATTCATATTAAAATTATTATATTATTGTAAAATTAACCTGCAATTTAGCCAGTTAAATTCAAAGAACATATAGGTATGGAACGTAAGTCGTGTGATACATAGATATATAATACATACAGTAGAGCATAGCAACCTTCTTCGCAACCTTTTTGAAGTTAATTATTGACGGCTGTCAAAATGTCTTTTTTATTTACATGTGTGTATATATTGTGTAAAATTCAAGCAGTAGTGTGAGTAATGCATATTTTAATTAATGTAATGTGCTTCTAATGCATTTTATATGTAAAATAAATAGCTTTCTGCATTTCTCTGCAATATAAACTTTAACTATGCCAAATTTCAAGTTTACCGTTTACGCAGTTCGTTTAAAAAGGGGTATAAAGTTTTTACTTCACGTATTAATATATAGATATTATTGTTCTAAGCATGAAAATATATGTAATTCTATATTAAGGCGTGCAATTTTAATTCTTGTCGTGGTAAATACGCAATACTAATTGAAATACTGATAGAATGAGTCGGGTATCATAGGTAATAATTTTTTATCGAATAATTATATTTTTCAAATAGAGGAAACTTTTTAAATCACAATGAAAAATGTTAATATAATGACAGCGCCAGTAATTAACCTAAAAGTATGAAAAAATATTTATTCGAATAATTCCATTTATTCGCATTTTTTTAAGTATGATGAACTATGTCAGACGCTTATTAACATATAGTTTACACATAATATAAATGTAACCTCAGATTTTATACACAATACTATGTAAAATAAATGAGTGCAGAGCTGATTCTCTCCGTCACCGCGCACGCTCATTGGTCAAATCAAATAGCGCGCGCTTCCCCTATTTCCTGTAACACATTTCCGTTCTTTTTCCAAAATTACTGTCACAAAAAATGTGCAACAATAGGGAGAAAAGATGTTACATATAAAAAAGAAGCAAAATAATAAATGGTGAAATATTTATGTGTAATTTGTTTATTTCAGTTCCGCTGGCAGGGAACGTGAAAGGTCGGCAGGGAAAGCGTCGTCCTGCTGTGGGCGGAGCGGCAGAGACAGGCGCTCCCGTTGGCAAAAAAGGCCGAACTGCTGACCTTGGAGCTCTAAAACTACCCTCACACGGGTACCCAACAGAACACCCCTTCAATAAAGACGGATATAGGTATATATTGGCGGAACCAGATCCACATGCACCTTTCAGACAGGTGAGTTCTATTACTGAGTAAAACTTACAATGTTATTAAAGGTCAGATTTGTTTAGGTGTTTTCAGCAACATTCATAAATGGACCGTAACAGTCAGTGATGCTGAATCGTGTGTTTTATATTATAGGAGGCAAACGAACAGGCAGATCATCTGATGGTAAGCGATCACCGCCGTCCATAGACACTAGGAACACCAGAGGAGTCGCAAGTGCGTTACCAGCCTGTATTTGGGATAATGGGGGTTGGGTGAGGGGACGGGCGAAGGGAGGAGATAGTCCTCCGGCGCTCTCACCGACCGAACGAAACGCACCAATGCAAGCATTATTACTTCGTCGGTTTTCTATGATAGGGTGTTACTACCCCGATCGAGCAGAACCGTTCACACTGAAACCAGTGATAGCTTTAGCGTGGCTTTACCACTTATTAGTATGATAATATCTACTAGCTATTTTATGTAGATGTAGTCAGATAGTGTGGTGGTTGTCTCTCGCTCTCTATTCGATAGTTTGGGGTAGAATACGACGGCATAAGGTTAATTTAAACCTTTGCAGAGCGCGTTTCTTTTTAAGCGAGTTCCTTAGTTGTCGTTAGTAGGAGGTTGAATGAATAATCAGACTGCGTTGTAGTTGTCACCCTCGTGCTCTATTTGATAGTTGAGGCGGAATGCGACGCCAATAGACTCGTGTTTACACCTTTGTTTAATGCGTTTCCTTTTGATGAATTTTCTTAGTTATCATCAGTGAGAGGTGGACATAGATAATCAATCTAGGCAATAGAGTCGTGTTTAAACCGTTGCAGAGCGCATTTCCTTTTGATGGAGTTCCTCAATTATCGTTAGTAGGAGATTGACATGGATAATTAGACTGTGATGCAGTTGTCTCTTACACGTTCTGTTTGATAGCTCGGGCGAGATACGACTTGTTTAAACTTTAACAGAACACGTTTCTTCTTGAAGATGTTTCTGAATGATCTCTGCAGTTGTCTCGTCCTCATGCATTGTTTGATAGTTGGGGAGGAATGCGACGGCAATAGAGTCGTGTTTCCCCGTTGAGGGTGGTTCTGGATGGTCGTTGGTATGTAGGAGTTCGACGAGAGTAACGAGTGGAGCGGCAAGCCGATCCCGGGCTGGTTGTACCGGTCGCTGTGCCCGGGCGTGGTACTACTCGCGCTGCACGACCGCGCGCCGCAACTCAAGATATCGGAGGACCGCGTCGCCGTCACCGGGGAGAAGGGCTACTGCATGGTCCGCGCCACTCATGGTAATGATACAACGCTTATTCACATTCAAATTGGTCCGTTTAACGAATGAAAGAAGGAACGGTTGAATGATAATTGACTGTCGAATCGTTGCGTTGATCGAATGAGTGAGTAGATAAAAGAACGGACCGATGAAAGATAACTTACAATAATGAGTCATATAGAATTAAAGACGGCCATCTCACTTCTACTAACTTTTGAGTAAACGAAAAAATAACGATTCTATTAATTCTGGGCAATTACTGTGTGCATCGGGATTTAACATTGCTTGCAGTAAAGATCAATTATGATATGCAACAGTACAATATCTATTTGTGATTGTAAATTACAGAATTATTCGAAATTAAAATTTGAAAACGGTCGTTTTTGTATCTAAGTATTGGTAATAGCCGTTTTTGATTTCAACGTCGATAAAGATGGCCACCTTTGGCATGAAGTTTTGTTGTAGTCTGGTGAAGCTGTAAAGGCCAAAGAATAAAGACCAATAGCGTAGTCAGTTCGAGAAAAAAAAAACAAAGTTTTGTAAATATAGCAACTGTAGTTTTAGGGTTATCCAAGATGGGAAATTATGCAAAAAGTTCAGATAGCTAAAGAAATGATTTGTGTACGAAGGTAATTTATATTATAAAAAGGCCTATGCATGTTTCGGGATGTGACCCTGGTTGGGTGGCTATAGGTCCCTACACATGCATAGCCATTTTTCTATATATCAAATTCACCTGATTTAGAATTTTCTTGCTCAATCATAACAAACATCTCCGCTAATTTAGATATATAAACGAACTAAAGTTTTTTATATTCTACAACTAAGAGTATTGTCCTGCACATGACTTTAGTGTTTTTGGTGAGAATAAGTTAACGGAATAAGACCACTCTGATCCCTAAACAGTTTGTTTTTATTGGATTCTCACCACTTAATATCTTTTTATTAACCTATTATACGCGTATAACCAGTTATTACAAACCAGTAATCAGTAAGCATAAAAAAATAGAAAAAGAAGACTGGCGGAAAGTTATAAAAATAAAAATGTTTTTTAAGATTACACCTCTATAAAGAATGACTTACTTTTTCTTTTTTTTTAACTTTCATAATTATTAATGCACACCTCATTTTAGTCATGTGGATAAAACGCGTAACAGTGAGCGGTGCTACTTTCAGTAATGAAATTCATTGCTATTAGTAGGTACTTTACAAAAATAGTCTCGACTTAAAAAAATCTTAAATTGTTTAAGCATAGATAAATGTTTAAGTAGCAACCCTATGCAGGATTTTTACCCACATTTTTTTTTCCATTTTTCTGGATCTCGGTGGCGTTTTCTTGAATAACGAGTATTTGCAACGATGGGGTGGTAGTCCATAATTACGATTTCAATAAATTTGTTAATTTGTGGTCATGTAATGTATATACTATAATAAGACTGTAACAAGTCGAAATCTATACATTAAATATTTTTTGAAAATTTTAATCAGGGTAGACTGTGTTATCGATATAGAAGTCAAAAATAATCTTTTTACAATTTTTGTCTGTCTGTCTGTCTGTCTGTCCATATGAACACGCATCACTCTGAAAGTACTGAACCAATCTTGACGAAACTTGACATAGTGATAACTAATATTACGAGATTACATCAAAGATACTTTTTGTACCATAAAACGCAAAGGGTTCTCCAGGATGAAGGATTAAAGTCTAGAATCTAAACCCGTATTACTCTGAAAGTACTGAACCAATTTTAACGAAACTTAACACAGTGATAACTGATTTTACAAGGCTACATCCAGGATACTTTATGTCCCATAAATCACACGGGTTTCTCCAGGATAACGAAAAACAAAAAAACTTAGTTAACGTAACTAGACTTTTTTGCGACACCTTAATACCAGAGCCGGCAACATTGGAAGAACAAGAATTTTAAAATACCTGGTTCTTTAATATATAAATATATATTTTTTGTATCATAGGAGGCAAACAAATAGGTGGGTCACGTGATATTAAGTGGCCACCACCGTCTATAGACACTAGCAACACCAGGGGTGCCGCAAGTGCGTTGCCAACCTGTATATGGGGGAGGCGGAGGGTAAGGGAAGGGAGAGGAGGAAAGGGGAAGAGAGGTAGGCCTCCGGTGCTCTCACTGACCGAAAGAAACACTACAATGCAAGCAATGTTATTTTCCGCCGTTTTTCTGTGACAGGATGGTATTAGCCCGAATAAGCTGACCCATTCATGCTGAAACCAGTATTAGCTTCAGCGTGGCTCTATCGCCTACACAAATTATCAATATATCTATAGACAGAATTTAGGACACCTGGTAGCCGGTTAACGTTGTATTTTTAATGTGCATTTTGATTTAATTAATTTTGATTTATAAGTTTAGGTTTTTTTTTCAGTAACTTTTAAACGCATTTAAATACATGAATTTATCATAGTCAGACACATTTTTTTATAAACAATCATATGCCCGTTAAAATATTTTATAAATAAAAGTAATTAATTTCAAACCAATTATTTTTTCCATAGCAAAGAACAAATTTCATTTTATTAAACATTATTGATATTAAGATTTCACCATATCCAATGAAACAACGATAAACGTAAACGTATGTCTTGGGACTAATACAATCTTAAATATATGCGTCGATAACATATGCTGCCACAATTATCGCTATCTTTATCGTGCAGCCAGTACTGCACTAAACTATAGCTATAGCTAAGTTATTATTTTTATAGCAATAAATTGGTCCAATTATTGAGTAAATAATTGAATTATTCTGAAAGATGAAATTTGTACTTATTTATATCTAAATATAGATATGATAAAATTACTGCTATTTCAACATGGTTTAAAATTACGTTTATTTTTACTTCAAAAAATAGCATCAAGCACATTATTGTCAATAATAATGTCTTTCAATAATAATTCCATTTTAATAAAGTTTCAAAGTTACTTAGAAAAAAATCTAAAATTATTTAAAAATTAATATTTTTGTCTGTAAAGGTACGATATGCACAAATAAACGAAACGTTTACCGGCAGCCGGGTACCTGGAATGTAGTTCGGATGAATATAATATATAAAGCTGGCTTGATGGATTCTTTCCGGTATGACCTCTGCCTATGTAGGCAATATCGCTAATATCAAGTGTGACAAATACACGTTATAAATTTAATGCCAAATATGCAATGTTACATCGTAGAATAGTCTACAATAGAAACATATCAACATAGATAAATTACCAAAAGGTGATAGGCACTATGTTGTGAGTGGTATAGAGATTATTTATAAGAATATATTGGAAATATATTAAAAATTTGTTTTCGCAATAGTTTCTAACTCTTAGACAATAGTTACAAGCAAGTGACAGTTGACGCTTCGACGCGGTGTTTGACGCTTCGACACGGTGTTCATATATTCGATGCAATGGAGTATAAAAAGATTTTAATACAAGTTGAAGATAGTTATGATAAAGTGGTAGAGATATTTATTTAGTTTTATGTAGGTTAGTTTTTATCTTAATTGAACCTGGTAGATGATGCTACGAACGGGTTCTAACGGTTATATTTAAAAAAAATCACATATAATCTGGGTATATGTTTGAGTGAGTCTGTGGATTGTTTAAATTCACAATTGGAAACGGTAGTTGTGGCTGCAATCGGGTATCCGTTTTATTAAATTTTCACGTTTAAAAGTACAATTGATGACAAAGTGAAGATACAGTGATAACCACTTTGTTGCAGACGAAGTTGCACAGGTCAGCTAGTATCATAGTAACAGCTAAAACTGTCACCGCAAACTCATACAAAATACTATTTTCTCCATATTATTAGGTGATTTAATGCATTGCTCTGATTGGCTAAGCGTACATTAACGTTGCTTTTGACACTGACCCAATGAAATATTGCCGACCAGATTAGGCCCCCCTCGGCAGCGGCTCAAGCCTAGGTCCGTTCCCTCGGCGTGGAGCACTTGAGTACGCTGCATACGCGATAGTGATACAGAACCTTACATCACTGCTATAACATCACACACATCACCTATACACACGTGCGCGCCACACGCTTACACGCTGTTTTTCTTTTTCAGAGCAATAAACGACAAAGAGTTCTACCCTTATTTTTCCTTATCCTATCCTATCCTATATAGAGTTTAGAGGAATTTTTCCGACAGAAAACACATATAGGAGTTGTTGAGGCACGCATGCTTAGTACACATGCATGTTTTTCTATAACTCTATATTTCTATATCTAGATAGCTTAGCTTAGGTTGGCTCAGATAGGTCGCGATTTTTGCACAAAACAGGCGACAGCCCAAGCCGAGGTGTGCCGTGTACCCTTGAGTTAGTCGCCCAAACATCTCAGATCGGCTGAGTGCCTTTAGCGTTCGCCTCAATAGTTCGGTGAAGCTGTAAAGACCTTTCCAGATCAACATCGTTTTCATTTCGAAAAAAAAAGATTGCCATTCCAAACCAAATCGAGATTTCATGTCCATATAAGTGGCAAATTTGTTATATTTGGTTAAGAAATACATGAGCGAGCTGTTTCAATGTACTGAGTTTTTTACATCATTAACTCCAAAAGTGAAATGGCCACCTTCGACTCTATACGACTCAATTTTTTTTTTGTTAAATTAGGAATGAACTGTGGAATGATAATTACTGTCAAATGGTTCCGTTGAACGAATGATTGAATGAACGGCGGAACGAACTGATGCATGACAGTTGTCAATAAGATTGTTCTATTGAAAGAACGAAATTACTAATGATAATTGATCATCAAATTGTTTCATTGACGAATAAAACATTTTTTTTACTTTACTTTTGGCAACCAATCTTCCAGATTATTACTGCCATTGTCATGTAGTTAATAATATTACAAGCGTCGTGTGATTATTTCAATATTCTAACAAGATGGTGGCCCCTTGTTAGAACTTTCCAATGAGTTTTTGTGACATTTCAGAATTTCATGCCCTGTATTATTATTTTCCATTCACTTCACTTATGAACAATAATCTAACTATATTACGTAAAACACCACCAAATTTACAATATATAGAGTCAAATAACACAAGATTATGAATAAAATATAAAATCCACTACATGACAGACTAAAATCCTGCCAAAAACTCGAATTAAATATTAAACTGGGCAGGTGTATTACGGGATTACTGGTAGTGTTATACAGCGCGTCTGGTTAGTTGCTAGCAATATTTTTACAGGATAATTATTAGGTGATTCTCGTTCTAAATCAATTTAAAAAATAGGGTGCTCAATATTGACTGAATTATCTCCAAAATTACAAAACTTATATTCACACAAGATTAGGTAATTTACGAAAAAACGAACTGGTATAACAATAAGGAAAGTAATAAATAACCCCAAACCGCATTCCGCTTCCCTTTATTTGACCTAACGGTTTTTCGGCGATAAGCAATTATGTAATGATTAACCTTGGAAAACGCTCCTTTAAGATTGTTTTTTTTTTTGTTTAACTTATTGTTTATTTATTTCTAGGCGTGATTTTCTTACGCTTAAAAGTATCTCTTCCATACTTTTAAAATTTTTAGAACAAACTTTAACTAAGGTCTCTTTGTTGTTTATTAGTATTTGTTTTGATATCATTGTCTTATATGTTAAATGTGACCATGAACTATCACACGATTGAACGGTGTTAACAACTAAACAGTCATCTGGTACATAGGTGTTGTGATATTGTGCAGGTGTGTCTCGCGGGTGCTGGTACTGGGAGTCGTCGGTGGAGGAGCTGCCGGAGGGAGCGGCGGCGCGAGCGGGCTGGGGCCGCCGTTACGCCAACCTGCAGGCGCCGCTCGGATACGACAAGTTCGGATACTCCTGGCGCAGCCGGAAGGGGACCAGGTACTATATTACCACTATATTACATCCACAATAACCAATACCATCGACACGCACACGCACACACAAACACATTCACGAACACACACACGGTCGTATGGAAAAAGCATAACGCATTTCTCTTACGTGACGACAAGGTTAACACAGCGGAATAACATTCCGGCAAGCACGAAACTTCTCCCAATATTCTTCGTTTGTAAAAGACATTTTTTGTTACTTTCGCTGATTAATTGTTATTTATTAGCTATGCACGTGACTCCGTTCGCGTGGATTAAAATGATGAATATATTAAATTCATTTACACGTCTACTTTTCTGTTGTACACAAGTCACGTCATTATTAAAAATACAATAACTTTTGATAGAGTGAACTCAATTTGATGAAAACAAGACTAAATGCTAATCTAGGGTATGCTTTATGATTTTCTTGGCTTTATCATGTACGCAATACTTTACCAGTGATGCGTGTTCAAACAAACAGACAGATAGACAAACAAACGGAGTAATGCTCAGTAATTGGAACGTAATAGTTAAAAAATACATACTGTCGAACATAGGTTCCTTCAAAACCTTTTTTGAAGTTCGTAATTATTGACGGTTGTCAAAATGTCTTTTTTATTTACATGTATGTATATGTTGTGTAAAATTCAAGCAATAGTGTGAGTAGTGCATATTTTAATTAATTTAATGTACTTCTAATGCATTTTATATAAAATAAACAGCTTTCTGCACTTCTCTGCCATATAAAATTTAACTATGTCAAATTTCAAGTTCATCCTGTCACGGGAAATAGGTTAAAAAAGGGTACAAAAATTTTGCTTCGCGTATTAATATATAGATAAGGTATATATTTACTAACATAGTTGTTTAGGAATTTACTAATCCCAATGATGTATTGTCCTTGTGTTATATGTTAGACATATTGTGGTTGAAATCAACTTTGTTCTTTTGGAGCTGTTCTTAATGTACATGACACTGGCAGAATTGTGGATTTTTCTATAGAGGCCAAGGACTTAGCAAGACAAAAAAAATAGTTATCTACTCTTTGTTATTTAACTGAGCTGTCATTCAAATTACAACTACTTTTGATAGAATGAACTGATTTTAAAGAAACAAAGATTAAGCTATTCTCGAAGATATACTTTCTTCTTCTATTTTATTTTTGGCAACCAGTCTTCTATTTAGTAGTCCATTACTGCCATTGTTAAGTGAGTGACGATATTACAAGTTTATTGATATAACTTTAATGAACTAAAAAGATGGTGGCCATCTTAGAACTCTCCTGGGAGATTTTGTGGCAAGTCAGAATCCATGCTCCGTGGTATTATTTCCGATCAACTTCACTTGTGTACAGTAAGCTAACTATATTACGTTATACGTTACGGTATTAGAGCCAAATAACACAAGATAATGGATAATATATAAAGACCACTACATGGCATTCCTTGGTGAGGTTTTATTGTGAACCCATTACTTTATCACTGATCCAAAAATGTTTTTTTTTTTTAAATACGCTTATCTGCATTTATATTTTTTGTAGATTCCACGAGTCTCGAGGAAAGCACTACAGCAACGGTTACGGAGAAGGTGATACCCTCGGTTTCCTCATAGTTCTACCGGAGAGCACTTCCACCAAATACACACCAAACACGTACAAGGATAGAGTAAGTAAAATATGCTTCTCATTAATCGTAATCGCTATAATAACCCTGGTGTGTAAATGCCCCACTGTTGGGCAAAGTTGTTATTTTAATCCAATACATTCTCATAGTGAATTGGGTTAATTTTTTTTCGGTTCCGAATTACATGTTGTGTTTTTGTATCATGCAATTTTTAATTGTATGATCCAAAAATGGATACATGTGCATAACTTAGCATAGTTTAGCTTAGCTAGGTCAGATCGGGTGTTTTTCTCGGTAACAGCCCAAATCGAGGTGTGCCGTGCACCCTTGAGTATGTTACCTGAACAAAATCGGCTGAGTGCCTTAAGCGCTCGCTTTAGTAGTTCGGTGAAGCTGTAAAGGCCTAGTAAGGCCAACAGCGTAGCCAGATCGAGAAAAAAAAAATTTTTTTTTCTAGCTATGAATGATTGAGACAACTTAAATATTAAGACTCGAGACACCCAAGCCAACCTCACCTGCACGTGGTTCACCCTGCTGATCAACGAACGAGGCAATGGCGAGAGCGGGGTGGTAGGGTTTTACAGCCCGACTGAGTCGCAACCACCATGTATATGGCGAAAAAGCCCGTAATAGTGATTCGCTTCTACGGGTTGCGTTTCGGGATCAGCCTGTGCATATCTAGCTTATTACAGGCCGGCATGATAGTGGCGACCGGCGATGGACAGTGTGTCAATCGGTGGTCGCTATTATTTTTGGATTGTAGTCCGGTGAAGCTGTTAAGACCTTGCTAGGTCAATAGCGTAGTCAGTTCGAGAAAAAAAAAAAAAAATTTTTGGATTGCACTGTGTTTACCATCAGACATAGTGCAGTTGTTTTGCCGTGCTACAATAAAAAAAAAATTGTTTACAGCCACTGGTCAAGTTCAAGAGTCACCTCTACTACGAAGACAAGGACAATATACAGGAGTCTCTGAGCAACCTGAAGCCACTTCCGGGCAGCAGGATATACTTCTTCAAGAACGGAGAGTGTCAGGGCGAGGCCTTCACGGATATATACCAAGGCTGCTACTACCCCACTGTTTCCCTTCACAAAAACGTCACTCTGAGTGTTAACTTCGGACCCAATTTCAAGTATCCACCTGCCACAGACTACCAATATAGACCGGTGAGTGTTTTATCTATTCTGATGTTGACAGGTGGTAAGATGTGGTAATTCTCTAACTGTATTGTGACGGATTAAAAAAAAAATTGAATCGTCACGAGACGCCTGGCAGATGTGAAACATTGAAATTGTTTTGTATTAGTTATATGCAGAAAAGAACAGATTACGTCAGGAACCAGCTATGGCATAATGAAAATATAAACCATTACAAATTTGTCCACAATATAGTTATACTCCCACAGACTCCATACACACGCCTAAACTCCGTTAAGCTTGCCTAGCGTTCCCCGAACAGGACGGGAGCTAGACGATAGGTCAACACACTACAGTAACTAAAGTAAAAAATAAGTTAAGGATTTTTGAGCGAGTCTAGCATCGCCTCTCATAGGCTTAACACGTAACAAAATAATTTCTAAGTTTATAATCTTTGTTCATATCAATAAAGGGTCTAAAATAGACTCATACTTTTTAAAAAACCTTTTTTTTTCCGAAATGACTACGCTATTGACCCAGCAAGGTCTTAACAGCTTCACCGGACCACTAAGGCGAGCGCTTAAGGCACTCAGCCGATTTTATTTTGGCAACCAGTTCAAGGATGCACGGCACACCTCGGCTTGGCTGTTGTCTGCTGCATGCAAAATCGCGACCTATCTTAGCTAACCTAGCTAACTATTCATATATGTATGAGTTGTTGAAACGTATATGTGTACCAAGCATACACACCTCAACAACTCCTCCATATATTTATTATCGGAAAATTGAGAGTTTTTCAGTTCGATAAGGAAAAAAAAAGTAAACCCTTCCACTTTCATGTGTAAGCGTGTAGGCGTTCACGTGTGTGGGGGTGATGGTGTAGTGTTGTAGCAGTGATGTATATTTGTGTGTCACCGTATCGCGCAAGCAACGCACTCAAGGGCTCCCTACCGAGGGATCGAACTTAGGCTTGAGCCGCTGCCGTGGAAGGCCTAATCGGGTTTTTAAAAACCCAATCCTAGCGCTCCCGAACTTAACTACATAACAACTGTTTATTTAATGATAGTCATCTATAGATGACGTATTCCGGATGTTGCATATGGGAGTCAGTGCCAGTCAAAGTATAAGCGTTTTTATCATATTAGATCACATCACTATGTAACAACATTGAAATGTACAAAGTATAAGTTTTTGACTCCCTTCCATCTACTTGAAAGCTGTTATCATTCTCTCGTAAGTCTTTTTTAGCGAACTTAGCTACATTGCACGTTATGGCTATTCAGACTCTTCAATTCCTTATGCCATCAAAAATAAACAGAGCATAGAAACATTTTTTTTTTTTGTATTCGTGTAATACTCGGACATATATATCATTGGTGAAATTATGTATATTATATAGAAAGAAGAAAAAATGGTTTATTATTGGAACAACTATAAAATTAAATTAAACAAATTAGATAACTAGATACATGTGAAAAAAGAAAAAACAAAATTCCAACGATAGGCAAACACATTCAGCAAATATGTTCAGTACAGTGGTATTGAAGCGTAGTCCGGTGAAGCTGTGAAGGCCTAGTAAGGCTAACAGCGTAGTCAATTCGAAAAAGAAAAATGTTCAGTACAGCGTTATCGAAGCACTAATTTTTCATGCGAGTCCATATTATGATAAATGGACGTTCAGTCGGTCATATTAATGAAACAAAATTAAAATAATGAATCTATATGTACAAAGAACTAACACAGGCACACATAACACATCATTCATGATTATGTTCCATAGATATAGCTACTGTAACTACAAATTCAAGACTAAATTTACCTGCATTCAAGACTAAATTTGCCTGCATCAAAACCTTAATCAAACAAGTATGAATTGAGCAGAATTTAAATAAGATTTAGAATATAATATTGTTCTTAATCTTATTTTTAGATGTCTGAGAAAGCGGAGGAAGCGATATGCGAGCAAACCATGGCTGATTTGCTATATCTAACCGAGAACGAGGGGAAATTACGACTGGATAATTTCAATCTCTGATACAATTAACACCGCTCCGCCGGTGTATACTGAACTGTGGAACTTTTGTGTGTCGTTTAACGGCTCTACTAATTTCATACAAATGTATGAACAAACATCAAGTGTATGAACATATATTAGTGTATGTATGAGGTCGAACTGACGTCATAGTGTTGAAATTCAGTTCTATTTTGAATTGAAGTGTAAAGTAAGTTATTTACTGCTTAAAAGGTGGAAAAGATTTTGCAAATGTATGAGTTTTCTTAAGCGATGAGTGCTTAATGGTATAATGCTAAGATGTCCATTGATATAGCAGATATCGTAATGTAAGTTCTTGCTTAGATAGCATGGTGAAGTGATAGTATTATTGGCTAGTATTTTTTTAAATAAACTAACTTTGTTTTAGTGCGACTCTTGAAGTCGAGTTTTTCTCCCAAGAATAATAATGTTCTGTCATAATTTTACTTATTAAAATGGATAAACTTATTAATTTAGACAACTATGTACAACCAACCATACCCATTCAATGGGTCGGCTCGCTCTCGGGGTAGAACCACCCTCTCATCAAAAACCGACGAAGTAATAGTGCTTGCATTGCTGCGTTTCGTTCGGTCAGTGATTGCGCCAGAGGCCCACCTCCCTCCTTTCTCTTTCCTTCCTCCCCCACCCCACCAACACAGGCTGGCAACGCACTTACGACTCCTTTTGTGTTACTGGTGTCTATGGGCGGTGGTGATCACTTTACATCAGGTGACCCATCTGTTTGTTTGCCTCCTATGATATATAAAAAAAAATCTATTGCCATATGTTTTTTTTTTTTTTTTTAATAAATATGGCATTCACCACCATACATAAATGTTTAATGAGGGTTTATCTGAGCACATATAAATCATAAGTTACTGTGGTCCATAGATATAATCCTATTTAACACATTCCGTGCCACCTGTACCACTAATGGTACATTTAGGACACATGTACCACAAGTGGTACACATTACACTTGATATTTAGGCTCTGTGTTGTACCTATTGTGGTACATGATATAAAAACTACTGAAATTGACAAAAACACTTATGTCATGTTATTTATGATGTTGTAATGTAATATTATATGATAATACATCTATTTTGGTCAAATTATGTAATGGATTAAAGGACATTTTAGACAAACATGGTTTGGCACGGCACGTGTTAAGTATATATAGGATCATTAAAGCAAAAATAAAAAAAAAATAATTGTGTATATGAAATAGTCCTGAACCACAACTAACTCAACTTTAATATCTAAACGATTGATTAATTTACCTTGGTTTTTTTTCTAGATTACTACTGGCATTGTTTGTCGAGTAGGTTTTAATATTACAAGATTCTTGCGATTATCTCAATGTCATAACAAGATTTTGGCCGTCTTGTTAGAACTTTCTAGGGAGTTTTTGTGGCGTCTTAGAATTAATTCTCCATAATATTCTTTCCCATACACAATTTGTACACAACAACCGAGCTATATTACGAAAAATACAAGCAATGTTATAAAATATAGGAGTTTAGAGACCCAAGAATACGATTTTTTTTTATATTATAGTAGGCAAATGAACAGGTGGGTCACCCAATGGTAAGTGATCACTGCTGTCCATAGATACCAACAGCACCAAGGGAGTTTGCAAGTGGGTTTGAAACATTTAAATATAAAATCTACTACATGATTGACATACTAGGGATCTAATCAAAAATTTCAATATTAGAGAAAAAACAATTTGCAATAGCAAGTGACATATATTTTGGTTATGATTAAGATTAGACCGATAATATGCATGAAAATGTTCTTGTTTTTCCATCTCGCTCTAACACATTCATATTCTATCTCTTTTTTCTCTACAGTATTTTATATTACATGCGTGCCGTTGATCCTGCTGTAACTATCATTCTGATAAATACTATAAAAATAGAATATACGTACAAATAAGTAAGATGTAATATTAAATTTACCAATAAAGTGCATACATGTTGTATGACAAATAGTTGTAGAATAAAAGGCTAAGTTGTTCTTAAAGCAAATAAGGAATTACGGATGTATGGGGGAAAGTCGTTCCAGCATTTTGTGGCCTGGAATTTAAAGCTACCTCGAGAGGCAGTGGTTTTGTGCTTAGGAACTCTTAGATAGTACCTGTAGGTGGAAGAGCCACGCTGAAGCTATCACTGGTTTCAGCATGAATAGGTCACCTCATCATGGATAGTACCACCCTCTCACAGAAAACCGAGGCGCGTGAAGGAAGAGTGCTTTTTTCCATGGTGCCTTCATACACCTTATTGGCGAGGGAGTAGGGACTGCCGACTGGCACTGCGTCTGCTCTCCCAACAGGTGTGGGCCTTCCAAGAGGCCCTGACTACGGTCTGAAGGGTCAAAGATGGTAGACACCTCAATGAGGGACTGAGTGTTAGACCCCCCTGACGAACTGTGGGAGTCCCATCAGCACAAGTATTAGAGTGCTTGCATTGTTGAGTTTAGTACGGTTAGTGAGAGTGCCGGAGGACCACCTGTTCTCGCCTTTTCCTCTCTCCTCACTATCCCTCCCCTCATTTTTCCCAAATACAAGCTGGCAACGCACTTGCGACTCCCCTGGTGTTGCTAGTGTCTACGGATGGCAGTGATCACTTAACATCAGATGACTCACCTGCTCGTTTGCGTCCTATGACATAAAAAAAGACAGTTTAAATTATCATGATTGTATTATAATGGTAACAGAATAAACCTTCATATTTATTTATGAGTTTTATAAATATTACATATCTATAAATTAAATTCAATATTATTAATTGAAAATAATTATACATGGTGGTGACACATTCGGTGTTATTACAAAAAAGTTAAATAGGTATTGAATACTTGCTTTTAAAAGGTTACGTTTTAAAAGCACCGCGCTTGCTGACTGTTCGCCATCTTGCTCTTGTGTCTCACTTTGGTTAGGTTAATTTAGACTTACGAAAAAAGGATAACGTGAATTCGTCTCGGGTGAGCGCCGTGCATTTAGTACCAAACCTTTTTAAAGCAAGTATTTAATACGTGTTGACGTTTTTGTAACAATACCCTTGAAGTTTTAAGAGAGAAGGTTTCTAAAAAAGTGGAATAAATAACAAGCCAGGAACTATGGTAACTCGGTGGTATCGCATTTCTTTGAGCTTATAACATTTATTGTCACCATATACCATCTATATGACTTGTATGTTATCTACATGGTCATGTATCGTCTATAGGGTATCATTTACACAGCAGTTTATTTTTAATTGTAGAAGTAATTTCGCAGGCCGCATGACAACGGCGTCCGGCGAGGGATGGCATGTCTCTCGATGGTTGCCATTGTTTTTGGATTATACTGTGTTCACCATCAGGCACAGTGCAGTCACTTTGCTGTGCTACTATATAAAAAAAGTAATATCTGAGTAGGCGCAAAACAAAAACATCTTCGTCCTTAATTTTGGGATTTGGGAAATCTATATATCTTCCTTAATATTAAAACTTGCAAAATTCATTATAAATAAGCCGTACAGATGGTGTGGTGGTTGAAGCAGGCACCTGGGTATTGCTGCCACTTGCTAGTAGTGTGTTCGAATCTCATGTAGGACATCTATTATATGGTATATGAACAGTTGTTCTAAGTCTAGTATTACTCTGTTTGTTAGATGTAAGTCCAAAATGACACAGAGATTTTGTCAATAGTATGAGTGTTGTCTTTAAGAAAAATGTGATTTGAAATTATTGTGACAATTATGAATCTGCAAAATATGTAATAATGTATTAAAGATATTAGTATTATATGTGACAATTTAAATGGATTTCACATCTACATATTGAATTGTTATTATATTAATCTGTAATAAAAACATACAAATATTCTAACTCATATGTTATGATGGACTACTGTGGAAAGAAATAAACTCTTTTTACATTATTTTTGGTTTTATTATCAACAATAATAAATACATACAAGAAAAACTATTAAGAACTAATTTGCTTAAGAAAACAATTAAATTAAGCATATAAGAGGATTTAAGTATGGAGTCATTTTGGGGTTACTCATAAATAACTCTGTGGAGGTTACTTACAATCATGTGAATAAACCTGTATGTTACATTATAACATTAAAAAAAATTCAATCAATACTACACTTAGAAAAGCATATAAAATTACCCCAGAAATATCTCAATATAATTTCCAACATTATGATTTATGATATAACTTGGTTAAACTATGGGTTTTTAAATATATTCCGTAATATAAATATAGTGGCAATGATTTTTAAGATAAGGAATATGAATAAACTACCCTAGAATTATTTACCAAATCCACCTCTACAGTTAGGACTGCTCTCTACAGCCTTGTCACTCTCTTCCCATTGTTTCGGTGTCTTGGCTACAATGGATAATGCATGGACACCAGTTTGTAATTCTTCTTTTAATAAATCATTTACTAGCCGATGCCTCTGGAAATTATGAATATACATTTGTTAGTTCTAACTAAAATGCATTAAAATTATATTGTATGATAATAAGAGTTCTTATATCCAATTCCTGTTACCAGTTCTAACTCCAACATAAGGGCGATTAAATGTGGAGAAGTCATTACAAAGTACATGAAATTTAGACAGTTGAAGCTCATATGGGTAAATAGAGTATCCATTTTTTATTATCATCAATTGATTACTCTATTTGTCGCTGCTAAGGCAATTTTTATGGAACAGTGCAGTGGCCAATAATTTTAAGCACCATCTGGGAAGGATGTGGAGGGGAATATGGGGTGTAAGGGGTATCGAGTAACATCTTAAGACTTGAGACACCCAAGCCAACCTCACCTGCACGTGGTGCACCCTGCTGATCAACGAACGAAGCAATGGCGATAGCGAGGTAGTAGGGTTATACAGCCTAACTGGTTCGCAACCACCATGTATATGGCGAAAAAGCCCGTCATAGTGAATCGCTTTTGCGCGTCGCGTTTCGGGATCAGCCTGTGCATATCCAGTACCGGGTGACTTTCGTCATTATGGCCGGCACGACAGCGGCGACCGACAATGGATGATCTGTTTCTCGGTGGTCGCCACTGTTTTTGGATTGTACTATGCTCACCATCAGGTATAGTGCAGTCACTTTGTCGTGCTACAATAAAAAAAAAATGAAGTAAATTTCCTGCAGAACCAAGTAATCCAGCCCCCAGCTAAAGTAATGTTTGAAGAAAGCCTTTACATTAATGTATATAATGGTGTCTTGCACTTTTAACTGATATTTTATTGTCATAATTTTGAATTACTTTTAACATAGGTGAAAGTAAACAAGTACTAAACATTAAATAAACATGTGATCCAACCATGTCGCATAATAACTCGTTAATGCAAGTATTTATGTTTTATATTTATTGTAGCACAGCAAAGTGATTATTGCACAGTGCTTGATGGTGAGCATAGTACAATCCAAAAATAATGGCGACCACTGCAAGACACGCCATCCCTCAGTGGTCACTGCTGTCATGTTGGCCTGAGTAAATGTCTCTTCACCTTATGCTTGAAGGACCACATGTTATACGAAGGAGGAAGCTCACTAGTCAGGAGATTGTTCAACAGATTCACTGTATGTCAAAGAAAAGAAGTTACAAATTTTTAAGTTCGTGCCCAAATAGGATTTGTAAAACTATGGCTCCGAAGTCCAGCTTGCATGGTTCAGTTATGGAAAGGAGAGGGATTAAATTAAACAGCTCTGCAGAACATTCCTCATGAGACAGACAATGACATATTATTATACATGATATATTTGATGCTTACGGTAATACTCAGTGGTTGAAATTACAACCATTCACAGTACCATTTTATTTGCTCTATTTCTAAGGGTCACTGTGAGATGTTAAACTGAATGTAACCTAGTTCAAGACACCGCCAACAAAATTCTAAATAATTTTTCAAATCATGCCGATACTAGTTTGTTAAAATATATTATGATAATTGGAATTTAACCTTGATAAGAGGTAGTCCATCAAATTTATCAGACACAACAACAACTTTGAAATGTGTTTCCGCTCCTTTTGGTACATTGTGCATGTATGACTCATTTATTATTTCCAAATGTTTTGTATTCAATGCTGTATGTATTTTGTTTCTTATTGCATCCTCAACCACTCCAGATATTGAAGACATGCTTCTTTGAAAAGATAATATTTCTGTAATGTATAACATTCATTATATTATGCAAAATAATTATAAAAACTGTCATATCATTCTAATATGAAATAAAAACAGATGCAGTTTAGTTTTGATGGTCCAGTACGATTTTTAAAATGAAATTTGGCAGCTAGCAAGTTACTTTTATTTTGCAACTTATTCTGAACTAAGAAATGAAATAATCACTAAGAACTGGTAAATAAGTAAATTTCTATACACTGTATAAGTTAATTGACATATTGATAAGCAAATCGAAGCTATGTGAAGCATGTTACTTTATAATTTAGCCGAAATTGTTGATATGAACGGGTTAGAAATTCAGTACATACGTGTTCGCAACATATACGTTATAAGTTTTTGTATTTTTTCACGTTACAATTTTATTGGCATCCAAGTAAAAAGAAATCTACAGATATAACAATGACTTCTGATTGAAACTGTTTCTATAATTTTATTGACAAAAATACTGATTACTGATCAGCTGTTTTAGTTAGCTAGTAGGACTGTTGATAAAATATCGATATATCGAAATATCGATATTTTTATCTTAAAATATCGATATTTTTTAGTAATATTTTTTGGGCGATATATCGATATTTTGATATTATAATTTGGATATCGGCGGTCGATATTTTGTTTTTCATAATCATTTTCTTAGCTTTATTTCACCTAGGTTGAATCGATACATTATGTTTTTCTTTTTCAGTCTCCTCAGTCAGATATAATCTCAGAATTCACACCTATTACATATGTTATTTTTACATACTTTATCCATACTTTTTTCGGTTTCCTCTACTTTTATATCTATTCACTTTCATACTTAAAACTATTCTAGTTAAAATCTCTCTTTATGACATGCCCGTATCATGCTAACCATTATTTCTCAACATCTCTGTCACTGGTGATGTTTTCAATCTTTATCTGATACGTTTTTATTCTATCACTTCTAGTTACACCATACATCTTAACAATCGCAGCTCTGCCACGTACAGTTTTTTCCCATCTGTTTCTTTTGTAACATAACCATTTTATACGCCTTCCCCGTGAGTTACAAGGGCATCCGTGGATTACATAACCTGAACATCTTTCTCCATTTCGTGCATCCTGCATTTATCCTATTCCTTCCGTTATTTTCTACGCTGCCACGTTTTGGATTAATGAATATGAAGCAGGCTAGTAGTAATCGTAGTACCTAGTGAAACAGCTGAACATATGAAGTAAATAGTATTTAAAAAATCTCTTGCTGAAAAATATTCATTACCATCACCCTGTAAGAGTGCCACTGCAGGGCTACAGACCTTTTCCTGAAAGAATGTATGGGCATAATCACCACACTAGCCCACGGCGTATTGGCAATTTCAAACTCTGAGAAAACCATTGTACGTTTTCTCACATATAGTAATATTACCAGAACATTTCTCAGGCTCAGGTTTTCTCACGGGGTTTTCCTTGACCGTCAGACGATACTATTACCAATTTAAATTAATAAGTGTACGCGAATTTTGTAAAATTCATTATTACACACCGGGGTTCGAGAAATGTTATTCTTCAAGTGAAACTAGTAGACTACCACTATTTAAAAAACTTGGTAACCGATGGACTGAAAACTATTGGTACATATAATTATCTTAGTACCTGGGCGACCGAGCCTAGCACGGTTCTTTAAAAAACATATTTAAATTAAGATAAACTGTTAGGTTTGCCTCACAAAATTAGCATTTTGTTACCAAAAAAAAGAGAAAGATATTTCTTTTGGTGTCACTCGGATTCGAACTGGGGTTACACGGATTTTCGATACAACAGATCAGATCGATCTGAGCTATTTTTGTTTTAACAGCGGCGGCGAAATTTACGTTTATATTCTAGCTATAGGTTTTCATTGCCTGAAAATTAAGTAATTTTTTTTTTCTATAAATAAAATCTAGCTAGATCGATTTATCGTCCCCGAAACTACCTACGTACTAAGTTTCACGGAAATAGATGACGCCGTTGCCGAGATCCTGAATATATACAAATATAAAAATATACAAGAATAGCTCATTTAAAGGTATTAGAAGATTTAGATAAAACAATAATGATGACGATTATCAATATGATTGAATGACGTTTGTGCAAGTGGCTCTTAGAACTGTACTGTTATATTTTAAAACATATATGGTATAAACTATACAAATATACTGGATTAAAAACTGTAAATCAATGGTAAGCTGATTTACATTTTTTTAACATAGCCGATATATCGAAATATCGATATTTTTTTCCAATATATCGAGTTCCGATATTGATATTTTCATAAATATCGATATATCGAAAATCCGATATTTTTAAAAATATCAACAGTCATATTAGCTAGTAGTAATAATACTCGTCTAATAAGACAGGCGAAGGTATTACTCCATACTCCCAATTCTAAAGTTGTCAATATATGTGGTTCTTGTATATGCTTTAGTGAGTTTTATTATATGTTCAAGTTAATATAAAACTAACATGCCAAATCTTCTATATAATATTTCGTAATTTTTTAACCATCTTTTCCATCTTCTTAATTTTCTAGTCATTTCATTTTGCCAATTCTGAAGATGTCATTACGGATAGTTCTTATGTATTCTTTAGTCTGTTTTCTTATATGTCCAAGTTATTAATGTAAGGGAGTTTTGGCGGGATTTTAGTCTGTCATGTAGTATGTTTTATTGATAATCTTATGTTATTTGACTTTATATTTTGTAAATTTGGTGATATTTTACGTAATGCAATTAGTTTATTGTGCATAAGTGAAGTGAATTAAAAATAATAACACGAAGCATGAAATTCTGAGATGCCACAAAAACTACCAGGAAGGTTCTAACAAGGGATCCACCATCTTATTAGAATATTGGCTCACACGACGCTTAACATTGAAGTGATCGCACGACACTTGTAATATTATTGAGTATTGACTACGCGACAATGGCAGTAATAATCTGAAAGATTGATTGCCAAAAATAAAGTGAAAAAAAAATAATGTAAAGGCATAAGCGCCAAATCTTCTATATAATATTTCAAACATTTTTTATCTTCTTAATCTTCGAATGATCATTAAAAAAATGGTCTGATATCTCCAAGTGTTTAGAGTTGATAAAGTCAAAGTTAGGTTTAAAATTATCAGGATAAGTTGGGAGATCGATATTCCAGTATTGTGCGGTTATTTAAATGTTATAAACAAGATGGTGGTTAGAGAGTTACAACTTTCCTGGGAATTTTTGTGGCATCTCAGAATTTGTGGTCCATGGTATTATTTTTCATTCACTTATGCACAATAAACTTACTGTATTACGTGCTTTTCGGGTATATGTTTCTAAATATTTATTTTTGAAGTGCAAATTTCTTTAGCGGCGTGTAGCGATTTTTGGTGGAGGAAGATCTTATGGATCCGCGTCACCAACGATCTGGAAATGCTCACACATACAACGTGATACTTTTTATCGCAAATATTTCCAAGGCTTATTTTATTTTTCCTATTCGAAAAGTTTATTCAACGTTAATTTTGTTTCCAATTTTTGATTCTATATTCGTTTCTATCGCAAACATCTCCAAAGTATATTTTGTGTTGCTATTCAAAAAGTTTAGTAGTAATAATATTCGTCCAATAGGACAACCGAAGGAATTAATCCATTCTGCCAATTCTAAAGTTGTCAATATAAGTAGTTCTTATGTATTCTTTAGCAAGTTGTATTCTATGTCCAACGTACTGTACATCAACGTAAAGGTATAAGCGCCAAATCTTCTATATAATATTTCGTAATTTTTTATCTTCTTAATTTTGAAGACCCCAGAATTCATGGTATTATCTTTCATTCATTCCACTTATGTACAATAAACTAACCATATTACATAAAACACCACCAACTTTACACAATATAGAGTCAAGTAACACAAGATTATGAATAAAACATAAAATCACTACTACATGAAGACTGACATCCCGCCAAAAACTCCTCGCTGTTGTTTTAATTCTGTCATTTATAATTGATGAAAACTGTCAACGTCGATTAGTTCTTACAATCATTACTTCTGCTTCTGCCAATGTTTATCCACAAATGCATTCTAATCTTAATTATTTGTTTTCATTATTTTTAGAAATTTTTGATTTCTACTAATTATTATGTAAAATATAAATATCTTCCCTGTTTTGCACGTTTTAAAAGTTTTACTCTGGAATAAACTTTTTAAAGAGTTGTAGATGTTACTTAGATAATAATTAGCTGATACCCACGACTTTGTCTGCGCTGTTAATCTTAATAATAGGTATATTTTGTATACAGGGGAAATATACACATTTCCGAACGCATAATGATTATAAAAATCATGATTTTTATATTGCGATTGAAGGCAAATGAACAAATAGGTCGTCTGATGGTAAGTAATCACAGCTGTGATGCGACACCATGATTAGGTGAAGCTGTGAAGGCCCGTCAGGATAATAGCATAGTCAGTTTGAAAAAAAATTTTCATCCTTTGACGAAAGAGTTGGCTTGTTTCTTGAAGATTTGTAGGTTATATTGGTCCGGAAACGCCGTCGCGTCGTCAGGAATTTATTTCAAAGAAACAACGTCCGTGGGAAAATTATTTAAAAAAAAATTGAATAACTGCGTATTAAATTAAGCTAGTGTGCATTTTTTTAATGCGTACCAAGCATCAGCATAGTAAAATTAAGAAAGAGTGATCGAAATATATCCAGTAGTTTTTGAGTGATGCGCGCAGAACGACACACCTGTACCATTTTATCTTATATGAAAGATAAATGGGTAGTAGGGGTGTAGTACAATAATATGTAAACAGCTCAGGCTCTTGCAAGTTCATGCAATGTATCTCTGCTGAATAATAAATAAAATGAACAGTGAAAACTAACTCGTGTCTGCTTGAATAATATTGAAATATGATATTTTTCTTATATATTTTCATCCAGTAACTTCATGGGGATAGTTTTATCAATCTGAGAAGAATCACAATACGAGTCCATTATATATTATGAGATTATATTTTCTAAGATGGACTGTTTTTGTCGACTATTAGCTAGATTAGATCTTTTCAACGTTAGTTGAGCTTGCTTCTTTCTTCAGTGTTATTTAGCTTTAACTTAGCATACTATTATAACAAATGCGAATGTGAGTTTTTTGTTTACGCTTTCACATTTTAATTACTTAATAGATCATCATGCATATTTGCATACACGTTGTCAGGAGTACAGAAAAGGACTCAGGAGGTCTTCCGTATAAAAAAAAAAAAACTATTCCTACATATAACAAGATTTATACTAGATTACTACGATTCATTTTAATTGGAAAAATGGCAAAAGTCTTTTGTTTTAAACACTTGAAATTGATTTATTTTGATAAAAATTCATAACTGTTACTGATAATAAGACCAATAAACGTCACTTAATGATTTAAATTATTTTATTAATAAAAATAAATTACATTTTATGATTTAAATATATAAGTTAGACCTAAGTTGTTGCTTACTTTTTTGTTGGCATTATCAAGCGGGGTGGTAGGGTTTTACAGCCCGACTGGGTCGCAACCACCATGTACATGGCGAAAAAGCGCGTCATAGTGACTCGCTTCTGCGCGTCGCGTTTCGGTATCAGCCTGTGCATATCCAGTACCGGATGACTTTCGTCATTACGGCCGGCATGACAGCGGCGAACAGCGATGGATAATCTGTCTTTCGGTGGTCGCCACTGTTTTTGGATTGTATTATGCTTACCATCAGGCATAGTGCAGTCACTTTGTCGTGCCTCAATAAAAAAAAAGCTCTATAAACTTATCTCTAGAACTCAATCATATATCTCTCATCGTTAAGGCAACGTTCGTAAGAAACGATTTCGTTCGACCGTTTTTCTCCAACTTTGCAAATCCGACTACCATAAAAAAGTCTTCATTTTTCGGGTTAATATATAGATTATGACACTGACAAATAATGTGGCTTTCTGTTGGTTAAAGAATTTTCCAAATCGGTTTAGTAGATACACATTACCCCCTTCTACAACTTCACAAACTCACAAACATTACCTCTTTATAATAATAGATAATTTATGTACACACTAAGAATACCGATTTCCTTAATACGGGTCAGTGGAGTGGAGGAAAGTTCGAGGAAACGTTTTAGAATAGGGGGGTAAGTCTCTGAAATGGAACATGTTTATAGATGTAATTACTTTAACATATTCTATACTCTTCGGTTTGTCGGTGATGAAGCGCTGTGGGAGACAAGAATGCTCAGTTTAGAGCATCGTCGAAAAGTAGCTTGTCTCTCATTATTTTATAGGTTACACTTTGGAGAGTTTACAGAGGAATTACACAATATAATTCCACCATCTCTATTCCATCAGAGGACGACTAGACGCCGTGAGCATTTCCACCCTTTCGTGGTTAATATTCCCATAATTTGTACGAAGCGATTTGCGTCCACATTCATTATGCGTACGGCTAAGGAGTGGAATTCACTTCCGGTGTCTGTCTTCCCGTCATCTTATAACTTGGGAGTCTTCAAGAGTAGAGTAAACAGGCATCTACTAGGTAAGCGCGATACAATCTCAAGCAAGCACTAATATTTATTGCGATGGGCTCGCTCACAAAAAAATAAGGCTTTTGTAGGAGTGTGTAACTACTGACGGATCACGTCAAGATTATTATTATTTAATGGGATTAACTAATGTAATGTAATCAGTATTATAGAAATCCGAACAAAAATAAGTAGCTATATAAAGCCGATACAAATATATTAGTAGTGTAACGTTCGCCTACCTCAAATCTACCCCAAACTCCAGCATATATCTCTTAATAACAAAGTGATATAGATTTTTTCATTGGTTGTGATAGATTGATTTTTCATTTAATATTGGAGTGAGTTTGTTTTCCGCTTCCCATTCGGCCATTCGCTGATATGTCGCTTGATCAAATATTATCCTGTCTATCATTTGCTTTCGTTCTAGCTTCCGACAGGAAATTGACGTTTGTTTTTTTTTCGTACTTTGAAGCTTTTTTGTATTATTTTTAAGTATAATTGAGTTTTTTGGCGGGATCTTAGTCTGTCATGTAGTGAATTTTATATTTTATTCATAAACTTGTGTTATTGGACTCTATATTATGTAAATTTTATGGCGTTTTACGTAATATAGTTAAGTTATTGTACATAAGTAAAGTGAATGGAAAATAATACCACGGAGCATGAAATTCTGAGATGCCACAAAAACTCCCTGGAAGGTTCTAACAAGGGATCCACCATCTTGTTAGAATATTGACTCACACGACGCTTAATATTGAAGTGATACGACGCTTGTAATATTATTGATTACTCGACAATGGCAGTAATAATCTGAAAGATTGATTGCCAAAAAAATCGTATAATTATTAATACGTGGATACTTAATATATCCTCTCTAAAACTTGATAATTTTGACGTAGCTTTTGGTCGCGGATTCTATTTTTTTAATGTAGATTAGGTCTATTCTTCAAGGACAATACAGTTTTTCTGGTCCAAAGGGGCATTATTTCCTCGTAACGTAACCCTGACATCTGTTTACAAAATATCATGATGAATGCTTAATAGTTAAGTCCAGAAAGCGTAATACACAAAGTCATATCAACATTACCAATAAAAGAAAAATTTTATTTATTTTAATTATATATTTATGCAAAGCAATAATAATAGATCCTAACATAGTTATTGCTTTTCGGTTATCTGCTTCTAAATATTTATTTTTGAAGTGAACATTTCCTTAGCGGCGTTCAGCGGTTTTTGGTGGAGGAAGATCTTATGGGTCAGCGTCACCTATGATCTCGACATGGTTGTCACGTATTGCGCTTGCGCCATACTAGCGACGCGTAGTACAGCAGCCTGTGTACGGGTAATGTTATTTTGTATTAAATTAATTATATAAATGCTTATATTTAAAAAGTATACATAGTCATAAACATTGTTTCGAATTTTCACTTTTGTTGGCAATCTTTATAATTGTCTCGACATTTTTTCTGTATAGAATTTGTTATGATGTATTTGAACTGCTATTGGAAACAAAAGTGGTGTTTCTGTTATGATATAACTGTAGGAAATACAGCATGATTCTGTAGTCAGTTTGAGAAAAAAAGCATGATTCTATCGATACGGAGCATCCGCGTATTGTTTTTTTTTAATCATCAGTAAATTCAGATGTAGTGATGGTATTTATTCAGTTGTAAATTTGTAATATCATTGAGTTGGCACCGTCAAAACAAGCACTTGCGTCACCCAGTCTCTTATCGCGTTCGCACCGAACAATATTTTTTTTTTGAAGGTATGCATACGTTCCTTTATTAGTTTTTACTAATTCAAAATCCATGATTATTAATTATAGATTTTATTATACTAGCGGTCGTGTATATATACTAGTGGCCCAGTGGTCTAAATTCGACCATATTTCATTGATTTTTTAAAGTTTAAACTTTATTGGGGTTCTTTTGTCAAATATAGTCAAAGGGTTATTATAGTAAGTATTTGAAATGAGATCACCATATAAAATATACATTCAAATATTGACTTTGGTAATATTGATTTACTCGTATGACAACATGAAGCAAACTGACATGAAGTAAAAGCAGTTCTGTCGCCTAGGGAGGAATTGGGGCTCCCTGACGTTCAGGCTGGTGCAGGTACTGACCGGGCACGGTTATTTCGGGTGGTACCTGCACCGGATCGCTCGCAGGGAGCCGACCGCCGCCTGTCACGAGTGCAGCGCTGAGGAAGACACCGTGCAGCACACGCTGTCTGAGTGTGTTTCGTGGGAGGAACACCGCCGCACTCTGGCGGCGGTGGTAGAGGAGAATTTGTCACTGCCGAGTGTGGTCTCTGCCATGCGCCAGCGAACAGCGTGGTGAGCAATGGCCTCCTTTTGCGAGGAGGTCATCTCATAAAAGGAGGCGGCGGAAAGGGCCCGCGAGGTAGATGCACTAAGTGGGCGTCTCCGCCAACAGAGGACAGGCAGGAGAAGGCGGCGCTTTGCCCAAATCCTCCTACCACCGTAGCCGGATCTGAGGGGATGCAGCCGGGGGGCTGATCCCTTCATTACACAGGTCCGGCGGACGAGGGGAGGCAGCTGGTGTGTACCCAGTCTGCCTCTCTATAGGTAGGAGCCCGGCGGCCACCTTCCGCCGGGCGGACCGTTGGGCCAGCTCTACAAGTTTGATTAGCTAGAACGATCCTTTGCCGCCCCAACAACACGGTCTGTCGGTACACCGTGGGGTTTTAGTCCGTGCGAGTCGGACATAACCCACACTCTCCCCCGGGAGGGTAGGTATCCATAAAGGATTTCCCTACGTTAAAAAAAAAAGTCCTGTCACCTAAAAATTTTGACATTCAATAAGATCAAAGAGAATAATAATTATTTCAGTAGTTCCATAAAATTACTAAAGATTAATTAATTATCAACTAATTATTAATGTATATTATGAATTTGGATATTACATTATTATAAAATTAACCTACAATTTGTCCACTTTATTTAAAGGGCATGGAAGGCATGCAACGTCAGTCATGTTAAAAATATTGAAAAGGTGATTGGAACATAAGAGTCAAATGACGGATGTCTTTGTCAAAACATCTTTTTTTATTTCAATATATCACTTGACATCAGCTAATCGTGCCAGGATGGTTTATTTTATTTATATACTGGATGTAAATGTCTGGTTTCGCCAGTACTATCAGCAGAAGTATATTGTTTGACAAACATACGCAATTTTCTTGATTAATTGAAGAGTTATAGTGATCATTCTCTAGCAAATTAATTACAAAACCAAATTATAGGGTACTTTATACTAGTCTCCTTAGAGTATTATAAAATTAGCAGCGTACTTGTTGCAAACTAGAAATC
>JACEII010000044.1:2096590-2111025 GCA_014332785.1 Antheraea mylitta
TTAAATGTTGTTATAGAAAGTTCCTGTTAAAGATTAATATATGGGCACATTCCACGCCAAAACGGATGTTTGACATTTTTTTTATTTCGTCAAGTATGTGATGTTTTAGTAATCTTCAAAATAGTCCTGATAAATTTTGAGACATTTTTATTACTCGCTCAAAATATGGCCTTTTTTAGCGTTTGAACGTAGCTTTCTTAAAAATGGTCCCGTTTTTTTTTAATTTTTCTTTTTCATTTCATTTCATTGTATCGAAAAAAAATCTATTTAAATTTTTATATACATTTCTGCATTTTGAACTTTAAATGGAGTTTTAAAAATATTACTGTCTGTATATTTTATATATATTATTTTTAATTTTAAATTTCTATTCATTCCTCAACTTATAAGCTCAGTCGGATAATGGGATCTCTAATAAATATTTATGTTCGATTTTTAACAATTTTAAGTCAAGAAGAGATGTGAAAACTGAAGAAATTAAATGTAAGTTAGAAGTTAAAAATATAAGTTAAATATTCTCACCTCCGTTCGTAATATAACTTCTATAGTCAGAAATTGGGATACATTTTCCTTGGATAAGTTTGTAATAACGCTTAATACTTAACAATAATATGTTAACTTAACACTTTGTTTCATTGTAACAATAATTCTAAAACCGTGAATGAATCGCATAAACATTGTTTCCGCTGCAATGAGAAACTCTACACATCTCCATCTTGATAAGGTGTCGTGTTAAAAGCGCAATACCACGAAATAGCAGGTATTCTTGTTTTAGATTTAGCTTTTATACAACTTTATTCAAGTCATTCTGTTATTTTTATTTAAAAATATATTTATTACCTTAATGTTCAAAATTCAACATTACAATTAATATTAATTTTGAATATAGAAGAGGTCTTTCTGATAAAATATTATATCGTAAACGTGTTTACCTCAAGAGCTCCATAATACAATTTCTTACGGAACAGGCAAATGATTACATTCTGTAAAAACTTACTTATGTTGACAATGTGGGCATATTATATTTCTATAATCTATCTAATACCTTTAAACAAGCTATTCTTGTATATTTTTTATATTTTTATGTATTCAGGATTTCGGAAATAGCGTCATCTATTTGCGTGAAACTTAGGATGTAGGTAGTTTTGGGGCGATAAATCGATCTAGCTGGATTTTATTCATAGAAAACTTTTTTAACTCAGCTTTCACGCTATGAAAATATATAGCTAGAATATAAAGATAAATTTCGCCGGCGCTGTCAAAACAAAAATAGCTCAGATGGAAATCGGTTGCTTCGAAAATCCGTGTAATCCCAGGTCAAATCCGAGTGACAGTAGTAGAGATATATTTTATTATATTCTTTTTGTAGAAAAAAATTAATTGTATGAGGCAAGCCTAACAGTTTATTTTAATTTAAAAATGTTTTTTTAAAGAACCGAGCTAGGCTCGGTCGCCCAGGTACTAATATTTTGAAGACATATTGTTGGATAAAGTATAGTGTTAAATTTTTGTTACATTCTTATATAGCGTAAGTGAGCACTAAGGCATACACCTTATATAGTAGATTAAAGTTCCAAATATGTTGCTGATGATAAATCTACCCAGCATACTGCTAGTATTTACATATCTAATGTACGCAAACATGTTACAGTAAATAGCGTGCGTGTCGTACCCACAAATGTTATTGTAATTGCATTTCTGTAATTCAACGTGTCACAATTTTACATTTTGTGAATAAAACTAAAAAAATCCTGCGATGCCTCAGGAATCAGTTAGTAAAATTTTAATAATAACGCAGAATATTTTCTTCTAATAAAGAACTTCTAAAAAGACAGTATAAATTGCACATGTTATTGTTTTAGCGATCGTATGTTCTGTACTGAAGTTGCATGCCAAATGAAAAGCAAGGCAGCGATTTGTTATTTATTTACATATTTGAAACGCACGTAAAAGTATATTCCGATATACACTGACACGAGCTTCTGAAGTCTATCGTAATCTCTTTAAAATAAACGGAAACTTAAACATCACCGGCCAACATTTCATTAATTGTTAAAGCAAACTTGCACATAATCCAATTTTGGAATAAACTCAAGGGAGGAACTCAGCCGAGAAGATTATGGCGTTTCGCAAAATAAATCTTAGCACTCGACAATGCGATGTTACGTTTTACCAAGCAGAAAATTTACAACGGAACTTAATTACAGTAATCTTTTAAAGAGGATTACTCTGTACTAGACATTGTACGTGAATTTGCGTCTCTTTCAGAAGCTTCATTAGCATCTACTTAATACCTTTTTTCACTGCGTTATGGCAGTCCATTTTGCCTATTGTTAACAATGTGCATAACTTTATATGCCCTCCCAGTTTTTGGCGGGAACCTTGTCACGTAGTGAAGTTTATACATAATCTTCTTTTATTTGACTCAATATTTTGTAATATTACGTAATATAGTTCGGTTAATACATGAAATCATATCACGGTGCATGAATTTTGAGACGCCACGAAAACTATTTAGAAAGTTCTAACAAGGGGACCACCATCTTGTTAGAACATTGAAATGATTACAAAAACACTTGTAATATTTGCTTGTCAAAAATAGAACAGTTACAAAATAATATGGCTTCCATCTCCACCATTCTAGATTTTCCTTTTGTTTCCCAACTAGCCGTGCTATTTGTTTTCTAAGGTATCGTTCATTACAAGATGTTCTTTGAATTTGACCCTTGCATTATGTAGGTACCCGCAGGTTTATACAGACTGTGTCACGTTCACTTCATTTACAGACAAAGATTTCTTAATATTATGTCTTGTGAAGCAGCATCCGTTGATAAGTCAGCTTGTTATTTGCGAGGTATATCTCTGTGGATCATTAAGGCCATAAAAGCAGGAAGAGGTAGATAAGCAGCCAAAATACCATCCCGGTGTGTGTAAAATGTAGCTTCCGAGTACTTTTTGTTAGTTTTAAATAATTATTCAACATTTAAAACGTGACTCTTTAGTAGAAAGCGCTTGCAAATTTATTCAATTCACTCATTCCTATTCGAAATAGTGTTGTATTAATATTTTCATTCGTACAAGAATCATATAATTTAAAATTGTAGGCTGTTGTAATAAAGTTTAATTTCGTATGGTATCCGTTTCTCGAATCATCTCGATTTAAGTGTTATTCATGGAATTTGCATCGCAGTGGCTGTTAAGTGCGGACTTTTCGAGTGTCGTGTTGCTTTGGTATAATCACTTATTTTGCATTGCGTTGCAACATCGTTTGTTTTTGTAAAGTGAAACATATATATATATATATATATATATATATTAGGTTTAGTTATTTATTAGTAGCTTCCTAGTAGCATACAGGCTTTTTATTAACAAAAACCGATTTCTTTGAAAATTTATATTATACATAATTTATTTTGTACACAAACAGACAAAAATTAAATAGTCTATGATATAATTACACTACATTCACACTTACATCTTAATAATGTTGAAGTCGCAGTTTTTTTTTTTCAATATGACCACGATGTTGACCTGGAAAGGTCTTTACAGCTTCACCGAACTACCGAGGCGAGCGCTGAAGACATTCAGCCGATTTAAGAAAATATATGTCTTCTGCTGTCACTCGGATTTGAACTGGGGTTACACGATGAGGGTTACACACACAGGGTTACAGTAGTCGCAGTCCTCTTGTGGATATCTTCCTTGTGTTTATTTTCCTAATCCGCAGGATATCTTTAGAATAGAGCTTCACTAGGACTTTTTTTCGAACTGACTAACCGCTAACGAATGTGTTTTCATAGCTTCACCGGAATTTTTGGGTGAGCTCTTAAGGTGCTCAGCTATGGTAAGAAGATCAAGGAAGGCAAGGTGGCCTAACCTCGGCTTGGGCTGTTACCTTGGATGCAACACTCGGATCTGTCTGAGCTAAACTAAGCTAGCTATTCATACAATAAGAATCTGTGAGATACATGTGTACCGGTATGTGAGCTTCACAAATTCAAACATGTATTTCGTGTCTGGCAACTTTTTTTACGTGAGGAAATCCCCTATGGATACCCATCCTCTCGAGGGAGAGAGTGGGTTATGTCCGACTCGCGCGGACTAAAATCCCACGGTGTGCGTCTGCTGCTATAGTTGGGGCGACACGAGATCTCCACAGAGTCCATTGTGCCGCCCCAGCGGCATATAACACAAAATCGAATACGATCCACTAATATATCGGTTGCCAAAATTGTGATGATTTCACGTTTACTATCACAGTGCACCACACGATTAAACTTTCATTTTAGACGTCTCATCCAACGCTCATAAACTATTATTATTTTTTCTAATACCCGCGCTTAATCACCTCGTCAATGTCAATCTCCAACGTAACAACTAGTGACATCCCTCGGTGTCATACATAAATTGACCGATGATCATTACAGTGTATACACCGCCTCTCTTCCGACCGCCGAACCTGTGCAATGGGAAGATGGGTCTCTTCCAACCCACCTTCCTTAGGAACACTGCCGCCTCCTCCTGTCAGTTCTTCGCTGGTGGAGAGGCCCGCTTAGAGGATCTCTAAGCGGACCCTGTTCATTCGTGTCTGACAACTAAGTTAATCTAAACTAACTCTGTTCAAAAATAAGGGAAAATAAAAAACGATTCAAACATATGTGTACCTATGTGTATGTTGGGACGTATGTGAACGTGATCAGTGTTTTGGGAACACACAAAGAAATTCTATAAGTCAACAAGCGTATGAAATAGCCGGCGCATCTGATAGATGAATTTCGTTCAATAACTTCTCAGTTTTGGTTAAAGTAAATCATGTTATATACCAATATTATGTAAAAACATATATATACATCTTATATACAAATAATAATCATGTAAATCTAATATGGCTGTACTTTTTCAATTTTCATAAAAAAAAAGTTGCAAGTGTCTAGAAATAAGTAATAGAATACATTTCAATCATTTTTCAAAATGTCCGGGTTTGTATGAGCACGCATTACTTCTAAAGCACTGAGTTCACAATAAAACCTCAGTAAGAAAATCATAAATCATATCCTCAGGAGTAACTTATTTTTTGTTTCATTAAAATCGGTCGACCCTATCAAAAGTGATTGTAATTTTAATAACGACGCGGCGTAAGTACGAAAGAAAAATAGATTAGTAAGTGAACTTACACATTCAGATGCCTTAATTAATCACCGTTTTTTGCATTACGTTTCACGCGGACGAAGTCGCAGGTACAGCTAGTATCCTAATAAAATACCGTTTAAGTATTCCATATAAAACTAGAGTGGTCGTAAAATAAATTATATTTACTGAATGTGAACTGTTACGGCCTTTGCCGTAACGCGGAATGCAAGCTGCCCTCACCCCTACGCCTGCACACGCCAACGACAAGTGAGGACACCCCGCAAGCCCCGGACGCAACGACTCACCCCGACCACCCGCGCCGACGCATCACCCTCGCGCGCCTACGGACGCGCCCCGCTGGACACTCGGGCTTGAGCAAGCAAAGTGTTGACTTGTCGATAATTATATATATCAAACACATAAAGAGATTTTTACTTTCACAATAATAACCAGCAAGTACATATCCACAACAAAGCTATCGAAGCGCAAACAATGGTCCTTCTCCCGTAACATTGCAAAACAACAGAAGATATATTCAAGATATATATTCAAGATTGGCATTTATTTGGTGGACTTTAACCCACCGCCGTGCCGTGCAAAATACAAAAGTTCAGAGATTGAGGAATGATTTAACCGAAGCGAGTTTGAAGTGTTGTCTGATGAAATCGATGAAGAAGATATCTATACTGAACGGCAGCAGTTTGAGACAAAATACTACGAGGTTGTGGCGCAGGCGACACAACTGATTAAAACATCGCGAAAGCGCCATGATGATTCACAGCTGTATGATGACGATGCTTCAGCTACCTCTGATTCGCACCAGGATTTCGTGAGATTGCCTAAAATTAACTTACCTATTTTCGATGGCGACATTCAGCACTGGCTCGAGTTCCGAGATACTTATATTTCTTTAATACATAACAATAAAAACATGAACGACATAAATAAATTTCACTACCTTCGTGCGGCCCTAAAAGGCAGTGCAGCATTAATTATACAAAGCATTGAATTTCAAAAAAATAATTATAAAGTTGCTTGGGATTTATTACAAAATAGATTTAATAATGAGCGGCTTTTAATAAGTAGCCATATTAATGCAATTCTAAATCTTGAAGAAAGTCATAAAGAATCAAGTTCCTTTTTAAAAAACTTTGTTGATGTCATCAATAAGAATCTATGTGCACTAGCTACCTTAGGACAACCAACATGTCACTGGGATACACTAATTGTACATATTATGTCGAAAAAATTGGATATTGTTACTTTTCGTCACTGGGAAGAGCATCGTAATACAATAACGAGTAGTTCTCCCTCATTAAAAGAATTTATTTCCTTTTTAACAAATAGAGCTGATTTATTAGATACAATAGATCAAGAAATGTCACATAAGAAATATACACAAACACAATACAAAAACAATGAAACGAATCATAATACACAATATTTAGATTCCAATAAATCAAAAGAATCATTAGATACATCTCATATAGTATGTCCCAACTGTAAAAAGAGTCATTTTCTTTTCAGTTGCCAAGATTTTAAAAACTTAGACATTACAACACGTAATAGAATAGTCACTCATTTTGACATATGCAAAAATTGCTTACGACCCGGGCATTCAGAAAGACAATGTAAACTATCCCATTGCAAATATTGTCAACTCAAACATAATACTCTTTTGCATATGGACAAAGAAATAAACCCACAAACCACGGTTGCTCTGTCTGCAGACATTCAAGTCACCAATAGGGCTTGCATTCTACTGTCCACAGCATTGGTGAACGTGACGGACTTTACAGGAAGACTTAGCAAAGCTCGCGTCCTTCTAGACTGCGGCAGCACTTCCAACTTCGTCACGCGACACCTGTGTGAACAGCTAGGTTTAATAAGATATAACACATGCTCCACTATTATAGGTATAAATAACCATTACACTTATAGTGCAGAGTCTTGCAACATAACCATCCACTCATTATCAGGAGGTTATAAAACTCAACTTATTTGTAATGTCTTACCACAAATAACAAAACCTTTACCCTCGTCTTACATAGACATCGAACATTTGTCTTTACCTTCAGGTATAAAGTTGGCAGACCCATCCTTTAATGTACCCTCCGATATTGATATTTTAATCGGAGCAGAAGTATTCTGGGATGTGTTAATCAATAACTCTATTCATTTAGGCAAACAACAACCTAAGTTGCAAGAAACTAAATTAGGTTGGTTTGTATCAGGCATAATTAAAAAAAAAAAAAAGCGTCGGTGGTCGACTAAGGAACACAAATTACAGTTGTGATGTAAAACACCCTATTCTTTTAGACTGTAAGCATCACCTATCTCAAATTATATTTATTAAAGAACATGTAAAATTATTTCACGCAGGTCCAAACTTATTACTTTCTAATGTCAGATAATTTTACTGGCCATTGCGGGGGAGGAACCTGGCGAGGCGAACGGTACATAACTGCGTACGTTGTTCTAGATATAAACCGCAGGTCGTGCAACCAATAATGGGTGACTTACCCCAAGAGAGAACACAGCTAGAGTTTCCTTTTCTGCACGCAGGAGTTGATTATGCCGGGCCAGTGCTGATACTTGATCGAAAAGGTAGAGGGGGCAAGGTCACAAAGTCTTACATATGCATCTTTGTTTGTTTCTCTGTCAAGGCTGTACATCTTGAGCTTGTCACTGATCTAACCAAGGACGCTTTTTTGGCCGCCTTATACCGGTTTATCAGCCGTCGTGGTAAACCACAGACCATTTCATTAGACAATGCTACCACCTTTCTCGGAGCTTGTAATGATTTAGAGAATTTTTTGACTTCTTATTCAGATGACATAAAAACTGAAATGTATCACGAAGGTATAAACTTTAAATTTATTCCCCCATACACTTCACACTTTGGTGGGCTATGGGAATCAGCTGTTAAATCAGTTAAACACCATCTTAGGCGCATTCTTTCATTGACAAATTTAACATACGAAGAGATGTCAACATGTTTGATTCAAATAGAGGCAATTTGGATTCCAGACCTCTAACTCCTTTATCATCTGATCCTTCTGATCTATCATGCCTTACCCCAGCTCATTTCCTAGTTGGACGAACACTCTTATCGGTTCCTCATCCTCGAGTTATTGATTTAAATATAAATCGCCTTCAGCGGTACGAAAGGGTTGAGAAACTGAAACAACATTTCTGGCAAAGGTTTTCACACGAATACGTTTCACTTCTTCAACAGAAAGTCGAGTGGCATGTTTCAGCGAATAACCTGAAGGAGGGAACCCTTGTCCTAGTACGAGACAAGAACCAACCACCGTTGTTGTGGCTCTTAGGCAGAATTGTCAAGCTACACCCCGGTCCTGACAACATCACCAGAGTGGCCGACATTCAGACAAGAAAAGGCATCATCCAGAGGGCATATAACAATTTATGTCCACTACCCATTACATGGTCATCTTGAAGTTATACACTTCAACCCCCGGAGCATGTTACGGCCTTTGCCGTAACGCGGAATGCAAGCTGCCCTCACCCCTACGCCTGCACGCGCCAACGACAAGTGAGGACACCCCGCAAGCCCCGGACGCAACGACTCACCCCGACCACCCGCGCCGACGCATCACCCTCGCGCGCCTACGGACGCGCCCCGCTGGACACTCGGGCTTGAGCAAGCAAAGTGTTGACTTGTCGATAATTATATATATCAAACACATAAAGAGATTTTTACTTTCACAATAATAACCAGCAAGTACATATCCACAACAAAGCTATCGAAGCGCAAACATGAACAAAGAAAACTGCGTATTTTTATTATGTGTACATTTTACTTGCTCTGAAGCAAAACGTTGTTCCGTTTGAGAAATCATTCCGAGTTTAACGCTAAAAGTTTTCCGTGTTCATTTTGTTGCGTTTTGTTGATTTTTCGTCGTTTGATCACAACTTTAACTAAGTATAATTAACAATACAACTGAAAATCTTGATCTTATTATATCCAGAATTAAATGATAGAGTTAGAATATCACTATTTTATATTAGTTGATACCTGCGAATTTATCTGTTGTCCAGTGTTTACAAACGTCGTAGTTTTTTTTAAAACTTAGATAAGTTTGTATTAAATTAATTTATTATATTTCTTTTTTATATGAAAACCAAGTGTCTAAGTAATAAGATAAATAAAATTGACCGAAACTTATCCGATAGTTTTAGAGTGAGGCGCGTATAACGGCAAACTTTCATCAATTTTATGCTTATAGATGTCTGTCTATCGATATTATAAATATAGTTTATTATATATAGATACATAAATTAATATGTAATAATAGCAACAAATAACAATAAAATACAATGAATACGATGGTGTGCGATTTTTTTTTTCTCGATCTGACTACGCTATTAACCTAGCAAGGTCTTAAACATCTTTACCGGACTACTAAGGCGAGCGCTTGCGGCACTCAGCCGATTTTATTTGACAACTAGCTCAAGGGTGCACGGTATACCTCGGCTTGGGCTGTTCATTACATACTTCAACAACTCATGTATATATTTCGTATCAAATAATTTTCTAAACTATGTCAGTTCGATAAGGGAAAGAAATAAAACTCTTCCATGTATCCTTCCGTGTATGCGGGTGATATGTGTACTGTTGTTGCAGTGATGTAAGATTTTGCGTGAGTGGATCGCGCGAGCAGCGCACTCAAGGGCTTCAATCCGAGGGAATGTACTTAGACTTGAGCAGCTGCCGAGGGGGGCCTAATCTGGTATCGAAGGTGTGCGCACATGTATAATAACTAATAACAGATTAATCCGGTGAAGTTACAAAATCCCGTCAGGTCGACACGGTAGAGAGTCTGCACGAAAAAAAATTGCCGCAATCTGCGACTACGTTTGCGTTCGACTTAAGTGATAAAGCAACCCATTATCTTTCAGTAACGAACGATTTATCCAGCGCACGCCATCATAATTCGCAGATTACTGGATTTTTTCCCAGCTTAATTGTAATTTATCATACATTTAGAACAATTTCAACAATACTTTTGTAAATTATAGCTCATGTGTTATCGTTACTACAAATTATATTACTGCAAAATTATATCAAAATCCATTCAGTAGTTTGAGCGTGAAGGAATCAGATCAAAAATACTTTATTCAATTTAGGCCCTGAAAACGTGTGTATGAATGTCAAAACTACCAAGGGTTTGGAAAACAACCCGGTCGTTAAGAAGATCTAGCAAAAACTCGACCGGCTTTATCTTTGCGTACACATTCTTATTAAAATACATTACAGTAACCTTTTGGCGGATTCACGAACAGAGATGTTACTTCAAGGAGTAACAAACATCTATTTACTCTTATAAACTATCTCGTTCATAATATTGAGTTTAAGTAAGAGATGTGTGTAGTCATGTAGCACTTAAGTACGTATAACAGGACAGGTCGATGTCCTCAAGAGAAAAGAGAAACAGTACGCGAGAACATTTCAAAGATTCACCCTCCATTTATTCTCATTTTTCCCGTTCACATTGCGTGCTCATTCAGGGCATTTCCTTTCGTTTACTTGTTTTTGCTCACTCGCAATCTGTCTTCGTTCCAACTGTTTTGTCAGAGCTTGTGAATACTCCAAGGTCGTCTTAGGCCGTCTCGCGATACCTGACAAATGTAAGGAGATCCTTGAACGTTAAGATTTCATTGCGAAATCGAGGTCACTGTTAATTTGAAAAGAGTAATTGAATTGGTTTTGAGTGATTCTCGTTGTTGTTTGGCTCAGTAAATACAATTTCTTTATCATACAAAGAATCATTGTAACTGCTTACATTTCGTTGTTTAAGAATCTATAGTTCATATTTATTTACTAATTTATATTAATATATATGGTATGTTTTCGTCATTTTTTTCTACGTAACTTGGAAATAAATATAGTGTATATAGAATATATGAGAAGTACCTGTTATAAATTCCTTTATTGTTTTTTTTTAACTATGTTATTAACCTTGCGGCCTTTATAACTTCACCGAACTAACCGCTTTTATTGTGTTTACAGCTGCTCTTAGAGCTATTGTTCAAAATCATCTAAAGCTTATTTTACTTGTAGTCCGGTGAAGCTGTTAAGACCTTGCTGGGTCAATAGCGTAGTCTTTTCGAAAAAAAAAAAAAAAAACTTTTTTTACTTATACAATACAAGCAGTGCCTATGGCATTGTTGGTGTGAATTACAAAATCATTGCTAAAATGGTTTTTATTAGTAAAGCTTTTTGAACAGTACATTATTTATTTTACATCTATAATATTCCAGGTCCTTTATACACACAATATTTACATAATAGCGTTATACCCATAAAGTAACTGTTGGTATGAGCATCATCACTACGCCGGCCTAGAATTCATTAGCCATTTATAAGTCCCGAGAAATTAAGAAGAAAGAAAGAAAGAAAGAAAGAAAAAAGAAAAAGAACAATTCAGATTTCCTCACGGTGTTATTCTTCACCGTCAATTGATAGCATTACTAATATAATGAGTAAACCATTTTTTTTAATTCGCTGGTTCATGCCGATTGTAACATCTCCAAAGAAATTCCAATAATCATACTATAATTACTGGCTATGCACTGGCTTAAAAAAGCGATTAGATACAATTGTCATGTTCTATTTCCCAAAGCTATTAACGCTGTTAATTACCGTCCTATCAAAATAGAGAATTTATTTACGATAATGTGTCATGCATATGTATTGTTCACTGTACATTTTAAATAATTATAGGTGAAACATCATTTGGGCCGTCGCGTCGTTGTCGGACGCGGACCACTGCCGCTGCACGTTCATTTGCGTAAATGGATAGTATAAAATATTCATTGGATGAATGTTGGTAAATGAACTCTGGCAATGTTACCCTTTTATTTTATGTTCTTATTTATCACAGTGTATTGGACAAATAATATTGTTACAACCGTGAGTAATTGAATGCAGTTTTCAGTAACATAAATTGCGTTCCACACTTAAATACATAAATTAAATATACACACTAATAGGTACAGAGGGAACTATCTGTAGTAATATATAAGTATAACTCATTTTAGTTGTAATATCATTGCTTTATAGAGAATTTCAAGGAACCGAGCATTTTTTTTTCTTTAATTTAGGTGGCGAAGAGAACAAATAGGTAAACCAACTAAATTAAGCTAACTTCTACTTTATAGAACATTTTTCGTTTTTTTAACTGACTATGCTATTAGCCTTTTTTTAACGTGGTGAAATCCCTTATGGATACCCATCCTCTTGGGGGAGAGGGTGGGTTATGTCCGACTCCCACGGACTAAAACCCCACGGTGTACGTCTTCCGCTATGGTTGGGGCGGCACGAGATCTCTATAGACTTCATCGTGCCGCCCCAGCGGTGTGGCTCAACAGCAAAAGTGCCGCCGCCGGACCTTCGTCTTGTAAGGAGACAGCCGGGTACACACCGGCCGTCTGCTTCTCGTCCGACGGACCTGTGCAATGGGAAGATGGGGCCCGCGACCCACCTCCCCTAGGTCCGGCTACGGTGGCGGGAGAAGGCGCGTGAACACTGGCGCCTCCTTCTACCAGTTCTTCTTTGGCGGAGAGTGCCGGTTAGAGGGTCCTCCTCGCGAACCCTTTCCGCCGCCCTCTTTTGCGAGACGACCTCCTCACAGAAGGAGGCAACAAGATTCCATACATTCTCGCTGCCGAGCATGGCTTTGACGACGCTCGGCAGCGAGAGATTCTCACCTACCGCCGCAGGCAGAATGCGGCGCCGCTCCTCCCACGCAGCACATTCGGAAAGTGTGTGCTGACTATGCTATTGGCCTGGCAAGGACTTAACAGCTTCACGGACTACTGAGTTTTTCGTTATGATTAACATCAATATAATGAGTTTACACTGTATAAAACTGTCACGCTTACTCCTATCAGTAGAAATATAACATTTGAAATCAAGAACGCGTATATGTCAAAATAAAATAATTCCGTAGTAAAAAAAGTTTCCGAACCTCACGGGATAGAGGGAGATGAATAAAGGCTAGTTGGGACAGCCGTTCGGCGGGAAGACATGTCGCGTTAACTCCTCGGGGGGAAGTAGCAATTTCACGGTACGGAGCCAGCTCGTGCCACCGTTTCTAAGAAATAAAACTGCGAAATAATATCAAGGTGTGATGTGAAAACACAAATAGATACAACATAAGATAACCGTGTTGTATAAATTCATTCTTAGGAGATATAAAAACAAACACATAAACATATGCTTGATATAATACAACGCGTGCATAAATAGATTTAATATAAAGATATCCAGAATGACTTCATTAAAAATGATCTTATACATGGAGTCAAAAATGTCTATCTCCCCGTAATACTGCAGCGTCAATAGCGCAGTAGTATAATTAGTCTACTAACTAATATATATAGCTATGTATATATATAAAATTAATGTGTTTGTTATTTGTCCAGTTTTTCTCCCTGATATAGTCGAGCCGATTGTAACGAGTATTCTATTGATATATAACTTTTTAGAGTACTATCTGGGAGTTGAACAGTAACGATAAATACATGCCGATGTGTATTTGTTTGTTTGTTATGCTTTCATGCCTTAACTATTCAACCGATCGTTATAAATTTTTGCATATACGTGGTCATGGGTACAAAAAAGGGTACCTTACATTGAAAAAAAAAAGTCTATATTAACATGAGCAAGACCACCAGCAAAAGTTATGCTAACCGTCAGAAAAAGTTAATTAGTTATATAATAGTTGCTAAAATTACTAAATTAACTATTTTCATAATAAAATTTCATTTATAATTTATAAAATGATAGGTCTAAAAACTTATTAAACAACAGTTGTTCAATTATAATATTCATTCATTAAACTGAATTTATATAGGGTAATATTAGGTCTTTACCTATGAGATTGGCGTTTTGTATGAAAAAATTGAAATGAATTTTTTTCATGTATTTTTTATTTGTATTAATCGAAGTAATTGCCCATGCAATCAATGCATCTTTGCCAATGCAGTGGCAGTTTATTGATGCCCTTCTTAAAGAAATCAGTTGGACGGCAGCAACAAATTTTTCAAAGGCATTTTGTACTGCCGGGTATTGAATTTTTTTCCCGCCAAGGAATTATTCAAATTCTGGAAAAAGTAGTAGTCTGAAGGCGTAAGGTTTGGTGAGTAGGGCGGATGACGGAGAACTTCCAACCCCAGTTTTTGCAACTTGGAGACCGTCTGCTGTGCAGTATGAGGGCGCGCGTTGTCGTGCACGAGCGATTGACCAATGCTGGTTGGAGATGTGCCAGCTTCTCCAT
>JACEII010000044.1:2111125-2130435 GCA_014332785.1 Antheraea mylitta
AGGTCGCGCGTTGTCGTGCAGGAGTAGCGGAGACGAGCGATTGACCAATGCTGGTTGGAGATGTGCCAGCTTCTCCATCATTGTGTTCAGTTCTTCACAGTACACATCTGCAGTAATGCTCACCCCGTTTGGTAAGAAGCTGTGATGAATCACACCGGCGCTAGACCACCAAACAGTGACCATCACTTTTCTAGGGGTAAATTTTCGTTTAGGGCATTGTTTAGGGGCTGTACCAAGATCCAACCAATTTGCTGAGCACTTACGGTTATCAAACAGAATCCATTTTTCATTGCAGGTAACAATGCGGTTCAAAATTCCTTCATTTGTGTGTCTGTTGAGCAGTGCAAGGCACGTCTCGACGCGTAAATGGCGTTGGCGATCATTGAGTTCGTGGAGCACCCATTTGTCAAGCTCTTTTACCTTGCCAATTTGACACAAATGGACCAATATTGTTTTGACGCTAACGTCGAAAGCTGCTGCAAATTCAGCTGTAGATTCTGTATAAAATAATATAAAAATATAATAAAAATATAAAATAATATAAAGTATAAAAAATAGCTTACCAATACAAATAAATAGAAAAATTACACTCTAAGTGTCAAAGAAAATCTATACAATTTTATGCATTTTTCATCAAAACAATAATTATAACTAATTAACTATTTGTAAACAGTGCAAATGGCGTTTGATATTAAATCCGATACCTGTAACTCAGTTCACTCACAAACGGTTACTCTGATATTATAATTTATACTATCTATTTAGGCAAATGAATGCGCAGAGTTTGTCTGTTGTTGAAACGCTGTTTCAGTATTTATATAAATCGAACATTGAATGAATATTTATACAAATAAATAAAAATTAAATGTCAGTCTGTGATATAATCAGTAAATAATGAGTGCACTGTGCCTGAGGATTATCAGAATTAAATGTTATAGTGTATGTTATTTTGTACTTCAGCCTGCTTACCTCGAAAGAATCAACATCTGAAGATGCTCCGTTAAAGAGCGAAACATCTTGAGATGTGATAGCGGTCAATCAATTCCATACGGAATTTTTTTTTTTTTTCGAAATGTCTACGCTATTGACCCAGTAAGGTCTTAACAACTTCACCGGACTACTAAGGCGAGCGCTTGAGGCACTCAGCCGATTTTATTTTGGCAACCAGCTCAAGGGTGCACGGCACACCTCGGCTTGGCTGTTGCCTGCTGCATGCAAAATCGCGACCTATCTTAGCTAACCTAGCTAACTATTCATATATGTATGAGTTGTTGAAACGTATATGTTTACCAAGCATACACGCCTCAACAACTCCTCCATATATTTACGGAATACCATACGGAAATGGAAAGTAACGTCTACTATAATATTCAATGATGGAATTCCGCATAGTATCGCCTTCTTCAATCCAATAAATTAGTACAATACAATTCAAAAACGTATGCCGCTACCCAGCACTTTACAAACTTCAGTTCTCGTCGCTGTCGTGCTGTCGTGTAAGCCTATGTGCAGATGAATATAAATTAAATAAATAGACGTAACAAATCGGAATGTAGAAACACAATATCACCCTGTTTATCTACTATCATAGCATGTAAGAGAACCACTGAAGACATTAGTTCTCTTCCCGAAGGTATGGCCATAATAACCACGCCAGTCCATGAAATATTGGAGATTTCTAACACCGAGAAATCCATAGTTCTATATATTATCAGACACGATGAGAATTTTTCTCAGGTTCAGGTTACGATGTTTTCCGTCACCTGATATGCAGTGATACTCTAGTCCAGTGTTTCTCAAACTTTTTAGGCCATTCTCTACCTTAAAATTTCTAAAAATTTTATGCCCCCCATTTTTAACCTTTTTTCATCAATATGAAAATCACTGAAAATGACAAAATCACTATGAAATTATTATCAGAATATCGTAAGTAAAATTTCAAAACATATAATGAAAAACTTACTTGACTTGACTACTCTAATTACCCAGTCAATATTTTGTAACTTCAAACGAAATTATACCTAACTAGCCTTTGCCCGCGACTTCGTTCGCGTGGAATAGATACAGTAACACGCAGCAGTTCTCAAAAGGAAAAATTATTCCGATTTTGAAACATTTTTCATCTGTGCTCCGCTCCTATTAGTCTTAGCGTGATGATATATAGCCTATAACCATTCACGATGAATGAGCTATATAACACTGAAAGAATTATTTAAATCGGACCAGTAGTTCCTGAGATTACCCCCTACAAATTCAAAACATCACAACGTCACACACTCACAAACTTTACCTCTTTATAATATTAGTATAGATAATTATGTACAGCTTTTTTTTAAGAATCTGCTTTTCTTGTTGAATTTGTCACCGATATCTCGCATTATATATATGGGACGTGGGCCCCACGTCGGAAAAAACTGCTCTAGACGGACATAACTGCCATACCATCGCTGAAGATTATTATAGGTAGACAAGTTCGTGACGATTGTCCTGGATTGCGATAGACGTAGGCGGATTAAAGAATGTCATTTCCCTTCCTTACTACATCATCCACTCCCTTTAACATTTAGAGTACCTTGTCCCGGCCAACGTCTGGCACCCCGTAGGACGATCGTGTACGAAATTGTTGGACTATAGTGCTGATTAAAAAGAGAGAATCTGTTCAATCCATTATCGTGCGATAATACCTCTATCTTTGTTTTGTAATCCAAGTAATCTAGTAGATATGTATTATTATACAGTAAACTTGGTCGCGTTTCAAATTCGCAGTCTCGTTATTATACCAATTATAGCAGCTTCACACATTTTTTTGTTTTTTTTTTTATTATTGTCATTCTATTCTGCAGACTCTTGGTCCGCACCTTTTTTTTGCTTACGTGTAGAGTTTTGTATACGTAAAAAAACCGTATCCGGAAGCGTATTTTTTTTAGTAATAATATATTTAATATTAACTGTTCAATTATTATTAACTATTTTTGGTTTAATGACGTTATTATTTTTATAGCGCTTGCATTTCCGTCCCTGGGATTCATGGACTGTCAGAACGCGTGATCCTTCCCCTAACCCGTAGGCCTTTTTTATCAGGGCTTTTTTCTCTTCCTGTGTGTGTACCAGCAAGAGAGTATCGGAAGTGTGTGAGGGTATTTGTTCACCCTGATAGCCTCTGATGCTCAGAGATCTTATTGTCGGTCTCGGTGAATATATACATTCGTATACTTAACTCAGTGCGTAGGCTACATCCATCGGGTTCCTGTAAGTGCAAGTGAGCTGTTTGTCAATACCGGCTACGGCCGTTGGTCTGCTATATGCCATCTGAAATAAGTTTTCCCGGTCAATGTAGGGTACTTGGTTGATATCTCCGATGAGGAGAATTTCGCTTGCTTCCGCCAACCGACCGGCAGTCAGGATTACCCCGAAATGGTTCATGAGAGCTTCACACATTAACGAACTAGTTGTGGTCAGATTCAATACTCTTTTCAAATTAAAAAGACGGTTTGGTATTAAAAACCTTGCAATTTTCAAAATTGTTGTCCATCAGATCTTCATTCGATCTATCTTTTTTATATTCATGTACGGTGGGTAATCAAAATCTCTTGCTATTGGAAATGCTTTCTATTCCTGAGACAATCTGTCTCCAGGTTGAAACATCTAACTTCAGTAATCAAAAGTTTAACCCATAAACTATACTCTTAATTAAATTTCATTTTATTAATATATCAACAGAATAATATACAGAATCATAAAGGAAATCTAAAAATAAAGAATGTTTCATCATGAAACTATTAACGAGGTTTGAAAGAGAGAACTGAGATTTGGAACGGATTTATCGTGGGATAGGAATTAAGCCGAAACGAAAAGTTTGTTAGTATTCCATCGTTATATCACGAGAATATCGAATTTTTGTCTATAGGGTTATTATGTATTTGATTCAAAAGAATATTTCATGTTCAGGGTAAAATTATGGATATACTGGATATGGATATGGATATATAAATTAATGGATCTACTGGAAATCTAATAAAAGTGAGCCATATATGTGTGACTATAGTAGATGGCAACTTCTATACTCCTATAGAACTACATTAATACCTTGACGCGAAATTACAAATTTATGTTCTACCAAAAATACCGTCTAAAGAAGTTTTCATATCAAATACTTTGCGTGTAACAGCGTGTATACATAAGAGAAATGAAACTTCTTTGACTGTTCAGGCATAAATAGCTCCGGGTTAGGCAAAATTATTTTTGACACATAGTTTGTCAAAGGAAAATCGGTGATGTCACTTGCTCGGAACTCGCGCTTACATTCGGACTCGCTCGCCATTAACAACACAGCGCGGCGGCCCGAAATTATGTTTTGTGTATGTTAATCTGGGAAGACTGGTGCTCTCACCAACGCTAACGGCGGCGAAGAAGACATTATATCAGGTTAGAGAGCTCTTATCCCGGTTATAAGGAAATACTTTTGGCATACATTTTTCAAGGGGTATCTGTCTCTTATATACAGTGCACTGTCTAGGCTGCGTACCCAGATCAGTGTGGGTGTGGTGATTGCCACCTTGTTTCGTGCTTATGTACATTGTACTTATATTATTATCTATACTAATCTATATCCGAGCACAAACCTTTTTCGTAATGAAATTATTATTGATTAAAAAGACATTTATTTGCTCATTACTTTCTTGAACGCACCGTTAAAACTTACACAAGTGCTGCCATCTAAGATAACTAACTTTCACTTTTGAATCTATCAACGAGAACAAAATTACCGCTCTGAGCGATCTGTATTAGCGAACAATTGCAAGGCCGATATACATCTAACAGTTAATTAAACGTAGTGTCAGTGAAAACTTGTATCCTGGTTCAAAATCAGCGATGTAAGCCAAGAACTACGCCGGGGTACCACGAAGAAGAGGATCTCCTAGTGCGGGTGAGTGGTGGATACATGTCCTACTAAATTAATTTCCTAGACACCCATTGACTTTATATATTTAATGATGTGTATGAGAATGCTCATTAACTCTGTACTATACGAAGTCCCGTAGCATAGACATTTAACTATACATCTATTTATTTCTGTTTACTACCAGATGCAGACAGACACTTATTACATATTCACTTAATTAAACACATACGTTACTTTTACCGCGTGACGCAAATTTTTCTCTATCCTGCTATAAGACATTTTTATTTCAAAAATGTGTAATATACGTTGTTGAGTGTGTGGTGAGCTTTATTAACGACCGTGGTCGAGTAAAGCCCTGGAGTATTTTCTTACGGGAAAGCCGAGAGGAAGGGATTCAATAAAGTATTGAAATGTGGGCTTCCTTTAGAACTGCACGTTGCGTGTTGGGAATAACATGTTTGATTAGCGCCGCCTCTATATACGATTGTTTCACGGAAAGACCTTTGGGTAAACATTTCTATTGTTTAACATTTGAAATGAAACAAATGCAAATAAATGTTCAGACATCGATATAGTGACGGGTGTTCTAAATAATGATGCAGTTGTTATAGTAACTAGTGATCGTTTTATGGTTAAAATCCGATTACAGTTTATTATTTTATAACATTCAATACTTTTTTTTACTTTATTTTTGGCAATTAATCTTTCAGATTATTATTTCCATTGTCACGTAGTCAATAATATTACAAGCATCGTGCGATCATTTCAATTTTAAGCGTCGTGTGAATTAATATTATAACAAGATGGTGGATTCCTTGTTAAAACCTTCCAGGGAGTTTTAATGGCATCTCAGAATTTCATGCTCCGTGTTATTATTTTTTATTCACTTCACTTATGCACAATACATTAGTATTATTACTAGTAAACTTAACTTTTTTTTACAAAATTAAATTTCTAATGAAAATGTATTTATTGTGAAAGAATAGAACAATTTAATACAAAGTATGGTCTCCTCTGCTATTCAGAACTTGTCGGCAACGATTATTCATTGAATTAATGAGACTGTTTATGTCATCTTGCGGTATTCGCTCCCAATGGAATTGTAGCAAATCCTTCAGCTGTTGGATTGTTGTCGCTCCGTCCAAGTCCTTCAAAACACGTCTCTGAAGCATGTCCCATGCGTGCTCGATGGGGTTGAGATCTGGCGATTGTGCAGGCCAGGGCAATACCCGGATGTTCTGCGTTGCAAAGTACTCACTGGTTCGCCGAGCTGTATGTGAACGCGCATTGTCATGCATTAACCTAAAATCGGAGCCAAAGGTTTAGGCAAATGGGTAGACAAAAGGTCTGAGAATATCCTCAATGTAATTTTCAGCATTCATGTTTCCATTTACAGAAACGAGCTCAGTCCGCCTGTTCTTTATAATACCCGCCCATAACATAACTGTTGAGCCGCTGTATGGATGAATTTCCTGAACGTACAAGAGCCTTTCAGTATTTCCGGGCCAACGATACACTCGCACCCTTCTTGTATCAGGCTTAACCCCGAATCGCGACTCATCGGAAAACATAATTTTATTCCATTGTTCCTGGGTCCATGTTATGCGTTCTCTACACCATTCATATCGACGAGCGCGATTCCCGTGACGTATCGGTGGGCACCTGATTGGGCGTCGAGCTCGTAGGCCGTACTCATGCAGTCGATTTCGCACAGTTTGAGGACTTACATCAACACCACTTGAAATTTGTAGCCTCAAACTTATCTCTCGAGCGGTTAATATCGGCTTGCGTCTTGAAGTCAGTTGTATGTACCGGTCTTGCCGAGTGGTTATACTCCTTTTACGACCTGGATGCTGTTCAGCGGGTTCTCCTGTATTATTTTAGCGCTGCCAAAGACGAAAAATAACACTTCTATGAATGCCAAAATGTCGAGATACCTGAGATTGATTACTTCTCGCTTGCAACATCTCTACCGCTCTTTGCATTTCATCTGCCATCAAATGACGTCGCTTCATGACGTAAAGAATATCTTACAATTCAATTTTGACGCTAACTTTACTTAAATGGTTGGTAAAAGTATAAAATCAAGACTAAACGTAGCAATTAAAACGCACTTAAATTCAAACAAATTCGCAGTCATTTGTATTTTATGAAAAAACAAAACATAATCAAATTTTTTTTTTACAACCAGCCAGTATGTCATCAATAACAAAAAAGTTTACTTACCTACGCACTTTGTTTGAGTAAATACTTAGAAATTAATTAACATAAATGGTAAAATTTGTAATAACACGCATGTTGCTAAAGACTTTTTTGATGTGTGTATATTGTACATTAAAATAAATAAAAAAAAAATAAAAAAAATATATATTGTAACTTAGTAAACGCAAAGTGCATACAGCATGACGGAAAGAGACCTATAAATAAAAGCCATGACTCGTCGACGAAGTTTTTCTTTAAATGTATTCTTTGTTTAAATCAAATTGATTACTATGTAATATATATTGCAGTCTTATTTTATGAATATATCCAGTATTCGATTGTCCTCCAATAATACTAAGTGTAAAGTATAATAAAGTCACAATTCTTCGTAAAAGTTAGTGACGCGTGTCTTATTTATGGATGTTCGCAGAACAAAACTAATGTTGCGGTCGCATTGTACTGAGCCACAACATCGCATCCGACAAAGATGACTTAACCCGTCTAACAAACGATGCGGTTTGATTTTCTGGCTTTATCGTATTTAGTGTCGTAGGATTAGAGCAATATGTTACTTGAACAACATTTGTTTTTTTTTATATCATATAGGAGGCACACGAACAGGCGGATCACCTGATATTAAGCGATCACCGCCGTCCATAGACACTAGCAACACCAGGCACACGGACACCTGAGTCTACTATAACGACGTGACTGACGACGCGGTTAGTAGGTTCATTCATCGAGCCGTTAAATCTCCGGCGCGGGATATTATGAATTATAATCTAAAAACGACTATAGAGGATCATAATAAAACCGCCATAAAGGCAATAACATCCTTAAACAATCCGCTCTAAAATAGTAAATAGTTAATTCAAAATAAATAATAAACACCCATAGTTGATCACAGATACGATTTTTCACGCAAAAAGCGAAAGCAAAAAAAGGTGCGGACCAAGAGTCTGCAGAACATAAGAATAAGAAGAAAAAAATATATCAGGGGAGTCACAAGTGCGTTGCAAGTCTGGATTTTGGTGAAATGCGAGGAAAGAGGATGGGGAGAGGAGATAGGAGGGAGGAGAGAAGAGGGGAGGGGAGATGGACCTCCGGCACTCTCATTGACTGAACGAAACGCAACAATACGGGCACTGTTACTTCACGTCGGTTTTCTGTTAGAGGGTGGTACTACCCCGAGCGAGCCGAAACATTCGTGCTGAAACCTAAATAGTTTCAACGTGTTTCTAGCTACCTATTATTTGTGTTTAAATTCATCAAAATATTTATCGCTCAAAATATTGCAAAATTTTCTGCTAGTGGTTACGCGCCATAAAATAAACAGCAGATTGTAATATTAAGTATACAGTATGTTTTACTAAGTTATTTAGGTTGCAAACCTGTATACGTGAAGCCAAAAATTTGTACCCCTTTTTAAAAGAATTGCGTGAACGTATGAACTTGAAATTTGGCATAGTTAAAGTTTATATGGCGGAGAAGTGCAGATAGCTATTTATTATAAATAAAATGCATTACAAGTACATTAAATGAATTAAAATATGCATTACTTACATTATTCATATTTTATTTAATACTTTATATTCATAAAGTTACGTTTACTTAGAATTTAAAAGCTTCACGACCTGTTTTTTGTTTCAAAGTTATAATTAATTTCAATTTTCATTTACACATAGTTTTTTTTTATGTTTATATAATTAAAGATCATGGCAAATATATCAAAAAAATGACAAATGGTAGCCATGAAGAAAACCTTTGATTGTAGAAGTTACCCTTTGACAAAAGAATCCTTATAAAGTTCAAATTTTAAAAAATCAATTAACTATGGTCGAATGTCGACCACTGGGCGCCCACTAGTATGTTTTTAAATCAGCAGTTTCAAACTTTACTAAATTGAATAAACGCTACTTCTTATATAATTTCAAAATATTAAAAACTAGCTTCTGCTCGCGATTATCATTCCGCGTGAAATAATGACTTTGGCCTAACTACCATGCAGCGGAAGCGCTCAAAAGGAAACAAAAACGATTTTGAAACACTCTTCATTAGTGCTCCGCTCCTATTGGCCTTAGCATAATGATATAGAACCTATAATAGCCTTCCTCGATAAATGAGTTCTCTAACATTGAAATAATTCTTCAATTTAGAGGTGAATCTTACATTTTTCCATATTAATCCCCTTTTTTCTATTGTTATTTTAAAGCTTTCAGGAAACACTTTTACAAACTTTGAATGACATATTTATGTATATCGAATCAATAGCCTCAAAAAAAGTCAAGATTTAGCTCTAAGAAAGACGATATTTCCCTACAAATTATCGTCCCCCCTTTCAATTCCTTAGAACCCTTTTTTCGCATTAAAAATCATGTCCATCACCTATGTCCTTCCTCAGGCTCTAAACTATCTTTATACCAGATTTCATTTAAATCAGTCCTGTAGTTTAGGCGTGAAAGCGCGACAGACAGACAGTTACTTTTACATTTATAATGTTAGTAAGGATTTACTTATAAAATTGTGGATACAAGAGTCCACAATGCTTGCTCTAAACTATCTAAAAATTAGGAAAAGCCGGAGTTTTTGGCGGGATTTCAGTTTGTCATGTAGTGGATTATATATTTTATTCATAATTTTGTGTTACTTGACTCTATATTGTGTAAAGTTGGTGGGGTTTTATGTAATATGGTTAGTTTATTGTGCCTAAGTGAAGTGAATGGAAAATAATACCACGGAGCATGAAATTCTGAGGTGCCACAAAAACTCCCTGGAGGGTTCTAACAAGAGATCCACCATCTTGTTAGAATATTGATTCACACGACGCTTGATATTGAAATGATCGTACGACGCTTGTAATAGTATTGGCTACGTGACAATGGCAGTAATAATCTGAAACATTGATTGCCAAAAATAACGTTAAAAAAAAAATAACGTTAAATTAGGAAAAGCCGTTTTGTGAGTTGAATATACCGGTTTTAATTATCTCGCCACGCTTCGAGTCCTCGGTTTAGATGTTTACAACATTTCAATAACTGAGAGATGAGGTTTATATATCAGATGAATAGATTCAAACTAATATCTAGAGTTACATGTGGTCTGTATTCTCCGATAGATAATACAGACATGCGAATATAAATCCTCCTGTGCACGTCAAAGTCAAACAGTATAAATAATACACAGGATAAGGGTTTCATTCCTTTATTTTGCAATTAAAACCACGGTTTATTAACACTACAATTTTGGTTACAATTTCATTATTTTACTAGTAAAGAATATTCATAATTACTGATCAATCTTTTGATGTGTGCCAAAATTTAGTTACAGGCAGCCTTTTGAAGTAATAATTCTATGAACTTTTTGGAAAGTAGAAGTTTGGCATCTTTTTTCTTTTTATTGGACAATAGGTGATGGTTAGCATCGGGATATATATTAGCAAATTTATTATATAGTCCGGTGAAGCTGTTAAGGCCTTACTAGGCCAATAGAGTAATCAGTGCGAAAGAAAATAATTTGGTACTAAATAAATTGAGATCTCATTCTATAATCGTGTTAGAGATAATGAAGGCATATTCATCTTTACGAAGCTAGGTTCGTTGGTTCTATTTATGATATTGATATTTGTTTCTAATTATTAGAATTATAAAAGAGAGGTTTTGACGTGAATTTTCTATTTTATTCATATCATTTTGTACTACTTGACTCTATGTTTTGTAATATCGATGGTGTTTTACGTCATATACTTTGGTTATTGTGCATAAGTGAAGTGGATGAGAAAAACTATTACGGAGCATTGATTCTAACTTGCCACAGAAACTCCCTGGAAAGTTTTAACAAGAGAATCGCCATCTTGTTAGAATATTAAAAAGAACGCAAGAAGCTTGTACTTAATCGACAATGGCAGTAATCATTTACAAGAAAATTAGTTGTCAAGAATAAAACTTGATTAAATTATGCTTTAAGAAGGCAATTTTGAAGATTACAACACATGTATCTAGCTGATTCGGATAACATCTCAGTCACTGAGTCAACTTTTAGTAGGTTGTAGAGCCACGCTGAAGCTATTACTGGTTTCAACAAGAATGGGTCGGCTTACCCTGGGTAGTACCACCAGACCCACAGAAACACCGACGTGAAGTAACAATGCTAGCATTGTTGTGTTTCGTTCGGTCAGCGAGAGCACCGGTGGCCCACCTCCCCTCTCCCATCCACCCTTTACACCCCTCCCGTCAAACACAAGCTGGGAACGCACTTGCGACTTCTCTGATGTCGCTGGTGTCTATCGACGGTGGTGATCACTTAACTTTAGGTGACCCAAGTGTTTGTTTGCCTTTTGTGATATAAAAAAAACTGAGATAGGCCGATAACAAAGTTGATGAGATAAGTTGTTTAACAAGAATAAATAAGATTAGCAATAAGCAGGCCTTTTTTCACTTCTTGTTTGGGGGCACGATAATTTTCGAAAGTTAACATTATAAATATACAAAAGTGACTTTACTGTTAGAATAGAGAAAATGTAAAAATATATGATTTCTATTTGGTTCATTAGTTACAGTTAGCAGTTTAGTGTCGCATACTAATGTTTCTGTTATAATACTCTTCCCTACTGCAAATGAAGCTGCGATGAATTCACTTTCTGATCCAATTTATCTCGGATTCTCGCAGTTCTGTTATGCATATTAACTGCGTGGTATTCTGTTACATATTTATATATGCTGTGGTTCTGTAATTAATTATTTGCGATCTAAAATGTATTAAATATCAAACTGAAATATCCATAGGTTAAAAGCAAAATTAATTAAGCTATTTTGAAATCTCTGGCTTATGTGTATTAAATTATAGTACCTGGGCGACAGAGCCTAGCTCAGTTTTTTAAAAACATTTTTACATTAAAATAAACTATTAGCTTTGGCTTATAAAATGAACTTTTTTCTATAAAAAAAAATTTTTCTCTTCTGCTGTCACTCGGATTAGAACTGGGGTTACACGGATTTTCGAAGCAACCGATTTCCATCTGAGCTATTTTTGTTTTGACAGTGGCGGCGAAATTTACCTTTATATTCTAGCTATATTTTTTCATTGCCTGAAAACTCAGTTAAAAAAGTTTTCCATGAAAAAAATGTAGCTAGATCGATTTATCGTCCCCGAAACTATTTACATACTAAGTTTTTGAACTACATCGATGACGCCGTTTTAGAGATCCTGAATATATACAAATACAAAAATATACAAGAATTGCTCGTTTAAAGGTTTAAGATATATACTAATGGGCCCGGTGGATGTTGTCCTACCTTGATAATAAAAAACCAAGTATCCGTCTAAATGACTTTCATATTGTACGTCATCTTCTTTTAGAACATATAATGAGTATAGTGGGGTATCTTTAAAAGATGCCCTCAGAGACTTCAAATTAAAAGGGAAATATCCCAACAAATATTTTTTTGTTATATTTCAAAGGATTATGCAGCGTTTCTGATGAAAACTCTCAGGTGGTTTGACTTTTTCCGTCATTTTCAACAATTATCGTTATGTTCCAACTAATTTACACAAAACCTTGACAAATCATATATCTAAACTCTCCTCATGAACCACTTTATCGAACAAACAGTAAGCATAGGTTAGGACGCCGCTAGCTCGCCTACTTGTTTTAAGTAGGCAAGACTAGGGGCCAGGTAGGGACGTAGGAGTAGGATAGGTTAGGTAGGGTGGGGGAATTTGGGGAAGGAAGTGGTTAGATGTAGGCTAGCCTAAGCCAGAGGGGCATTTGGGGAGGCCGTGGTGAACGAGGAGTAAACCTCATAAAAAAAAAATCAATGGTCGGGCGGTGGCGGAGGGGTTTATATCCTTTGCACTACTAGCTCCTTTGCACTACTAGCTGAACCCAGGAGGTAAGGTGCGTGGGCCCTGACCCACCATTGCACGGGCTCGGAAGGTTGCTAGGCAGTCTTGCAACCGGACTGCCTCAGCGGAGTGCAGCGTGGGAAACGCCTGCCGCCGGGAGTGTAGCGGAGATTGCTCACGCAACCCCGAGACATCCTCATAGTGTGGCGTAGGTTGTGGTGGAGTTATAACCGGGTAGAGTTGCCGTTCAGGCCCCACCCCTGCGTGGCTAGCACATGGGGGTGGGCGGCTCAAGTCGGGTTCCCCCCGGGAGCTTGATAGTCCATCAGGACTTTCTATCCACGTTAAAAATAAATTAAAAAAAATGGTTTATTACAAACAGACAGACATCTGTCAAAGTGGCAAAGGATTTTGTTTAATATATATGGAATGATGATTATACTTATGAACTATTATTACTATACGAAGTTTCGTAATTTAATTATTTACTATATATTTACTAATTTTCATACCGTGCCTTAAGAATATGACTTTAATTGTAAATTTTGACAAAAATGCAATTTGATAAATATGTTTAGTTTGTTAATAATTGTAATATTTATATTCATAAATATACTTTAATAGTGTTTTTTTTTCACTTAATTTTTGGCAATCAGTCTTTCAGATTATTACTGCCATTGTCAAGTAGTCAATAATATTACAAGCGTCGTGCGATCATTTCAATATTAAGCGTCGTGTGAGTCAATATTCTAACAAGATGGTGGATCCCTTGTTAGAACCTTCCTGGGAGTTTTTGTGGCATCTCAGAATTTCATGCTCCGTGGTATTATTTTCCATCCACTTCACTTACGCACAATAAACTAACGATATTACGTAAAACACCACCAAATTTACAAAATATAGAGTCAAATAACACAAGATTATGAATAAAATATAAAATCCACTACATGACAGACCAAGATCCCGCCAAAAACTTCCACTCCAATAGTTTATTTTAAAGACACGCCAACACACACGACGTTCCTTTCTTTTCACAAGCATGGCCATCGAGGTTATACAAATTTATTAATGGTCAGTACACTACAGTAATCTTACATTTGGTAATATACACAGCTATATTATTAGCTTTTGTTTGCTTGAATGCGCTAATCTCTGAATTATTGGTTACAATTAAATTTATAGCCTATTTAATGAGCAAGTTTATAGGTAACTAGCCTCTGCCCGCGACTTCGTTCGCGTGAAATAGGGCTAACGCTAACACGCAGCAGAAGCTCTTAAAAGGATAAAACATCCCGATTTTGAAACATTTTTCATCTGTGCTCCGCTCCTATTGGTTTTAGCGTGATGATATATAGCCTATAACCATTCTCGACGAATGAGCTATATAACACTGAAAAAATTATTCAAATCGGACCATTAGTTCCTGAGATTACCCCCTACAACGCCACAACGTCACAAACTCACAAACTTTACCTCTTTATAATATTAGTATTTATTTAACATCACGCTTCATAGGATTGGAGCAAAACCATTGAAATTGAAGGTCAGAATGTACTTTAAACGAAGTAAAAGTGTAGGCGGGTCGTGTTACGTGGCGTGAAGATTCGTGACCGGAGAGCAGGGAAATTTGAAAGCATGTGAAACCGCAAGGTGCAGCTAGTGTTAATAATATACCGATGTTATGCAAAAAATATATAAATCAGCAAAATTAAATAATACTGTATTGAGTTTTATATAATGTTTATAGTGGAAAAAATTAATGTTGAACAAAATAATGTTGTTTCAAAGATACTAAAATTTGAATAAATAAAAACATAAAAATACCCATTTTATTTCCGCCGAAAGACCATCAATAGATGCATGAAACGATCGCTCGAAAAATCTCGTTGTGTTCAAGAAATTCACTGAACAATTAAAGTTGTTTTTGTTAGGTTAGCACGTTCATTGGGTTATGTAGTTTATTTGAGTGCTTTCTATTGTTGTTACAATGGAATTTTTGAAGACGTATATACTAAGGATGTGACATTCGCATGGGTATAAATATATTAATTAGAATCTGATAAAAGATTTAACGTGCTTTATCGCAGTAACATATTTTATTTTTAAAATTTTATAGGTTATGTTAAATGACGGTGTTGTGCAAGACGGTAATCATTCTAAAACTAGATATCGGGATGTATCAGCTAAATATCAGCTAACTCCTCTTGACTCCGTTGAACGCCGTGTGATGAAGCGCTTTGGGAAATAACAATGCACAATTTAGAGCATCGACGAAAAGCGAGTTGTCTCTCATTGTTTTATAGGATACATTTTAAAGAGTGTGCGCAGGAATTACATAATATCATCCTACTGGCCCCATTCCATAAGAGGAGGACTCGACGCCGTGAGGGTTTCCATATTTTTGTGGTTAATATTCACGTGATTCGTACGAAGTGATTTGCTTCCACATATATTACATGTAAGGCTAAGGAGCGGCATTCACTCCCGGCACCTGTCTTCGGTCATCTTATAACTTGGGAGTGTTCAAGAGTAAAATGAACAGGCACTTAGTCCCCACGGGCCCCATACCGTTAGTGGTATCCACCGCAAACTATGAACCCGTACCTAACGCTGCGCGTTATAAAAGTCGTTCGCGACACATTTTTACCGACCCTCCTGATTCAATTACGTCAGCGAACGATCAGCACCAGCCTGTCCCTCGAAACAGAGCGTGTTCACGCCCACGCCCGCGTAACCACAGATCACAACGCCGTGGTCTGGGGGTTAATTTCGCTCCTGCATACCCGATTAGGCCTCCCACGGCAGCGGCTCAAGCCTAGGTTCGATCCCTCGGTAGGGAGCCCTTGCGCGATACGGTGACACACAAATATACATCACCGCCACAACACTACACGATCACCCGCACACACGTGCATGCCTACACGCTTACTCATGAAAGTGGAAGGGTTTACTTTTTTTCCCTTATCGAACTGAAAAACTCTCAATCTTCCGATAATATATATGGAGGAGTTGTTGAGGCGTGTATGCTTGGTACACATATACGTTTCAACAACTCATACATATATGAATAGTTAGCTAGGTTAGCTAAGATAGGTCGCGATTTTGCATGCAACAGGCAACAGCCAAGCCGAGGTGTGCCGTGCACCCTTGAGCTGGTTGCCAAAATAAAATCAGCTGAGTACCATAAGCGCTCGCCTTAGTAGTCCGGTGAAGCTGTTAAGACCTTGCTGGGTCAATAGCGTAGTAAATTCGAAAAAAAAGCATTTAGTGGCGCGATCCATCGTCTGCTCCATCGCCACTTACCATCAGGTGAGATTGCAGCCAAACGCGTCCCTGTTAGATATAAAAAAATAGAACAACCATCTGCCTGTCACATACACTTTCATAGGTGTTTCGCGACAGGTTTTCTTTGTGAGGGTGGTAATTAGACAAGTGGACTAAAAAACATTACGCCCAAACTTGTATTTACTTTTGGATTTAGCTTATAATACTCATAATATTAAAAAAATATCACTAGCTGATAATGTAGACGTCTATAGAAGAAAGTATTTTTGAAAGTGGTTCAGTATTTTTTGAGTATGAGATTATTTACATACGGAAATAAAAGCGGATATATTTGACGGATATGGTCCGCAGATATATAAAACTAAATAATACTCTCACATCACTACTGCGTACATAGCCACCTACATAGCTGGATATACGCCAACGCGGCCAATTGTTTTACCTCAACGGGCCTTTTGTGGCCACTCCACAAACAAAAGTGCGGTTGGAGCAATTTGCGTGGCAAAATTAATTTATAAACACCGGTCTTAGAAATTGTTAGGTGTATATGAGTGCATAGAGCGTGCGAGAGAGACGAGAATATTGATTTAGTGTTCTAAAAGAACATTATTTTGGTGTAGACATTTCGTATATTATCGCATTGTTTAAGCTTCATTGCAGTAACGTAGTGGTGTCTTGTGTTGTTACTAAAATCCTCTATTCTAGCAATTGCGTTTGGAATTTGCCTGTAGTATTCTTAGACAAGGGGCAATGTAATGTATTCGAGCCTGATGAGTTTTGGAAAAAATAACGCACGATTGTAGCAAAATAAACAGATTTAATACGAGCACAATGACACAGTGTGAACTAGTGACCAAAGAGGCGACACCTATATGTGATCTATAGAGAATGGTAAAGCGACCAGGACAAAATGTTTCTAATACATAGAAAGTGGCGCCAACTGACATAATAACATTTGACAGTAATGACATACTTAACTTGTTTGGTTTATACTATTCTAACAGAGCCATTATCATAACATGTTATTAAACAAATTCCTCTTTCACGTCTGTCTGTCTGATCGTGATAACTCAAAAGCTACTGAACGGATTCTCATGCGGTTTGACAGTAGATAAAGTGATTCATCAGGAAGGTCTAGGTATATAGTTACATAGAGACAACATCCGCCAGTAGTTTTGATTTATATAACATAATATTGAAGTATAAAGGTATAATGAAAATACAGTTACTATGAAGCTAAATCTCGTGAAAACTATTAGCCGTATTGTTATAGGGTTTGAATTTTTTTATCAGACAAAATCGGACTTTTGATATATATCCGCTGTCTCAATGTATTACAACTGCTATTGCTTGTGAACAGTTGTATTCAAAAAATTATAATGTACATATTTGCTCTTACCCGTAGTGTCACTCGCGTTAATGTAGATTTAACCTAAGCCTCGGGATCAGTTTCTAGTCCGGTGAAGCTGTTAAGACCTTGCTGGGTCAATAGCGTAGACATTTCGAAAAAAAAAAAAAATCGGGATCAGTACTTTTTCTCTGTGTGCAAATTACTCTATGTCATCTTCCCTTTCCCTAACAACGCGTGTGCAATTTCATGATAATAGGTTGAGTCATTGTTTGAAAGCGTAACACACAAACTGATATTCCCATTTATAATATTAGTTAGGAAAAGGCTAGTGAATATGTACATAGAGGGAAATAACTTGAAAAAACACAACTTTGTCCCTTCACACAGTAGTAATGGCTGTAGGTCTCGGGAGTGTTCCGGCCACATAACGTAGTTCTGTCCAAGCATACACAATTCCACCGTAATTCTGCGACTCGCGGGGACTATCCTGTATCTTTATGCTGTGTTCGCACGCAAACTGTTGGCAACGTATCTTATGTTTTTCTATGCAGCAATTGGACTATTTGTCAGTAACAAGCCTTAACGACGTGTGTCATCATAATATGAAGTGTAATGGTAAGGAAGACCACTCTGCGCATGAAAAATATGTTCATTAAAATGCGTTAAAATAGGATGGCGATATAGTAGCGACAGGGTTCATTATTGTTCAATTATTTCAACAAGTTTTATAAAAATGTACTAAACATGTTTTTTAAAGTTCAAATTTAAAGATATAAAACGACAGCAAATTATTCGGAACATTCCGATTCTGCAAACAGAGCGCGCTCACGCCCATTCTCATGAAACTACAGGTCACGCCAGCGTGGTCCGTTGATCAGTCTCGCTTCCGCTCACTCTTCGCGGCTCCACTTGGCAGGATACTTTGAGTATACTGCTAGAGCGATACATTAACACTGCATTCATCGTAGACGTGTCCACCCACATGATATGCATATATTGTGGAAGGATTTTTACGAGTTTACTGTGATCATAAGGAGTGCAACTGAATACAATAACATTAGTTTTAAAAACTTTATGTCTGTTCAAAAGCAACTAATGACTTAAACTATAAGACGAATAAATATTGGGTTTACAAATAATATGAGCATGGCTGGAGGCAACATATAAAGCTTCATTTCATAAAAATCAGCTCTTGAAAAAAATTTATTTGGTTTTAAAATTTTCATAGTCTGTTTAACTTGGTACAGTTTGCAGAGAAGTTAAAAAATGCAGCTTCATTAGTGATGTCCAGGCGCTGCGAGTTGCGGGTATGGACCCTAGTGCTTTCTGCATGGCAAGTTAGTTAAGCAAACAAACTCTTTGTTCGTATATGTAGGCGAGGGCCGGCGGAAAAATATAAATAATATGGTCACTGAACCACCCACTTTAATATTATCGTCATAATTAACTGAACTACCCACTATAATAAATAAAGTCATAATTAACTCGAATACCCTTTATTCAATTTATGAAAGTAAATGCTACCACCGGTTCGGAAACTACCCAGTCTCGAGAAGAACCGGCAAGAAACTCGATCTGGTTAATCTTTTTACATATTTTTACAAAACATAACCCACATAAATATTTAACGCACTAAACCTCCATTATAGTAACATGACCCACCCATAATAATAATATTCAGAGTCTAGGTTAAACGACTTGCAACGTACGTATGTACCGCGTGTCGCC